>CM076252.1:12353814-12463814 GCA_038380765.1 Odontothrips loti
ACTCTCGGCACACAATAGAACGACCCTCGTTGTCGGCGGCGAGTGTTTGGAGCACTTCCCGAATACCTACCGGCCTGCCTGCCTGGCTGTCTGCCTCCGGCTTCCGGCCTCCAGGATTATTACCGTGCCCGGAGCCTTTGGCGCGGCGCCAAACGAGGGAATTCAGTCGGCACCTCGGGGGGCAGCTCAGAGAGGCCAGGGGGGCAGACGGCAGACCAGTCCAGGCATGCCAAACTGTTCGAGGGACGCGAAAAAAATAATACAATAAATTGGGCTGTTGGCGGCGGTGAGTTGGCGCCTTCCGCGGAGGCAATCGGGGAGAGTATGCCGATGAATGTATTCATCAGGCAGGCAGCCGCACGCACACACGCACACACGCACACGATTCACCGACGACGTAGCTCGCGCCTCGGAGCATAGCTATAGAGGAGTGCGGCAGCCGGCGGCAGCTCTGGGTTAGATTTATACGATAATCACATCCGAATTATCGCGGTCCCGAGGGAAAATAATCGCAGGGATTGCCATTCGAAAAAGGGCCGCGTGGCCGCGCGGCGTGATCATTTGTGCTGGAGCCGCTGGGGCCGAGGCTGGAGCACGCTGGAACCGAGGCTGGAGCACGCTGGAGAGCAGCCAGTCTGAGTGGGCCGGTCGGCTGGACGCATGGGCCCTTTGGCAGCCCTTGTCCCGGCTCCCAGGGTCGGGGGCGGGGCTGGGGGTGGGGGCGGGGGGCGGGGCCGGAGCATGTCTGGCCCGTAGCGGGACGGGACGGGGTACTTGTTGCGCTCGTGGTGGTAAGTGGCGAGGCCAGCCCTGCCGGCCGTTGGCGTCCTCCTTGGCCAGTAAGCCCTACGCCAGGACCCCAGCCCCATGGCCCTTGATGGGAAGAGCAGCAGGCTGGAAAACAGAACGGTAACTCTTTGCCTATTGCGTAAGGTTCCGTAGTGCTCGATACTTTCCTGTTCGCCACAGGGTGAAAAAAAAAATAAGAAGAAAAACGCCGTGGTGGCGATCGGGCACGCCGCGGGAGTTTTCAAAGTTCAGCGGAGCTCCACAACACGTGCGAAATGTGAAAATAAAATAGAAAAAAAAAACGTCGGATTCTTTTTACACTTTCTCCTCGCTGGCCCCCTCCCACCCTCCTCTCTCTCCCCTCCCCCTGCCGCAGCCCCGAGGCAGTGAGTCCTTTCATCTCGGAGTCAATTCTCCGGGGCGGGGCTCTGCGAGGGGGGGGGGGGGGGGGGGCTCCGATAGGGCAGAGCCGACGGAGCGGAGCATCGTATCGGGGGGGGGGGGGGGGGGGGGGGAGGGTCGCGTTTCGTCGCGAATACCTCAGTGGGTTGGGCACGGGGGCGAACAAACAGGAACATGCCGAGGCCGCCGTGCCAGGGAAATATTTTCGCCGCTCTGTGTGTGTGCGTGCACGTATATGTGTGGTAGCGGATCGAGTCCCGCCGAACGGAGAATCGCGCAGCCGGCACATACTGCTGGGAGAGAGCCGGAGAGAGCCGGAGAGAGCGACTCTTCCCGCCGCGTCCTCCGTCCTGCTCTACGACGTCCTTCCCCGGCTGCCTTTTATTTCCCATTCAGCTTTTGGACTCTGTATTGCGATTGATTCCCCCCCCCCCTTTCACATCGCATAAAAAATAAAAATCGAGTTTCTTTCGGTTTCATTTTTCGATGCGAAATGCGAAAGGGGCGAGGAGCGTCGGCCGTCCGCTCCCCGGAGCCCGAGCGCCTGCAGTGCGCAGGGTAGGCCGGCCGCACGGCACGCCTGCCTGCAGACGCTCGCGTTGCCTACCCGTCAGGCGCTTCTTGTGCAGTGCTGGGACGACCTCTGCGCCTGGCATTTTGTGATGGAAAAAGAGAGACAGAGGGGGGGGGGGAAAGAAGAGACAGAGGGTGGAGCGACCTCTGTTGACAGGCTTTTTGCCTGCCACTATAACGCCATATAACATCTGACATGACCCCCCACGGCCGCAGGAGGCACCTCCCCGCCCTGGTCGATGAGGCGACCCCCTACGTCCAGGTCAACAACTTGGTGGCGAGCCGGGGCGGGCGTGCAACGGATGGAACTCCCGACTAGCACTGGAGCGGAACCAATCGGCGCAGACCGAGGCGCATTCGGGAGCCCGCGAGGGCGAGAGACAGAGAGCGCCAACACATTTTTTCACGCGGCTTTAAAGGTGGCAATGCAATTCCGTGGGCCGCACTGCTCGTGTCCTGTCGCCGGGGTGACCCCCCCCCCCCCCCCCGCGTGCTCCAGAGCAGCTTCATCAATGCCGAGTCATCACGTCGGTGTCTGATAGCAGGCCGAGACGCCCTTTTGTTGCACCTGTCTCAGTCACGGGATCGGGCCGAGGAGACAGAGAGAGAGAGACAGAGAGAAGGGAGAGTCTTGCCGAGAAGTTTGCCGGGGCTGACTGCTGCCGCTGCGGCCAGACGAGGCCTATAGGCCCCCCTGGTCGAGTCCCTGGACGAGTTGGGACGGCGAAGGCTTTTGAAACGCCCCCCCCCCCCCCCCGGTCCCCACGCAGGTGAAGAGCGCTCGGATGGAATGGAAAAGGGGGGGGGGGGGGAGGGGAGGAGGAGAGAGAAACTTTATTCCTGGAGTAAACACATTTCCCCTAGGGCAGCTGAGCGGTCGGCGCCGGCGGTCAGGGTTTGTGACAACTCGGTAATTGGTTCTTATCTGGCTGACGGAGTTTCGAATCAGCCGGGGAATCAGATGGGGAGGGGCGTCCCCCCACCTTAGCACTGCAATCACAGTAAGCTGCTACCCGGTGTCGGCTCGGCGTCGATTGGGTTCATCGATTCGACCTCTACTTGGTCAACAGATCGGGAGCAGGGGATGTTGCGACGCTATTTCTATGCGTTGCACGGAGAAAAAAAGATGAGTGGTCGCAACTAATTTGTGAGTTGATGTTCAGACAAGCAGTACATTTTTGTTAGGAGAACTAAAATTCTGTCAGGGGAACTAAATTTTAGTTGCATACAACGAAACGGTAGTTTCTCTTACTCCAACAAAGAGGTTCGTAGCGGGCACTAAATTTTTACTAACAGTTGGTGCAACCAAACTTAGTCCCCCCAGCAAAATTTTTACTCTCCGCACAAAATTGTACTTCTCGTCTGAAAATCAACTGAAAAATTAGTTGTAACTACTAATCTTTTCTCTCCGTGGGCGGGAGGAATTAGAGGAAGCAGGAGTGCAGGTGTGAGCTGTGCTGTGCCGGGGTTGTGCCCCCAGCGGCCCCATCACAGCACAGCTCTACGACCGGCGCTGCACTAAATAATGCTTACGCCCGTGTAGTTTGGAAAGGGGGAGGGGAAATAGGAGCCGGGTTAGACGGGTAAGGGAGGGAGTGTGTATAAGGTCTCTGGCCGCCGCGGCACGGCGCAGCACGGCAGCCAACTGCGAAAGTGGCCAGAGCATCGCGACTTAGCGCGGGGAGGAAGGGCTGATTTGTCGTCCCCAGTGGACTCGGGGCCCCCGGGCGAGAACGGCCACGACGGCAGCGGCGGGTCGGAGGCCACCGGGCCGGGCGGGGGACATGCCGGAGCGTCTGCTTAACCCTTCCGGGGTCGTGGTCCAAAGAAGTGGACGGGGGAGGGAGGGGAGGGAGGGAGGGGTGGGAGCTGGGAGCGCTGTTAATGGCGCCGGTGATTGGGAGGGACGCTCCAGTCCAGGCCGCCCCCGAGGCCGCAGCCCTGCAGCCCTGCAGTCCTCCCGGACGTGGTCGGGCGGGTGATGGCGGACCCCGCCGCACTGCCGCTGCTACCGCTGCTGCCGCTGCTGCCGCTGCTGCCGCTGCTACCGCTGCTGCCGCTGCTGCCGCTGCTGCCGCTGCTACCGCTGCTGCCGCTGCAGGCGCAGGGTGGGGGTGGGGGAGCCGGGCGGGGTGAGACCGGTGCAGAACAGGATGAACCCTCACGGCACGGGCCTCGAGGACGTTCGGCGGGCGCTGGCGGGGCGGGGCGGGGCGGCCGCGGGGAGGCCCCTATCGTCGGGGACCTGTAATCTGAGCTCGACGACCCCGTTCACCTCATTCTCCTGAAAGGTGGAACGTGGACATGAAAATTGGAGAGCTGAGGGGAGGCGGGAGGGCGCTGACGGGCTCCCCCGGCGCCCCCGCCCCCGGCGCCCCCGGCGCCCCCGGCGCCCCCGGCGCCCCCCGGCGCCCCCGGCGTACCCTGCCCAGCCCCTGCTCAGCTCCGCTGCCACTCCTCTCGGTATGATGCCGCGGCCTGGCCTGTTGGACCTGGCGCGTGGAATTCGACGAGATCGGAATTTATTTATATACAGGACGGAAAGAAAAATGTAGAGAGAGAGAGAGAGAGAGAGAGAGAGAGAGAGAGAGAGAGAGAGAGAGAGAGAGAGAGAGAGAGAGAGAGAGAGAGAGAGAGAGAGAGAGACAGAGAGAGAGACAGAGAGAGAGAGAGAGAGAGAGAGAGAGAGAGAGAGTTTCGCAAAGAATAAAAAATGACATCTCGAGTCTCGGGCTGGCGGTTTTAGCGCATACCTTGATGGGGCGAGCATGAGAGATAAAATGGATTTGTAGCTGTATGGGGCCCGGCGGTGAAGGTGATCCTAAAATCCAGCCCAGGATGAGGCGGGATACGGGCTGCATCAGTGGACACTAAACCCCGCCGCGATGGCCCCGGAGGGTTATAAAGGCGGCAGGATAAGTGGCCTGAGTCGGGGCCGGCGGGGCCGACTACACCGAGTTAAAAGAGGGTCAAAGGGACGGGACGGGACGGGACGCTTCGCAGCGGAGCCGCCGAGTCGAGCCGAGGTATAGGGAGGGTTTATGGCACAAAGCAGTTCTGAAAATAAGAGTCACCGATGGGTCACCCCCGAGCCCCGCGGAGAGTGAGTGAGCGAGAGGCAAAGAGACCGACAGCTGACAGACGGAGATCGTAAAAAAGCAACAACAATATTGGGAAAGGCGCAAAACCGTGCTGAATGCGCTTTTTCAAACCAGTCGGAAGCGGATACGGCGCTTCGACGAGCCACCTAAATTGGCGTGTTTAATTCCCTGGGGAGGCCCGCCCCGCCCCGCCCCGCCCCGCCCCTCGCCGCCGTGTTTTCCTCACGGCGCCCGTTGGCAGCCCTGCAGCACCCGGTGGTGCCCTTCGAGGAGGCCGTGCGGCTGAACAAAAGAGCCGCCGGGCCCAGGTACGGGGGCACCCGGGGCCCTTCGGTGCGACGTGATTAAAACCCAGGTGAGCGTGACGAGAGGGCGCGAGCAGGAGGGAAGTTGTCAAGGGTGAGGCGTGGCGTATCGCGCGTGGGTGGGAGAGCAAGAGAGAGAGAGAGAGAGAGAGAGAGAGAGAGAGAGAGAGAGAGAGAGAGAGAGAGAGAGAGAGAGAGAGAGAGAGAGAGAGAGAGAGAGAGAGAGAAAGACGAAGGGGGGTAAGGAGAGAGGAAGGAGATACCTCTTGCGAGGCAACCTGCTATCAGCGACCGAGAGAGAGAGAAAGACGAAGGGGGGAACGTACAGGAACGTTCTTGCGAGGCAATGTCTAGGAACGTTCAGCGAACGTTCGAGAACGTTCGGGAACGTTCAGGAACGTTCGGGAACGTTCAGGAACGTTCGGGAACGTAGGGGGAGCACACTATCCCCGGTCCTGGAGTGCCCCCAATAAGGCGGTCAGACGGGGGGACACAGTCCCCCCAGAGAGAGAGAGGGAGAGAGCCGGGGGGGGGGGGGGGGGGAGAGGTTTAGTCTGAAGCTTCACACCACCGGCAAATGCAGAGAGCGGCACCGCCGCCCACAATCCACTTTTAAACCGGATTAGACAGAGAACACTGAATGAGGATAGGGGGCCACCGCCGCCGCAGCAGCAGCCACTCACCTCGGAGCTCAGCTCCCCCCTGTGCTCCGTCGCCGTGGTCCGTGGTTGTGCGCCCCCCCCTCCCCCCCCCCGGGCCGCAATAATCACACATTCCGACACACGATTCCCCGTCGACTCTCTCCGTCGCTCTCCTTATCCCCGACACAGCCTTGCTCCTGCATGTGGCGGTGACCGTCGGCCGCCGGCCCGCTCCCAGCGCGCCCAGCCCAGCCCAGGCCGCCGAGCTTGCTGCGGAGCTGCGGAGTGTTAACTTATTTAACCGAGTTCCGCCGCACGGACTCCGGGGCCTCCGGGGCCTCCGGGCGGCCGCCTCCGGATCGCCACCGCTCCGCATTCTCGGACGTCCTCTCGTCGTCACCGCAGAGCTGAGCTGAGGCCGGGCGGCGACAGGCGGGTCGCGGGATGAAATAGTAAAACGCCGGGCGGTGGTGCGCGTCTCTGCTGGGAGACAGCGGGAGCGGGAGCGGGGCGCCGTGCGGGTAGGCTGTACCGCGCCGCTGGGGAGCCCGCCGGGTGTGCCTACCCAGCAAGGCGCTCCCCGCCAGCGGAGCAGAGCTAGCAGCGCTAGCAGCGCTAGCAGAGAGCTGCCTGCCTCATTCCGCTATAAGCTGGAGCCGAGCCGGCCCTGGCCAGGTGGTCGGTAGTGCGGGGGCGGCGGGGGCGGCGGGGGCGGGGCCTCCACTCCAGTGTAGACCCCTCATGTCGCTGGGTCCCTCTTGGCCACACAAAAGACACTCAGGCGGCCATCATGGCTGTGATCCCGGCAGGCGGGAGAGGAGAGCCTCTAACGGACGGCTTTCGTACTCTTTCCATTCTCTCTTCTCTCTCTCTCTCTCTCCCCCCCTCTCTCTCTCCCTCTCTCGTGTGGCCCCTTTTTATTCCTCCCATTTTCTTTTCATTCCTGCTCTGCGTGTACAGCGCTGGAACAACACTCGCTCCTCCGTATTTGCGATCGGCGGGCCGAATTCCGGACGGCTTCGTTTTGTTTGTTGGTGCACTGATGGCCCCGAGCTGCCGTGCCGAGCTGCCGTGTAATGAAGTGTGCGCGGGTTCGAATACTGGCCCGGCGGCGGCGCGGCAGTTTTTCACTTCCTGTCTTCCGCACCGACGCCCGGCCCGGCCCGGCCCAGCACCTCTCATCCATATTTCATTGAGCATGGCCGGCTCGGCTCGGCTCGGCTCGGCTCGGCTCGGCTCGGCTCGGCTCGGCTCGGCTCCGCTCGGCATGGCGCCGATCAGAGAAGGACAGCGGATAGAGATTGATCACCCACCGGAAACCATCGGGGCCGACAAGCAGCGGCGCTGCCGTGAGCCGTGAGGGAACCATAATTCACGAACGCCATCTCTGATGCATTGCAACTCTTTTGCAAATGACTTTTTTTTTTTCTGCAGCACGCATTGCCCGAGATTTTCCGAACTTTGAATGCTTTAAATCCTTACTGGTCGATCTCTCAGGAGAAGGGCCAAGGGTCAGCCGTGTGGGGCCGGCAGAGGCGGGCAGCCATGTGCGGGTGACAGTGGGAGGGGGAGGGGGAGGGGCGGCTAAAAATATAACATAATCCAATTGAAGGCTGCTGGAGGGCAAAGCGACACTGTGGCCCTGCGGCACACGCAGTAGAACTGGGAATAAGTTGGGACAAATAATAATAACAATAATAAGGATTTAAAGAATAATAATAACTATTACTAGGCTGCCCAAAGGCCAATCGCGGGCGAATTTGTGTCACGTGTTTCGTAGTGGTAATTTTAGTCCTTTAGGGTTCAAAATTCGCGTCGCTCGCTCGCTTGATTGTAATTAATCAATAAATATTCAAGAACATAACAATATTTTAGTTATCAGTTTGCAGAAAAAGTTTGACTCCGGCAAAGAGTTGAACCACGAATCTTTTGGTCACCGACCAGTCTTCAAACCCACTACGCTACGGAGCTGCGATGGAGCTATGCAGGGCGCTGCTGGTACTATAACCACTGTCATTCCGCCGAGCAGAACTGCTGGCTCGCGCGGGGCGCTCTATCCGCCCGCTGGGCCTGGCCAGCCGCCTCGTCCCGTCTCCTGCTGTCGTAGCGGCTAGCACCCCTCCTGCCCCCCGGGACCTTTACCCTTTCCCTCCCTCCCCCCCCCCCCCCCCGTCAGTCTCATTCAATACGGCTCAGGGATCACGGCCCACAGCCATCAACTTTGTTTGATCAATCACAATCGAGCGAGCGCGCGACGCGAATGTTGAACCCAAAACGACCCAAACTACAACTCCGAAACACTTGACACAAATTCGCCCGCGATTGGCCCGTGGGGCAGTCTATTAACAATAAGAATTGAAAACAAAAACTGCGTGTTCGTAAAGTAATTGAAGCCAGAGGACGCACTGTGACGGACGCGGTGTTCCTGGCAGTGTGCGGCGCCGGCGTTAGGTTATTCATGTACAGACCGCTGCTTGCCCCCGGGGGAGGGCGGGGTCAGGGGGGCCAGGCGGGGCCAGGCGGGGCCAGGCGGGGCAGGCGGGGCAGGCGGGGGCGGGGCCAGGCGGGGCAGGCGGGGCAGGCGGGGCAGGCGGGGCCAGGCGGGGCAGGTGGGGCCAGGCGGGGCAGGCGGGGCAGGCGGGGCCGGGCGGGGCAGGCGGGGCAGGCGGGGCCGGGCGGGGCAGGCGGGGCGGGGTGAGTAACAACAACAGCAAGGACATCCTCCGGAGGGAGCGGAAAACCCCGGTCCGGAAGGAAAGGCCTGAACTACAGCCGCGCATTCGGTAGCAGCGGAGCCAGCGGAGCCAGCGGAACCAGCGGAACTCCCGGGGAAGTCTAGTCGGGCTCACATCAGGATCAGGGTTCGAGGCCGGCGCTGGAGGCCCCGGCTAGAGGCACTAGAGGCCGCAGAAAGAGGGTCGGCATCGGGAAGGGCCGGGCCGGGCAGTGCCGGCCAGTCGGCCCCCGTCCGCCTGTCACGTCGGCCGCAGCCGCAGACCCGGCGGACGGAGGCGGGGGCCGAACGCACGCGCGCTCCGGACCCTGATTATTTATGGACGCCCCCTCGAGGACAGAGCAGGGCCAGCGGGGCACAGCCTCGGGGCATGCCAGTCGCGGTGAGGTAGGAGGGGGAGGGGGTTCGGAGAGCCGTACCGTCGGGGCTCTGACAGCCCCCTCCGAGCCGCCGGACAGGCCGTTTATTACGTCCTATTTCCGGTCCGATTGCCGACCCGGATTGAAGCCCCACCCCTGCCCCCCGGGACCTTTACCCTTTCCCTCCCTCGGCCCCCCTCCCCCCCGTCAGTCTCATTCAATACGGCTCAGGGATCACGGCCCACAGCCATCATCAGCAAAGCAGTTCGTCACGCGATTTGCTTGGGGCCACGTCGTTGATCCCCCCCCCCCCCCCCCCCCCCGGGGCCCGCCATACACAACGTTACGCTCGGCATGTCCGGGACGTCACGCTGTCACGCAGCAACGTCCCGCCGGAACCGCTGTTTGGACGTCCGCTCTTTCTTCTTCTTCGTCTTCTTCTTATTTTTTTACGAGGACACTTGAAGTGATAATGATGGAGCGCCGACTGGATGCTGAATTTGCAGAACAATAAAATAATTTTCTTGGTGGAAAACCACTTTCAGACGAAAAGTGGTCCCCCCCCCCCTCTCTTTACCCCCCACCGAGAGCCCCACCACAATCACCATGATGTACCTGCCCCCCCCCCCCCCCCCCCCCCCCGCCGCGCGCCGCCCATCAGCACGGGATTTCGTCCCGCCGCGCCAAAGTTGAGATCTGCAGAAGCGGAGCGGAAGCGGAAGCTGCCGCGGCGGGGCGGGGCTTTTAAAAGTGTGTTTGGAAGGGGATGATAGAGTTGGGGAGTGGTGGAGCTTGACAACGATTAACTCGGAGTCCTGTGCGCTGGAGAGTGGATGGGGGGCGCGGCGGGGGTACCACCTCCCTGACGGGACAAGTTTGGGCGGCAGAGGACGCTGGCCACCGTGACGGCTCCCGTGACACGGGTCGTGAGGCGCACCTGTAGCCCCCCCCCCCCCCCCCCGGATATGTCCTTGCCCCCCTTCCCCTCCATCCCCTGCGAAAACCCTATTATCAATAAACGGAGCCAGACGCTCTGGTCGAGCGGCGCTCGGATGGCGGTGGCAGTTGGTCCGCGCCGACTTCAGCCCGCAAGGGAGAGGGGTGGGTGGGGGGAGGGGGGGGGGGAGCTCAGACCCGTGGGGCCCGTCTGGGCTCCCTAGGGACCCCCGCCGCCCCACGCCCCGCCTTCAGCGCTTGCAGAGAGGACACGTGTCGAGTGAGTACACAGAGCAGCCCCGCCCCGTCCCCGTCTACGCTCACTGCGGTGTGGCTTACGGGGCCAGCAGCGGCTGGCTCCGACGGATAAGAGAAACAGTCATTTTGCCCCCGTTTCTTCGCCGGAACAAAAATGTGCTGGAAAATCCCGAAACGAAAGATGAAAGGTGAGTCTTTATTTATTGCCGGGCATTCGTCATCGCGTCAAATAAAACGTAAAAGAATTTCCGCGCGTCTTTTTTAGACTTTGACCCCGGTGAAAAGCTTGTTCAGAGGCGTAATAAGAACAATTATTCTTAAACAAATTTTATTGAACGAACATATGTCGCGGCGAAAGTCTCGATCAATTCCGTCGATGCAGATATTTTCCCATCAATCGGATATGGTGTTTTCGGAACAGGCGCGTAATTAAGGGGGGGGGGGGCGATGGGGGCGATCGCTCCCCCCTTTTCGGTCCCCGAATGTAGGCAACCCGTAACGCATTGCCCCTGAAGGTAGGCAACACGTTATGCACACACACCCCTTTTATCGGCCCTAATTACGCCACTGTTTCGGAAAGAGTTTTGACGACCCGGCGCCACACGCCACACGCCACTGTTTCCACCACCAGTCGGCCCAGAGCAGAGAGCAGGTGCTCCTTTGTCGCTTGTCATGGCTGTGTGTCCCGAGCTGCGCGGGGCGGAACCGGGACCAGGACCAGCCCATCGCCAGCGGTCCCCGGGGAGCCCCCCCCCCCCCCCTCCAATCCGACGGTGTTCAGAGTGGTAACGCCCGTCCTATCCACTCAACGCGCTCCGGTGCCGAGTCCTCCCTCTGATATCTTATCGTCTAACACACACTGACAGCCCGGCGCGCCCAGAGCAAACCGTGGCCGAGCGCCGGCAGAGCGGGCGGACAGGAACAAGCATTACCCACCGTGCACGTGCACTAGAGAAGTGCAGGTAATATCATGACGGAAAAAAATAAGCTATGCTGTGTTTTTTTTGTTGTGATTTTTTTTTTTACCTGCACTTACTTAATTTTCATGTCACTTATTGATACCACCCCAGATTCCAACACATTTCGCACCTAGCAACTACCCCTTCTCCTTGCCCGTAACTTTCCGTCCCAACGGGTCTCTCTCTCTCTCTCTCTCTCTCTCTCTCTCTCTCTCTCTCTCTCTCTCTCTCTCTCTCTCTCTCTCTCTCTCTCTCTCTCTCTCTCTCTCTCTCTCTCTCTCTCTCTCTCTCTCTCTCTCTCTCTCTCTCTCTCTCTCTCTCTCTCTCTCTCTCTCTCTCTCTCTCTCTCTCTCTCTCTCTCTCTCTCTCTCTCTCTCTCTCTCTCTCTCTCTCTCTCTGTGCCCCCCCGCTCATGTAATACCCCACCAGTCACCGAGCACCTCGGATACGGTGTACTACGCGTCCTCCTCTCGGGCCGTCGCCAGCTTCCGAGAAAAGGAAAGGCGTGTACAGCGGGCGGGCGGCATTCATGGCCAGTAAACATAGCGGAGGAGCGGGAGATTCCTGTTGCAGGAGCGACGGAGATAGAGATAGAGTGCGAGAGAGAGAGAGTCTGGATCAGAGAGCAGCCCGGGAGGGAAAACAGTCGCTCTGTTCGGGCCGAGGGGAGGCGGACGGATCCTTCCCTCAGGACACAGCGACTAAAGGAAATGCATTTATAGGGAGAATCGGGTCGTGGTGGTGGTGGGTGTCGGGCGGGGGTGGGCGGGGGTGGGCGGGCGGGGGTGGGCGGGGGCCGTGCCGTGCCGCCGCCGCCCCCGAGCGGGGCCCGCCGCCGCCCCTGATCCGGAACGACCGGCGGAAGCCGTGCGTCGACGACCGCGCCTCTGCCTTGCTTTACCTCGACTCCTGCTGCCGCGTGAGATAAGAGAAGCGACGAATCCTTAAGAAGGCCCCCCCCAAAAAAAAGAAAAGGAAAAAAAAAAAGATACGACTTGCGAAAAGAGAGTCAGCGAGCGCGGAAAGGGACGCAGGGAAATAAATTTGGGCGCGTCTGCGGCCACAGGGGGCTTGCCTAGGCACCCTATTCTTCTGTCTGTCTGTCTGTCTCTCTCTCTCTCTCTCTCTCTCTCTCTCTCTCTCTCTCTCTCTCTCTCTCTCTCTCTCTCTCTCTCTCTCTCTCTCGCGATGACACTTTATTTCCGAGGGGTCTCCCACCCGTGATGCAAGTTTGCCATGTGTGTTAAAAGTCAATTTTTATTTTCACTGATTTACAAAAAATGTTTTTCTGACTTTTTCTGACTCTCTGTGTTTGTTTTTGTAGCGTGTATACATGTACACATCCATAGTTTTCGGAGTGAGGGACCCCTCCCCTCCCCTGTCGGCTGAGCTCTGCCCGTCTTGTCTGCAGGCCCGGGGACCGCAGCCGCCGCGACGCTGACCTGATCGCGCACCGGCTGCGCCGGGTGGAGGCCCTGGACCGGCTCCCCGGCACCATCCTCCACCAGCTGGCCCTCGTCGGCTACTACGAGGACCTGGAGAAGGGCGTAACCCGTGAGTAACTACTTGTGGAGCGTGTAATGAAACCCTATACCCCCTTTCCCCTGTTGTGTTTGATTCAGCCCTTGTGTGCGGGCCGTTATGGCTTACAACCCCACTTGGTCGGGACGGGGCGGGGCTGACGGCTGAAGGCTGGCTGCTGGCGGGGAAAGGGGCCCCGCGCGACGACATCGATACCAGTCCTGTATATTGCTGTGCGCTTTTCATGCACTGCAAAAGGAAAAAAAGAAAAAGAAAAACAGGGTCACGGTGTCGACGGAGGAGGAAGGGAGACGGACAGAGACTTTGCCTGTGAGCCGGAGCGGGACGGGCGGCTCCGTGCTTGTTAGAAAACTTTCCCTAGTCGCGTCTCTGTGCTCCACGCCGGCTAGCGCGCGCACACCAACACACACACGCACGCACGCGCACACACACACACACACACACACACACACACACACCACCGTCAAACATCCCTCTCGGCCGGCCCGTCACAGTTGGTCGGGAAACAGCGCCACGATGACGGTGGCCTCTTGACAGTGGGGCTAGGCGGCTACGAGGAGCGAAAATAAATGCCGTCACTGCTAGTGTCGCCCCGCCCGTACCGCCGGCCACGCAAGGGGCGGTAAACTCGAAGAATAAAAGGAAATATAGGGGCGGGGGGAGACGAAACTAGATATAAAAAAAATAAGGGGCCACAAAATAATGAAGTAGCTAAACGAGTTTTCGCGACAAAAACTTTTGCGCACGAGCGGAGTACGTCTTCGTAACGAAGCAAACGTCGGAGGGGTGCCCGGCCTGGCACGGCACGATGGCTCCAGGTCGTCACAGGCCCGTGGCGCGGCGTGGCGCGGCGTGGCGCGGCGTGGCGCTGGGGAGAGGCTGGGTCGGGTAACAGCCTTTCTATTCCACTCCCACTACGCTCAGATGATGATTTATTTCCTGTGTTGCCTGAGCGGTTTTACTACCGGTCCACCTTTACGCAAAACGCGCCCCCCCTCTCTCTCTCTCTCTCTCTCTCTCTCTCTCTCTCTCTCTCTCTCTCTCTCTCTCTCTCTCTCTCTCTCTCTCTCTCTCTCTCTCTCTCTCTCTCTCTCTCTCTCTCGCTATCTCCCCACCACTACTACCACCCCCTCCCCTCCATAGTCTCTTATCTCTGCACTCACACTATTGATCTCTCTCCCTCTCCGTGTCTCGGCTCCTCTCTCTCTCTGTCTCTCTCTCTCACACACACACTCATCCTAACGGCGTCGCGAATACGATGAATTTCAAAGTCCGACTCTCAGTCGGCACTCTCGCCCCAGGCAATATCAGACAGAGGTAATGTCGGAACCGTGCCCGGCCCGGCCCGGCCCAGATCTGAGTGGGCCGGGGCGGGATCATATCAGGTCGGTCCGGAGCGGCGCGTCACGCGTCAGAACGTGGGACTTAGTTAGCAAACTGCTCAGCGTACTGCGTCAGTCAATATCTGCGTCAATGTGTGTGTGTGAGAGAGTGTCTGTGAGGTAGAGAGAGAGAGAGAAAGAGAGAGAGAGAGAGAGAGAGAGAGAGAGAGAGAGAGAGAGAGAGAGAGAGAGAGAGAGAGAGAGAGAGAGAGAGAGAGAGAGGGGGGGAGGGACAAAACTTTTCGTCGACGTCATAATAGGCGCGGGGCATGTTTTTGTTTGACTTCTGTTCCGCAGTTTGCACACGACTGCCACCGCCGACTGCCCCCGCCGTTGGCGTTCACATGCATTCGTGTATGTGCACTCGTAGGTACATTCATATGGGGAGGGAACACTTTGTGTGTCGTCGATGCGACGCTGCCTCTCACTGCCAAGGAAACAATGGTGATCATCATTAATTTAAACGCCGATGATTGTCCATGATTCGTTTAATATGATGAGCATATCGCTCGCTATGACTGTATTTGGTACATTGACACACTTTGGGGCTCCTGAAAAAGTGCTACAGGGCGAATAAGCGGAGAATCCGAGAAACTGAACCGTCACCGGCAGAAGTGCAAAGTATATAGCGAAGTCGATTTATTTGTTGTAATGTTGGCATTCGCCGTTCAAAGAGGGAGCGGCTTCCACCTCCTCGGGATTGAAAATAATGGATGAGGTAATATCCGGGCGGTCCGGCCATAGAAAGGATACTCCCTAGCCCCACCCCTACCCTTCACCTCAATCCCCCGGCAGAAAGGGGAGGGGGCAGAGGATTTAGCCGCGTTTAATAGAGTTCTTCGGTACATAATTTAAAAGTAAAGTTGGCAACTTTGGAAGAGAATACCTTGGGTGCCGCGCTGGGCGAGAGTCGAAAGTGATGCCCTGAGGCGGGGAGGAGGAGGAGGAGAGGGAGAGGGGGCACAGAGGGTCACGGCCGTCGCTGTCGGCCTCGTCAACAAGTACCTGCCGCAGGTGGTGACCAGACCCAGGTGGTGTCGGGGGTCACAAAGTGCGCGGGGATGACGGACGGCCCTGCGCCCCGCACCACACGGTACACACACACACACACACACACACACACACACACACACACACACATGGGGCTGCGCCGTGCCGTTGCGGAGCGGATCCCTGGGGGGGGGGGGGGCAGAAACGCCGAAAAACACACACACACACACACAGGAATTTTTTTTTAAAATAAGACTGTCAAATAATTTTCTTTGTATTTTGAGCAGTCGGTGGTATAATTCTGTCCCCCACGCACCGGCGGGCCGGCGGGCGGTTAACCCCCAGAGTGTGGCGCTGCACCGAGGTCACCTTTGCGTCTGCCCGTCTGCCATCATGGGGGTCGCAGCCGCGATGCCGCGAAGCAGACGAGCGCCAAGCCGAGCGCAGCGGAGGGGAATGAAATAATCATCATAAAAAAAGAAACCTGCCCGGCTCACGAAGAACGACTCGCACATCTTGGCAGCGGCGGCGGGGGAGAGAGTGAAATAAAAATAAAAACAGTTCTCGCGGCGCAGCTGTTGCTCCTCCCCTCCACCCCAAAGAGATGCCGCCCGCACGTCTCCGCTCTGAGGGCGCCTGATGGGTAGGCAACTCGGTCTCCCGGTGCGCACGCGGGCCGTGCGGGCAGGCCTACCCCGGCCACTGCAGGCGCTCGCCGCCGCGCGCCGGTCGTCTCTCCGTCGGGAATGCGGGTGCCTGGCTGCGCCCTCGGCCTCCTGTGAGCTGAGAGCTGCGCCCTGCCCTCCCTTCTGCCCCAACCGATCCAGGCGTAAGCGAGATTATACAGCCGTTGCGCTTGTATTAATATTTCACGCACCTCGCCTGCCTCTCGGTCCCCTTGTAGTGCGCGGGGAGGCGAGGAGGCCAGGCGCGCACAGCATCGCACCTCACCGCGGGCGCAGGGGAAGGGTGTCGGTGTCGGGGCGGAGCGGGCGGGAGGGGATGGCGGCTTCCCTCCTTCGCCCTCCGAGAACTCTTGGAAGGCCCTTTGGCAAGCCGTTGCCGCGCCAAGGGCTTTCCGGGTCACAACACATGAGCCGGACCCGGCGGCGCGTTCGAGTACACCTCCCCCCCCCCCTCTCTCTCTCTCTCTCTCTCTCTCCCCCCCCTCACCCCTCCCCCTTCCGCGCTACCTCCATCCCCCCCCCCCCCCCCCGCATTCTCACATGCCAGCACGGCCCCGCTAGCGTCGCGCTGGGATTATTAAATTCCAAAAATGGCACCGTAATACTTTTCTTTTTATTTCAACGCGAGGGGTGAGGACAGCGGCGCGCCTACCGCCACGGGGTGCCACGGGGCTCCGCGGGCCGGCCGGGGGTGGCCGGGGCTCTCCGGCCGAGCACAGCGGAGCTAAAGCCCCCCGCCCGCCTGACCGCCTGTCCTGTCAGCCGCCTGCCAGCCGGCGGCAGCGAACATGCCGCGGCCCCCACGACCTCACTGTATCGGCCGGAGGCCAGCGGACAGCCGTCCCGGGAACACTAACACTCCGTAGGCCGGGGCTCCGTGCTCTGAGCTGATAGCCCAGCACCGCTTCTCAGACAGTGTGTGTCGTAATGCCGTTCTGTGTTGCAGTGTTCCGCCAGGGTGACCCCGGCTCCTCGTGGTACGCCGTGCTGGCCGGCTCCGTGGAGGTGCGGTACGATGGAGCCGACCCCCAGGTGAGTACAGCGGGAGCGGGAGCAGAGCATTGTGCGGCAGGAGAGGAGAGGAGAGGCCTGTAATTGGTGCTCGAACGGCCGACGGCCGCGGCCCACTACACGGAACAACCGTCTTCACCCTGGGCCCGCCCCCGCGTCCCAACTCCCCCGCATCACTCCACTTTCTTTTAGGAGAGAGAAAAACCTCAGGAAAAACCCATATTCTCACGCGCATATATGCAAATGCTTGCAGGCGCGGATCCAGGGGCGGCTCTAGGGGGGGGGGGCGATGTACCGCTTTCTGCCTACTTTCAGGCGGATTGTAACGCGAATCTGCCTACCTTTCGGGCACCCTTCGGGCGCCCTAGGGGGGGGGGGGGGATCGCCCCGTCGCCCCCCCCCCCTGGATCCGCGCCTGTATGCTTGAGTATGAGTGTACGTGTGCCAGGTATGACTTTCTTTTTTCGTCGACATGAAAAGGGGGAATAAGGGATGACATGGAACGAGGACGTGTATTTGCATTTGTCCTCTCTCTCTCTCTCTCTCTCTCTCTCTCTCTCTCTCTCTCTCTCTCTCTCTCTCTCTCTCTCTCTCTCTCTCTCTCTCTCTCTCTCTCTCTCTCTCTCTCTTCTCTCTCTCTCTCATCTCTCTCTCTCTTGCTGGGCACCTATCTGCTACCGGCCGGTAGGCGCCGCAGCAGGCGGCCCGGGCCGGACTTGACTTCCCTCATGTTGTATTCATGCCACAGTGTGCCTCGGAACGGGTTTAGGTTCCATTAGTCGCCGAGTGGCCGTTCGTGCCGAGCTGAGCTGAGCTTGCTATGCGCTTCCGCAGATTGAATGAATGGGTGCGAGAGCGGTCCGCGGCGAGAGGGCAGCAGGTGATACGGATTAGGAATCACAGGCCAGACGTGCGCGGAGAGCTGTGAAAAAAAAAAGTAAAAAAAAAGAGAAAAAAAAAAAAAAAAAAAACAACGAGGAATCGTTATTGCGATTTGGCGAATGCAGTTTATTGCGTCCGTGGCCATCGCGTGACGGGTGGGTGGTCAGAAACGGTCAGGAATCGATACGTCGGGCGGGGATCGTGCCGCTGATAGGGGCGTGGCAGAGAGCTCCCGGGGGCGCCCTTGTGGCGGACCTGGTGTGTCGACTGCTGCCGGAGATGCACGAGACGATACCGCTCGCATGCCCAACTCATGCCTCACTCCTACAAATGCCCCTTTAATGCTTTTCCTATATTTGCTCGCGGTCGAACCGGGCGCCTAACCATGCAGTTACTGAGCCACGAAGGTATACGTGGAGCGTATGGTATGTGCCGTGACAATTTCTCACAAATTTTCGCGAAGGAAAAAATCAAACTCCCAGTTCGGCTCCCAGGCGTAGTCAAGACATGTGTGTTCTGTTTGATGGAATGGCCCTCGTGGTGGACAGTCAGTAGCGTGTGCTGCCATCGCTGACCCGCCAGGCCCCGCGGGGGTGGGAGGGGACCGGAGGGGACGAGGGCGCGGTAACCGCAGGGCACCGCAGGGCACCGCAGGGCTGTACAGTACCGCCTATATCGATCTCGCGGCGCCACGCCCCGCTCTAATAAATCATCACCCTCCGTATCAATGGGTCACGCGTGCCGCGCGGGGCAGCGCGGTTTTACGGCTCGGCGCATACGGGCCGCGCCCACATGGGTATGAATATGTGAGCGTGTGGGTGCGCGGCCATAACCCGGGGCACGGCTGGGCACGGCACATGACCTCACCCTGTGTCATGTGTGACAGAGATCGTACGCCAATCTCTCCCTCAACCCCCCCCCCCCCCCTCTCTCTCTCTCTCTCTCTCTCTCTCTCTCTCTCTCTCTCTCTCTCTCTCTCTCTCTCTCTCTCTCGCTCTATCTCTCAGCCGTAAAAAATAGTAAGCCCCCGATGGCCTGCTCAGCCCCTGTCTGCGTGTGGAGAGGCAACATGGCACATAAAAAAGTAATCTGTCCCCCGTTCTCTTTCTAGAATTTTTGAATTAATTATTTTTTTTGTGCGTGAAAACTGAAAATTGTTATTGAATTTTGGGTTGAAATTGAATTATTCAGAAACGTGGTTATCACTTTTGGAAGGACGGCGGCACGTATCCTGACACAGCCGCGGTGTGAGGTGAGGTGAGGTAGGTTGAGCACGACTCTGGTGATCGAACACAAACAAGGCACTGCCGAGTGCCTCGTTATTCTCTTCCGGGTCGGCGGGCGCACGCGGAAGGCCCGGCAGCACCGGCAGGTAGTACCGGCACCCGGAGGCCCGGAGGTCAGGAGGCCCGGAGGTCAGGAGGCCCGGAGGTCCGGAGGCCCGGAGGTCAGGAGGCCCGGAGGTCAGGAGGCCCGGAGGTCAGGAGGCCCGGAGGTCAGGAGGCCCGGAGGTCAGGAGGCCCGGAGGTCAGGAGGCCCGGAGGCCCGGAGGTCACATGACATCACGGCCCCGGCCCGGCCCACCTGGAACCGACCCGTCTGCTATCTGCGCCCCCGCGGCGGAGAATTAGCATTTAAATTTCCCGCGCTCCGCGTGACGTGAGCGTGAGCGGTGCAGAATTCTTCCTGTTGTGGCAGGGGCGGCGCGTCGCGGCTGTCCTGGCTGGGTACGGCTGGGGAGTGGGCGGGGGAGGGCCGCCAGGAGGGCCGCCAGGGGCCACACACGCACGCCCTCAACACTCGTGACGTCACGCCATCCATGACCGTGACTCACAGCGCGGACCCCTCATTCGCGCGTGCGGGGCGCGTGCCGGAGGTGCGCACCTGGCGCGTGCGGGGGCGCGTGCCGGAGCTGCGCACCTGGCGCGTGCGGCCCCGTCACGCCCTCGCCTCCCGCGGACCTCTCGTGACGCGTGGCGACGCGTGGCGGTGTTCAATCACGACCTTCCCTTCCCCTCTGTCTACCTGTCGCTCCCGCTCCGCTCCTCTGACGGACCGTGGGCCTCACCTCCTCCCTCTCAGCCATTTGTCAATGTCGCCGATACGTGCGCGGAGGGAGAAAAATATGAGAGGGAGAGAGAGAAGTGTGTGTGTGTGTGTGTGTGTGTGAGAGAGAGAGAGAGAGAGAGAGAGAGAGAGAGAGAGAGAGAGACGGGCCGCACCTTTATCTCCCCGGCCGCGGCCGCCACCGTGACGGCGAGGAGGATAGATAGATACCGAAGCGGAGCAGCAAAGCCCCTCTTCACTTCAGTTCACTCTCCAGAAAAGACAAAAATGACGCTTCCCAGGAGGGGGGAGCAGAACACGTCCCTTACGTCCTATTCTGTCCCCCCATGGTTGTTTTCTTTTCCTCTTTTTTTTTTACTTCGAATGGAAACCGTTGGCTAGTGTGCCCTGGTAATGCTCTCTGCTGTAACTCATCGGGAGAATGTGACCTGACCTTGTCTCATTCTGCCACATGTTGTTGTTGTTGTTTTGTGTGTGTGAGTGTGTGTGTGTGTGTGTGTGTTGCTCGCCCTTCTCCGCAATGCAGACGTTAGATGTGGCCTCCGCAAGGAGTAACTACGACCTGCATGCTACGAGGAAAAATGCTCGGTGCTTACGCCCCCCCCTCCCCCCCTCCCCCCGCCGCCCTCCGCGGCCTCTGGCAGCCGCCGGGGGAGAAAAAGCGAGCGGGTAGCTCATTTCATTTGGTGCTGGCTGTAGAGTCTACCTGCCCTCCACTGCCAGGGACGGGCGCGCCCCGCCGGCCAATCATATTTCTCCGCCCGTGTCTGTCTGTCTGTCTGTCTGTCTGTTTGTCTGTTTGTCTGTTTGTTTGTCTGCCTGTTTGTCTGTATTGTTCAGCCAGCAAACAATCCCCCTAAAACGGCTCGCAAATATTTTTCATCGAGCGGTGGCCACACCGGCGAACCGCAGCCATCCACGTATGGTCCGGGAGGGGTGAGGGGGAGGGAGCGTGAGAGAGAGAGAGAGAGAGAGAGAGAGAGAGAGAGAGAGAGAGAGAGAGAGAGAGAGAGAGAGAGAGAGAGAGAGAGAGAGAGAGAGAGAGAGAGAGAGAGAGAGAGAGGGGGGGGGGATATGGTACAGGCTGAGCGAGGGAGGAGAGAGGTAGCAGCAGAACTTTTTTCTCGGGTAAAATATCAAACAAATTGTACAGGGCCGCAGTTGTTTTTACGCTAATTGGCCGCGTTTTAAACCGGCGCCTGCCCTGCGTCGTGTGTGCGTGTGTGCGTGAGAGAGCTAGAGAGAGAGTTAGGGAGAGACAAGGGGAGAGTGCTCATGATTCGCACGGAGAGATTGGCGTCCCTGTTTGCGTGTATTCGTCGGCCGCCCATTATGATAATTATTTTCCCTTTTTGTCCTCAGCTCTCCCCTTTTTTCGCCCCTTTTTTTTTCTATCGCGTAATTACTTTCAACAAAGGCACAGCGGTGAGACGTCATTCCACCGGTCAGCAACTCCCCTGTCTGTCATGGGGCGTCTTAAATCGCCCACCACCACCTCCAAATAATAAAAAGAAAAAAGAAAACAAAGAGAAACAGAAAAGGAGATTCGGTCGAGTTTCCGGTTCAGATGTAATTTATTTTCTCCTTCCTTTGGCCTACTTTCCACTCATGGCCACATTTCCCTGCTGTTCCATTGTTTCCCCTCTTCGCCGCGCCGATATTCTCCTCATTATGTTCGGGAAGCGCGGGCGCCTCCAATCCGCAGTCCAATTTCCTCTTGCGAACAGCTGCTCCCTCGGGGAGGCTGCAAAGGGGTGGGGGCAACCCCCTCCCCTCCCCCACGGAGCCGGATTCCGTGCCCAGGTGCATCGGTTAGCGTACCAGGCCGCTAAATACCGACGCCCTCTCCCGACCCCCTGAGCAGCCCAGAGCGACACTGCGAGCGCAAAATAAAAGATTGAGATTTTAGGTGTCTGAACTCGCATCTAACAACTCCGGCCCTGGCTCTGTCCCTGGCCCCGGGCGAGCTCCTCTTCGTGCTCTCGCTTGTTTGACGGTCGGCTCTCGGCGGAGCTACGGAGCTACGGAGCTACGGAGCTCACTTTGGAAACTTTGAATTGATTTCAAACAGCGGCTAATGCCCGTGCTGTGCCCGCGCCGGCCCCGGGCTGGGCCCCTCACCGATACCAACCGAGGTCGGCGCCAGCGTCCGCCGCGCAAGGCCGTGCCGCCGTGCCGCCGTGCCGCCGTGCACCGAGAGAAGAAAACCATTCCAACTTTATCCGTCCGCCACGGCGGAGCCTCGAGCGACGCACCCGAGCTTTTTCTTGTCGATGTCTTTACACACTTCTCGCTGGCTCTCCTCTCTCTCTCTCTCTCTCCTCTCTCCTCTCTCCTCCTTTCCCTCCGTGTTCCGTGTCCTCTGCCACCGCCGGTCCTCTTACGCCTGACTGCGACGACTCTGCGCCGCGCTGCGCCCCGCGTTCCCAGCATTCCCCCTCGGTCCATGGCTCCGCAGGGGTCCGGACGGCCCAGGCTAGAGCCCAGGCCCGGCAAGGACCCCCGACACTCCCTCGCTGCCCGTCCATGTGAAGCCGGGTGAAACGCTACAACCCCCGGCCGGCACGGGTTCAAATACCGCCTGGGGTGCCACGCCCCGCGCGCGCGCAGCGCTCTCTGCCAGCCCCCGCTTCTCCAACAAATAGTGATGATAAAAATAATAATAAAAATGATAATAATAATAATTGTCTGGTGCGGAAACATTTACAAGCTTCGTCGCGGAGACACCGACGCGGCTGCTGCCGCCGCTATTTGTCGCTTAATAACGGCCGCCCAGAGAAATTAATTGGGCGGCCCTTTCTCTCCTTTCTTCGTAATGAGGCCGGCTGAAAGGTGGGAAGGGGGAGGGGAGGGGGAGGCAGCGAAGAGTCACGACGGGGAGACATCGGCTGAGAATTATGGCTCTGTACCGGGCGGGAGGGGCGGATAGAGAGAAGCGCAAAAAAGTGGGAATTAAAATTTAGAAAGATATCGAATCACAAATTAAAATGAATTGAAAGGGTGGGGTGCGGAGGACAGGACACGCGGTGAGAAGGAAGGGGTGCGAAGGGCGCAGGGTGTATGGTGAGTTGGACAGCCCGCGGCAGACGGGAAGGGGCCGGCGGGGCGCGCCCACGCCGAGGCCCCGGGGCCCACGGAGCGAGGGAGGAGCAATAGGGACGCTCAAAATAGAGTAAACGATGTCTTTATTTTCCATCAGCACAACCCAAACAAAATAAAAAAATAGTTCCCAGTCTACATTTTTTCTTGTGTCAGTTGATTTAATGTAGTCAACAAAAATTTGCTGTGGCCACCAAACACTTTCAACCTTTTCTTTTTTTTTTTTTTTTTTTTTTTTTTTTGAGTGAGAAAAGGGGAACCACGCCCTTGACTCGGCGCAGCTCGGCTCGGCTCCTCGGCTGTGTCCTGGCAGTGCGGCGTTACTCACAGGACCCGCTACACTAACAGGCTGGCCGAGGCGCCGAGGCCGTAGACTAGCAGGCGGTCGGGGCTCGTTAGACCCGAAAGGAAAAGGACCGGAGGTCCAAGCAGGTGTCGATAGGGTGCGATTACTGTTCGTCTTCGGCCAACAGACGGACGGACAGACAGACAGACAGACAGATCCCCCACCCCGCACCCTGACGGCCTCGTCTCTCGTCCCTCCAGCCGCCTGGGACCCCTTCCTTGCCATCAACAGGTGCCCCCCCCCCTCCCACCCTTTCCCTTCCGCCTGACAGTCCCGCTCCGTCGTGGTAGTACGTAGTAGTCTGCGACTGTAAGGAAAGCGGCAGCGGCGCAACACTGCGGCCCGTGTGGAACGGATTGTGGTATACTTGTTGTACTTTTGGCGTTGCTTGAACGCCAAACATACGTGAAATTAACACCATAGAAAAACAGCAAAAGTACGCCAAATTAATGGCAAATGTAGTTGGCGTAGGTTTCATGTTAATGTGGCGTCCTTTTGGTAATAAATCTGTTGAATTTTCCGCCAAAACGACGCCAAAAGTACGCCAAACGCTTCGGTCGTTCAAATCGGACTTGCTTTGGCAGGAACGAATACGGATGGCGCCGGATATTTTTTGCGTGTGGCCAAAGCGTTTGGCGTACTTTTGGCGTCTTTTTGGCGGAAAATTCAGCAGATTTATTACCAAAAGGACGCATTAACATGAAACCTACGCCAAACTGCATTTGCCATTGATTTGGCGTATTTTCGCTGTTTTTCTATGGTGTTAATTTAACGTATGTTTGGCGTTCACGAAACGCCAAAAGTACAACGAATAAACCAAAATCCGTTCCACACGGGGGGTCGCATTTGGCCCGTTCGATCCGCAGGGAACTTGATCAGAGTGGCGGTCGTGGTTGGTCAGGCGGGGGCGGCGCGGAGGCGGCGTGGGGGCGGCGCGGGGGCGGGGCCAGCGCGCACACATGCTGGAGGCAGCTGCCGCCAGCAGGGGCCGAGTCAGGATAAAGTTAGCCGTCCGGCAGTCCGTCCCCCGTGACCGCCCCCACGGCCGCCCCCCCGCGAGGATAGTAGGTACGGTTGTCGACAGCTGGGAGGTACTGACGGTGACGGGTCGGGGTGGGCCCACGGGTGCCCACGGGCCGAGGTGGGCGTAGCGGGGGTGGGCGGCCCCGCCGGCCCCACCCGGAGGGCCGCCACCGCCGCCGCAACAACCCCGAACCCGGTTCAGATCGCATCACCGGATCTGAGATCATAGCAAGCGGTGGTATAAAGGGCACATACAAAGCTCTGGTTTGAGTTTCAGACGGCGTGGCAGGGGAGGTGTTGGGGGCGGGGGCGGGGGCGGGGGCGGGGCTAGGGGGTGCTCCCTCGTCGATAGGCGAAACCAGCACGCAACCGCTCGGTACCACGGAGAGTCCTCAGCAGGATGCAGGTTCGCCTATCTGACGCACGAGACGCGACATTTCCCCCCCTCATTTAAACTCGGAATAAAGGAGTAGCAGTGTTCCATTCGGCTCCGACTCGTCAGACCCCCACCGTTATCCGGGCTGCATGGCCGAGCCGTTAATTGTGGCGAGTAATTGGCCGGTCTCTGCGGCTCATTTGCATCGGAGCGGCACCCAGCCGAGCGGTGCGGTGCGCTAGGGCTGGGCAGGGCAGGGCTGCAGCCGGCTGGGGCACGGGCACCACCTCCTGCGCCCCGAGGGTTATAACAAAACTCTTCCGAAACACCCGCTGATGTGAATGCAAAACTCGCCACCTCTGTCCAGCGGCCACCACCGCCGTGCCTGTGCCTTTGGAGTCCTTCCTTTTTGCGGTATGGTTGTTTAAACGAAACGGCGGAAAGGAGGTGGGTGGGTAGGGAGGGAGGGTACGCGCTGGGATCTTGAGGGGCGCAGTAAACCTTCATTTCCGTGATCTTACCCTGACGTCCAATACCCCCCCCCCCTCCCCCTATTATTATCATCATTCCCCCCTCCTGCCTTAAAGCACGGGGACCGCAACACGACCCCTTCTCATTATCATTTTCATGACCTTGGGGAAATAACCCTCACGCCGTAAGTCGAGTCAGGGGGAGCGGGGGGGGGGGGGGTGAAGAAAAGGTTCCATTCCATCAGCTGCTTTGGTTTGTGGCCAGCCCTTTCATTCTTGGCGCCGCCGCCGGCAAAAAGCACTCACTTTTTAAAATTAACCGCGGCGTATGAGCGCAGGGCGCGGGGTGCAGGCGGGCGCAGGCCCTTACCCAAAGATGATCCCTGAAGGTCTGAAGGTCTGAAAAACACTCAACCGTTCATCGAGTCCAAGGAGCGCGGAGGGCGTTGACTTTTCTGTTCTCTCTCTCTCTCTCTCTCTCTCTCTCTCTCTCTCTCTCTCTCTCTCTCTCTCTCTCTCTCTCTCTCTCTCTCTCTCTCTCTCTCTCTCTCTCTCTCTCTCTCTCTCTCTCTCTCTCTCTCTCTCTCTCTCTCCCTCTCTCCCACGCTCGGCGCAACGCGGTTCATTAATGGCTCCGAATACCGAGATGGGCAATAATTGAAACAAGAGCCCCGGTATGAATACGGCATGAGTGGGTGTTTTGTTCCCCGCAGCCGGAGCCGGGGCCGCTCGGCTTAGCCGGCCCCACCCGCCTCAGCACGGCAGCTCGGCTACGACATTCATAAAGACCTTCGTGTTGTGCTCTATGAATAAACCATCTCCCCACACCAGCCCCACACCCCACACCTTTCGCATGCTTTTATTTTCATTTCCATTGCAATACTTCATCATTAACGCTTCTCCCCCGCAAGGCGCCGATGTGCCACCACCACCGCCAGCACGGCAGCACATACACCAGCCGCAGGTGGGCGGGGGGCGGGAGGACGAACCCCGGATAACTAGGCTGCCCGAATGCCAATCGCGGGCGAATTTGTGCCAACGTGTTCCGTAGTGGTAGTTTTAGCCCTTTAGGGGTTCAAAATTCGCGTCGCTCGCTCGCTTGATTGTAATTAATCAATAAATATTCAAGAACTTATCATTCTACAAAACAATATTTCAGTTGTGAGTTTCGAATGTTTCGAATCGAGGCCGCTGATAGCGCTCCGCTTGCAGTTCGCCAACGCTCACCCGCTCGCTCCGCGAACTTAGAGTTTCACTCCAGCTTCACTTACCTACATGGCAACGCGAGTCACTCTCTCTCTCTCTCTCTCTCGCTCACTCTCTTTCTCTCTCTCTAATGGCCCGGGGCAGCATCCGCTTGCAGCAGCACACTTTATAGGAGGCGCCTAGATTAATAGCTCTAATTTGGCGAAATGCGGCTTAATCTGATCCCCTTGGCGAGGAGAGGAGGTTCGGAGAGCGCCGCCAGCACCGCAAGGGGGGGGGGGGGGGGGGAATTACCAACGAAACGGCGAGGGAAAAGGCCGGCGGGCGCGTTAATCCTGGCGAGGAAAATGATGGCCCCCCCCCCCCCCCGGTTGTTGGACTTACGTATTCCTTACGATGCCTACGGGTTAGTGTCCAGGCTAACTATACGAAAAAAAAGGGAAAAAGAAAAAATTCGTGGAAGGTGTGAGCATTGGTCATGCCATGGGTTAGGTGAGGTTGGTGTGTCACCCCTCATAGCGGCGGTCACGTCGCTGGTGATGAAGTTCATCAGACTCTATTTTCGTATCGATAAGGTTTTCCAGTGTCGGTCCAGACAAACTGCGGCGAAAGAAACAGAAACATATTTTTTCGGGAAAATCATTTTTTAAATGATTTCTGACCGTAACTCCCCCATCCCCTCTCTCTCTCTTTCTGTCTGTCTGTCTGTCTGCCAGCCTGTCTGTCTGCCAGTCTGTCTGTCTGTCTGTGTCTACCTGTCTGTCTGTCTGTCTGCCAGTCTGTCTGTCTGTCTGTCTGTCTGTCTGTCTGTCTGTCTGTCTGTCTGTCTCTCTCTCTCTCTCTCTCTCTCTCTCTCTCTCTCTCTCTCTCTCTCTCTCTCTCTCTCCTCGCGGGGGGAGTGACTTTGCCAGACGCCGCGCGGTCTGGTGTTGCGGTCCGCTCAGGTGAATCCTGGCGCTATCTCACCTAGACACCAACAAGCTGCAACAATGTTGACGCACTGCAAACTCCCCCCTTCCCCCTCCTCCACTCCTCGGACATCTCTCCCGCACCCTCCTACTGCCCGGGGGTAAAACCGCAACCCCCGCATCACAGAAAGAGAGAGAGAGAGAGAGAGAGAGAGAGAGAGAGAGAGAGAGAGAGAGAGAGAGAGAGAGAGAGAGAGAGAGAGAGAGAGAGAGAGACACACACAAGGCTGGCAAGCGTTGGACGCTACACACGACTGGTCTCTTCTGCCGTCCTGTGAGGCACGGGCCGTGGCCGTGCGGCCGGACTGACTCGACACACGCGCTCGGGTAATCTCTGCCGTGCTCTCTCTCTCTCTCTCTCTCTCTCTCTCTCTCTCTCACACACACACACACGGCACGGAAGGGCACTAAGGCAGTAGCCTCCCTCATTCGGCACTAGGCCCACAGCCTCCCTCTTGATCCGACGTCAATCTCGGCCCAAAGCCGACGCACGGCCCATCATTTACTTGATGTCCGGAAGGTCTCTGCCCAGCAGTGACTTGCGAGGGTCTGCGGGGGGGGGGTCTGCGGGGGATGTGCGAGGGGTCTGCGGGGGAGTCTGAGGGGGGGGGTCTGCGGGGGGTCTGCGGTTGTCTGCGGTTGTCTGCGAGGGGTCTTTCGAGCGTCTGAGAGAGTCGACAGCGCTTCCGGAAAGGCTGTGGTCGGCCGGTCGGCATTGTCCGGCTGTGCGCGCGCAAACCACAGGCAGCCGGCCTCGGTCCCGGCCCGGCCCGGGGCCCGCAAGCCCCTTGGCTCCGTGGACACAGGCCTGGGCCCCGCCCCAGCGAGTTGTGCGGCACGGCCCACTATTGTTCGCCGCGGCCACCACTAAACAAAGCCCAGACCTCGGCGGGGCCGTGGGGACCGCCTGGGGCGGCCTGGGGCCGCCTGGGGCCGCCTGGGGCCGCCTGGGGCCGCCTGGGGCCGCCTGGGGCCGGGGCCGCCTGGGGCCGCCTGGGGCCGCCTGGGGCCGCCTGGGGCCGCCTGGGGCCGCCTGGCGGGAGACAGCGACAGGCAAACAGCAGGTGGTGGTGGTGGTGCGACATCAGCTGCGGCAATGCGGCAGTCGGGGGGATAGGAGAGGAGACCCGGGCGCCGCGCCGCCGACAACTTCTTTATGTCGGCAGCGCGCCGGGGCGTGCAGGCTTTCTCTGAAGCACAAAAGTTTGAAGTACAGGAGTAAAATGTTTGAGTCGACACTAACTAGTAAGGCCTAGCGGGACCAAACACGCGGCGCGAAGGAAATTGTTTGAATTCGCCATTTAGACATGGTGAAGAGAAGCTATTATTGTTTCCGCGCGGACAGAGCGCTCCGCGCGAGCCGGCGTTCCTGTTCTGCGGGGCGACAGTGGCTATGGAACCGAGAGCGCACTGCTGATATCCATCGCAGCCCCGTAGTCGACTTTGTTTTCAAAGTACTAAAAGGCACTTTTAAAATGATTTTTCGACTTACAATCGAATTTGTTTTTGAAACATACCTTTTTTTTCACGCCATCGGGAGTCGGACCAGAAAAATAAAAGAAAGAATCTTTTTTTTTTACGTTGGAAAAGAACCCAACAGAGAGAGAGAGAGAGAGGGGGGGAGGGGGCTCTCCCGCCCCGGCTCTCATTACGCCCGCCCAGAGATAAAAACAACAACTAAAATTAACGAAGAAAATCAAAACTGTGATGAGATAGGTGATCACTTTACACCCCGCGCTCGGACTCGGCTTCGGACGCTTCCCGCAATGCATTCGCTGCCGTCGTCGTTACGAGCAGTAAACCTGGCCGACAGCCGAGCCAAAACCGCTTGTATTATCCCCTCCCCTCCCCTCCCCTGTCGTACCCGCAACACCAGGGGACCAGGGCGGTGTTCGGAGTGGCAGCCCGCGTGAAGTAGGGTAGAGTAGCGCTCTGCGCCGTGCGCACCCGGCGGAGCCAAAGCCGGTGGAGCTGCCGGGTGCCACTTTGCCAGAGAGTTTATGCCCCCTGCAATCCATTTTCGCCCCCTCCCCTTCCCGCCCCCTCCCCGCCCCCTCCCCGTCCCCTCCCCGTCCCCTCCCCCGGACGGGCGGGGCGACTGCTGCAGCGCGGTTTCAGCTGCTGGAGAACGTTAACGACGTCGGCGACTACAAAACGAATAGAAAAACCCGGCAAAAGGGGAGGCGGCGATACGCCATGAATGCGGTCCCCCGCATTTCCTCCCCCCCCCTGCAGCCATGCAGCAGCAGCAGCAGCAGCAGCAGCAGCAGCAGCGCACATGCAGTCTGAATCAATGCGTTGTGTTATCTGCGTGTTCGGCGACCAGCCCGCCGCGTTGCGCCACATGAAAGAAATTGATTTTTTTTTCTGACAAAAAAAAAAGACATACACGCATATGTAGAATATGTTGGTATTGTTGCAGACCGCGCTGACGCTGTGCACCCTGGGCGTCGGCTCCACGTTCGGCGAGTCCATCCTGAACACGCTGCCGAGGGACACCACCGTGCTGACCAGGACCACCTGCGAGCTGCTGCGGGTGGAGCGGAGGGACTTCAAGGCGATATGGGAGGTGGGTGTGGTGGTTGTGGTGCTTGTGGTGGTGGTGGTAGTGGTGGTAGTAGTGGTGGTGGTGGTGGTGGTGGTGGTGGTGGTGGTGGTGGTGGTGGTGGTGGTGGTGGTGGTGGTGGTGGTGGTGGTGGTGGTGGTGGCGGCGGCGGTGCACCGCCCGTCGATCACGTGATTAGCAAACTTTGCAAGTCGGCAAGTAATTGGGCAGCGTACTAGAGAGGGTGGAGGTATCCATGCGCACCGGAGACTTTGACTTCCAACGCAGGGCGGCTCCCCAGCCTGATGTTCTGCCACCAACGCATCTGCTCATGGCGGTCGTAAACGGTGTGTGTGTGTGTGTGTGTGTGTGTGTGTGTGTGTGTGCGCGCGCGCGTGTGCGTCGACCTCAACCTGTCCTAAACTTGGTACTTAACTCGGAATGATCCACCTGTTCGCGTTGGCGGTATCAGGCCGCAGTGATTACAAAGGCGGTTGGAAAGAGCCGCCGCGGTCCGCGACCCCCTGTGTAATACCCAGCCCCCCCCCCCCTCTCTCTCTCTCTCTCTCTCTGTCCCGTTCTTCGCCTGGCTGCCCCGGGGAGAGCAAAAGAGAAAAGACAGAGGAAGGAGGAGAGGAACCCATAAGAGGGGAGGAGAAGGCGAAAGAGGAGAGAACAAATGTTAATTTCCCGGCGAGCACGCACGGACCGCCAGCCCAGCGCGTACGGGGCGAAACTTAATTTAAGCAGTGGGACACAAGCCTCCAGCCTCCAGGATGGACGGGAGACAATTAAATCTTTTCCCCCAAGAAGACCCCGCGGCCGCTGCGGCTGGTCTCGGCGGCCACGTCCACCAGCCCCGGCCCCCCGGCCCTCTACCTCCCCTCGGCTGGGGGCTTTAGATTCGCTCCGTCGACATCTCTCTCTCTCTCTCTCTCTCTCTCTCTCTCTCTCTCTCTCTCTCTCTCTCTCTCTCTCTCTCTCTCTCTCTCTCTCTCTCTCTCTCTCTCCTCTCCCTCTCTATTCCTCCTGTTTCCACCGTCTCAATTTGCCGCATTTGCCACATTTATCTCATTTCCTTTCCGTTTTCTCGTCCGTCTTGCGTTCTAGGGAGGAAACGCGGAGGGAACGGCTCCCGAATATTTCGTCTGCCGGATTATTCCGGATCACCCTGCTTACTTCCACGTAAAATAGTCCTGTATATTCATTTTGAAATACCAACCCGCATTTTTTTTGGATCATCTGCGACCATTAGACATAAACACTCGGGTCTCGCAGGGTCAAGAAAATTTTTATGGAGAAAAAATAAAATTTGAATAGGATGAAAATTACCCGGAGTTGCCTGAATTTTTTTCGTTTTCCACTTGACCGCGTCGGCCCCTCTGGCGGTAGCGGGCGCCTCATGGCTCACTCATGGCGGCCACATGGCGGCATAGGGCGGCCCCGGCCTGCCTCTCCAGCTGAAGGCGGCTGAAGGCAGAAATGGGGCAGACGGCTGAGGAAGTGGCACAAGGGAAAGTCTTTCCCCCTTCACATCTGCCCCTGTAAGTCCCCCCCAACGCCAACGCGGGAGGGTTGTGGAGCCGAGCGGACCCGCCCAGGGCGCCTGGGGGATAGGCACGCCCGCCGCGCACTGGTGGCCGGCGGTTGCCTACCGCCTCGACGGCAGGCGCTCGGCTGCTCGACTGTGGCCGCTGGGCCGGGCCGGGCCCGGGCCCGGACTGGAGCGCCGTGTCTAGGAGGACCCTGCCCCGTCCCCCTCCCCCGCTCCCCAGGGAACCACTCCTGCAGTCCCCTCCAAGCACCGCTCCCAAGTTCAAGGAGGAGGGGGTTTGTCGGAGGGAGGTCCGCGAGTTTGTAGAGCTCCTGGATCCGCCTGGAAATACAAGGGGTAGCTTTTGCCATCCCGTGCCGTGCCGTGCCGTGCCGTGCCGTGCCGTGCCGCGCCGTGCCGTGCCGTGCCGTGCCGTGCCGTGCCGTGCCGTGCCGTGGCCAGTGCCTCCCGGGGGCTGCCTTGTCTAGGCAGACGCCCGTCCCTGTCAAAGGCCAACGAGCCAGACCAAGGCGCGCTGCTCAAGCCGCCCCCTCCCTCTCCCGTTTCATGGGGCGGTGATTAGACGTTATTCCACGGAAGGAAGACGATGAGTAATGGTGACGGATCGCGACGTGAATGGGAACGGGGAGGTGGGGGGGGGAGGGAGGGGGAGGGAGGGGGTGGTCCTGCCGAACTTGTTGCGTTGCGTGGGACGCGAAATAGGGGAGGAGGGAGTCTGGGTCACAGAGCCAGGCCCCGGGCCCCGGGCCGCAGGAAGTCGCGATTAAATTTCGTTCCTCTGTTTCTTTGTTTGCAGAAAAACAAGGACACCATGGACCATTTTGTGAGCAGCTGCAAGATTAATAATAAGAACGGTAAGTTGTTTAATATGGCGAGCAAGCGTGGGCCGGGGGGAGGGGGGTGGGGAGGAGCAGTGCGGGGGTTGAGCTCCGGGTCAGGCCGGTCGTTGTATGACTTTTGGAGCCTCGGCCTCGACTCGACAAGGTCTGCGTCGGTGGGCACCGATCGCCGACGGGCTTCGTTATTGTAGCGGGGGCGGGGGCCGTGGGGCCGTGTTGGCGTCCTGTTGGGGCCCCGGCGCCGCAGGGCCGCAGGCCACAGGACAGGGATTCGGCTCTACATCCCGGAGCCCGGACTCGGTACGGCGGTGACATAGACGGCTCCGGGGTGATCGGCGCGTGGAGCCCCCGCCGCCCCCGCCGCCCCCGCGGGACCCCCGGCCCCCTGTCAACCCGGTCCGTGTACAGCGCTCCCCGTGTCCGGCAGGGTACACGTCGGTGGAGACGGTCAGCCCCGGCAGCCCCGGCACCCCGGCCTCGCCGTCCACCACGCCCATGACCAGGCGGTCGGCCAGCCCCGAGGATCCAGACCCGGCCAAGCCCATCACCGACGTGAGCATCTTCAAAACAGCTTTAAAAAAAAAATTGTAGTTTTTTTTTTTCGTAGTGATTTTATTTTTACCCGCACTGACTGTACCTGACGGTTCTGTTGCAGGCGCCGGGCGCGCAGGCGGTGCGCATCGGCTACGTGCTGCGGCACCTGCTTACGGCGGGCTTCGCGCCCGAGTCGCTGCGCGGGGCGCTCACCATGGACAGCCCCGGCCAGGTCATCTTCGCGCGCGGCCGCCGTGCGTGGACCGGCTCCGACCTGGTGGACTGGCTGATGGAGGCGTCCGGCGGGCTGGTGCGCTCGCGGCAGCAGGCCTGCGCCATGTGGCAGTGCCTCCTGGAGGAGGGCGTCATCCTGCATGGTGAGTCTCAGGTCCGCAGACCTATCCGCCCCGGTCTACGACGGCTACAAGGCCCTTCGCTTTGCGGCGGCTCTGCGGCCCCACACCCCACTCCGTGCTGCTCCGTCGGGGTGCTTGCTCCAAAGTAGTTGCGCCCTCACCCACCCTTCCGCGCCGCTCCCCCCCCCCCCCCACCACCCCTCACCTACCCGCCGGAGCCCCGGGGCACACGCTCAACAACAAACGCGGCCAAACTCCGGAGGGGAGGTTACCGCCGAGTGACTTATTACGCAACTACGTGACGACGATCATTAACGACCCGTCGTCTCTCTCTCTCTCTCTCTCTCTCTCTCTCTCTCTCTCTCTCTCTCTCTCTCTCTCTCTCTCTCTCTCTCTCTCTCTCTCTCTCTCTCTCTCTCTCTCTCTCTCTCTCTCTCTCTCTCTCTCTCTCGCACACCCGCAGGCGTGCACATCGCAACACAGTACTCGGCGCGCGCGGAGTATCGCCGCTGCTCATGGCGTCGATACCCCCTCGAGCGCCACGCGGCGCGAAGGTCAAGGATGCCGCCGCTGAAGTATGCGGACCCCGCAACACCGGGGCCGTCGGACAGGTGTTCAGGCGTGCGGCGGCCCGGTGACACGGCCACACACGCGCGCGCGCGCGCGCGCGCCACGTCGCCCGCGTCGTGGTCGTGGGTTCGACTCCCACCAGCTCGTGAGGCCCGTGAGGCCGAAGTGACGTCAGGTCAGACCCGGTCGCGCCAGGCCGCCTGTTTATTCCCACACGTCAGCAAAGACAACGTCGTGCAGACGATCCGTCATTAATCGAGTTATGAGGACGAGGCCGCGGCGACGGCCCGGCGGCCGGCAGCGCTAGAGGCAGCGCGCCTCCGGGGTCGGCCATAATTTACGTAGCTCAGTCGCTTAGTCTACATGGCGGGGAGGTCGGCGGTGGCCGCTGGGGGTGTCTGACCTCGGCGGCATGCCGCGGTTAGCAGAGCGGCGCCCATCACGCGGCCGTAACCGCTGCGAGGCTCCTCTGCTCGGCCCGGGGCTTGTGAGCGGACCCCGGGCCGGGGCCCCGCCGTTTGTTTACTGACGTCGTCCCGAGCGATTTGATTAAAGGCCCCACCGTCGGCCGGCTCCCCGTGTGAGGCACCCGACCCCGGCCGGGTAAGGTGAACCGGAAGGCAGGGAGCACTGGGACTGGGTGCGAGAGAGAGAGAGAGAGAGAGAGAGAGAGAGAGAGAGAGAGAGAGAGAGAGAGAGAGAGAGAGAGAGAGAGAGAGAGAGGCGGTCTCTGAAGAAGCGACGCGCACGGTACGCCAACAGTGTCACAAAACATGAGCAGGCCAGGGCAGCCCAGGGCGGGCACAAGGTACAAGTCAAAGATGGAACTTCCGAAGAAGAAAAAACGAACTTATCTCTGAAACGTTGGACTCGGAGTACGCGGGACTTCCCTCGGACGACATGTGCCGAAATGATGTTGGACGCAGCACGAGAAAATAAGGAAGATTAGAAGACATCTCGACAAAGCAGCAGCATCGGAAGCGTATCTGCCCCCTCCTTCTCCATCTCCCTCTCTTCCCCCCCCCCCCCCTGAGTCTGGACACGCACACACACACACTCACACACCGTGTTGCTTTTCCGTTCCCCCATGTCCAATACCCCTCCTCCCCCTCCACCGGTGCGGTTTCATTTCGGGGTCGTACAATATCGCGCTTCACTCGCGGGACAATAAGAAAACAAATGTGCGGGCGCTGCTGCTGTCTTTTTCCCCGCCCGCGGTGCTCCGCGCTCAGCCGTGCGTCCGCGTATGCACACAGCGGGCGGCGGCGCGGCGCGGCGGGTGTGTTGTTGTGGCTGTCGCCGTGCCGCCGTTGTGTCGCGACGCCAAGCCGAGCCGAGCCGAGCCGAGCCGGTGCTCCCGGTGCTCCCGCAGGCCGCTTCGCTCATCGCAGTCGTCGGCCGTCTGTGTCCTCTGCCTCTGCTACTGCCCCCGCGGGCGAACGCGCGCCGCCAACGCCACCGTGAGAGCGCCGCATTGAGGATCCCGCCGCTCCCAGCGCGCCTACCGCGATCCGCAGACATCAAACTTTCTCATCAGTGACGCGCGGTGTCAGTGGTGGACAGTGTCAGTGATGATGGACAGTGTCAGTGATGGACTGTGTCAGTGGTGGACAGTGTAAGTGATGGACAGTGGTGGACAGTGTCAGTGATGATGGACAGTGTCAGTGATTCGCAGCCCCTGTGACACCCACCCATAGTGTTAGTGTCGCGCTGAGCCGGACACACTGGCCGCTTCCTAGCACAATAAAACGTGTGTGCGGCGCTGAGTGCGGGAGACCCAGAGGCGGAGCCGCCGGCTGGTGGCCATGACAGTCGCTATGAGAAGTGCCGCCGGCCCTGCTGGACCTCTGCTGAGGGGAGTGCAGACATCGCCAGCGCCATGGCGGCCGTAGGCGCCGCCGGCCCCGCCACGGAGGCCGACAAGGCCCAGAAGCAGAAGCAGCAGCAGCAGCTGCAGCCCCCCGGAGACGTTGGCCAGGGACCCCGTCAGAGCCACAGCGGGGGCTCCTCGCTCTCCTGGGTTCTCAGAGACGTCCTGCTCAAGATGAGGTTCTCGTTCAGGAAGAAGCGCCACCGCCCGACGAAGTCAGGTGGGCGAGAGCTCCGGCCGGGTAGGCAACCCCGACGTCTCCGTGCACGCGTGCACTGCGGGCTGGCCTACCCCGGCACTCGCAGGCGTCCGGTGGGAGACAACGGACATGGGGACACGGGGACATGATTCGGTGTAGTGCTAGCCATGCCTCCGTCATTGCTGTGGTTCTTTTCGGCTCGTTAGTTTTTATTTATATTTTATAATATTTCTGGGACAATGGGGTGTCGGGGTCGTGCATAATGCAACCGTCGGGGGATGATCGGTGACGCCAGCGGCCCCTGCGGTACTTGTATGTGTGTGTGTGTGTGTGTGTGCTCCCCCGCCACCGCAGCGCACACCTGCACCGCAAACACACGTGTCGCCCCACATAGCCACGCGTACGGCACGCGTACGGCACGCGCGCGCACGCACACACACACACACCGGGTGACCCGCGGGTACCGGGTGCTGCGCAGTTAAGCAGGTACTCCCCCGCCTCCCTGTCCCGCCCCGTGCGCTGTCAATACTGTGACAGGCGGGTGGCGGCCTGCCCGTGGCTGCCCATGGCCTGCCACTGCTGCTGGCAGCGCGCCACCCACGGCCCTGCGACACTAGCGATGCCATGGGTCAGGGGGACGCGGGGCGAGGTGAGAGAGAGAGAGAGAGAGAGAGAGAGAGAGAGAGAGAGAGAGAGAGAGAGAGAGAGAGAGAGAGAGAGAGAGAGAGAGAGAGAGAGAGAGAGAGAGAGAGAAAGAGAGAGAAAGAGAGAGAAAGAGAGAGAAAGAGAGAAAGAAAGGTGCTCGCTCACATTCCCGCCGCGTCTCTTCCTATCCTCCTCCGTCCTCCCCCTCCGCACGTGACTGTCATGATCAGTTTCTCTACTGTCGCTCCGCCGTTTCCCCGATGCAATCCCTCTTCCTTACTCATCATATTCTTTTTGCGGGTATACTCGTTCCACATTTCCCCCCCCCCCCCCCCCACCCCGCGCCGCCAATGGAGGTACTCTTGGACGACGACATCTTTTTCCTTCCGTCAGACCAACGACTACCACTACTATTACAACCACACACACACACACACACACACACACACACGCGCGCGCGTGCGCGCGCGCACACACCCTCGCCAGAGGCCTTCGTTAAGGCCGTTCTGATCCGTCCAATCAGACCACACAGCCCGGCACATCCACGTCGCTGTCCACTATTCTACGTGAACTGGGGCGGACGGCGGATAGCGGACGTGCCGTCTGGCTCCCCAGAGTCCCGAAGCCTCGCACAGACCTGGCCCGGACCTGCCACCGCCCGCCACATCCGATATTTATTATAAGTCTTATTATTTTTCTTCTGCTACCGGAAGAAATCTGCGCGCGTATTATGCGCTCGTGCCGAAAGTGTGCTGTGACTGACGCTGAATGGAGCCGACAGACGTTGGCGGTGTGTGTGTGTGTGTGTGTGTGTGTGTGTGTGTGTGTGTGTGTGTGTGTGTGTGCGCGCGCGCGCGCGCGCGCAGCGTGCCTGATCGCTCGTGATGGCGATGGCAGCCGATGGCTGCCGGGCAGGGCGGGGCGGGGCGGCGTGCCAATACCGTCTGGCGGTGCCGCCCCGCCCCGCCCCGGCTAACTCTCCTCTGCCAGGTTCGTCGCCTGCCAGGTTAGATTAGGATCGCGGACTGTACAACTGGGAGTCGGCATCGCTACACCAGCCGGCAGCACCTTATTTACCTGATTATGATAGTGTGTGTGTGGGGGGGGGGCAGGTACGTCCCGTCCAGTGTACTTCTATCGCGCGACGTTTTGTACACACAGTCGACGTACTACATTGTGCGGAAGCCCCCCCCCCCCCTACCCGCCAAAAATAAATACAAAACAGGCGCACGATCCTACCGGCCCCGTAGTACTTTTTCGTGCAGCGCACAGTGAGGTCACCGATACCTAACGAAGAGGAACGGGGCCAATGATATGCCTGAAACTACGTATTTGGCCAGCACAGCGGGGCGGGGCGGGGCGGGGCGGGGCGGGGCGGGGCGCCGTGAGTGCATCGTCGGTGGCAAGAACCTGCTGGCTAACGCTTGGCACGTTACCATAGGGACTGTACGACGCCACGTCTCTCTCTCTCTCTCTCTCTCTCTCTCTCTCTCTCTCTCTCTCTCTCTCTCTCTCTCTCTCTCTCTCTCTCTCTCTCTCTCTCTCTTGTTCTCCCCCCCTTCCCCCTTCCCCGGTTGGTGTCGCCCGAGGAAGATGAGCAGGACGAAGGACGAAAGGTAGAGGGAAAATACCCCGGCTGGGGGAATAAGAATGAGAAAGGCGGCTGTAAGGAAATCTAAATTATAACCGAGGCCGGGGCCGGGCAGGGCCGGCAGGGAGAGGTGAAGGTTACACGTGAAACAAAGGGAGGGCACGGCGGGAGCACCACCGGCGCCGGCACCGCCCCGGGGGTCGTATGGTGCCTCTGCTGCTGCTGCTGCTGCTGCTGCTGCTGCTGCTGCTGCCGCAGTGACTTCCGTCCGCCCTCGTGCATTAAGAAAGACACGGGCCAGAGGCTTTTACGGCCGGGGGCCTAGCAGCTCTGGGCTCCGGGCAGAGCCGGGCTGGGCCAGGTGCTGCATGTAGCTGGCCGCAACACAGCCGCCCCCGGCCGGCAGCACACCTCGGCCCCCGGCCCAGGGGGCCCAGGGGGCCCAGGTACCCGCCACACAGCAAGGCACGCTGCTGCCAACATCCCACGCGACCTGCCTGCGGGGCCCGTTGTTATTCATAAACATTGACCGCCGTCGGGCACTCTCGAGGACGGGGGTGTGTTCCAGAACGGGGCTGCAGCCGTCCTCAGCCCCGGAGCCTGTGCTACGTGGTTTGTGGACGGCGGGCGCGGCGGTCTCGGCCGCATTGTCACCGCAGGAGGGGAGGCCGTGGGAGGCCGTCCCCCGGCCCGGCAGCAGCCGACAGGTGAACGCCGTGAACGTCGGCGGTTTATATTTCCGTCCGCTCCCTGCGGCCTGCGGCGTGTGCGGCGCCCTCTCTGGGGGACACAGGACAGGTCCCTGGGGGCCCCGGCGGGTCGCGGGGTGTCCCGGGGTGGCTTGGTGGGCCCCCCGCCGCAGCCACCGCGCCGCGCCGCTGATGGGATGGGATGGGATGGCGAAGCGACAAAGGCTTGGGCCGGGCCGGGCTGGGCTGGGCCCCTAGGACGTCACTTTGTTTTGGGAGGAGAGGAGAGGAGAGGACACTGTGAGCTGCCGCTGCCGCGTGGTTTCTTTTCCGTGCCGTGCCGTGCCGTGCCGTGCCGTGCCGTGCCGTGCCGTGCCGTGCCGTGCCGTGCCGTGCCGTGCCGATGCTGGCCGTGTTCCACAAGAGGGGCGGTAAAGGCCACCTGCCGCCGCTGGCCGCCGCCCCGCGTACCGGCGTCGTTAAGTTCGGAGGCGCGTTCGATAACGGCACTTTCGCGGATACATAGCAAAGAGAGAGAGAGAGAGAGAGAGAGAGAGAGAGAGAGAGAGAGAGAGAGAGAGAGAGAGAGAGAGAGAGAGAGAGAGAGAGAGAGAGAGAGAGAGAGAGAGAGAGAGAGAGAGAGAGAGAGAGAGAGAGAGAGAGAGAGAGAGCGAAACGACAGTTACGAAAGACAAGAGCGAGCGGGAAGGGAGGGGAAGGGAAGTCGGCTGTGATGCGGTGGATACAAAGGCGAGGACAGAAATGCACCGAAATGCACCGAAATGCACCGGAACCAAGGGGCTGACCAGACCCTGAGCGCAGACAGAGCACACCGCGCGCGATTCCGGCGCTGTCCGAGAGACAACGGTTCTGCTCTCTGCGGGACAACAGTGGCTAAAGTATCAACAGCGCGCTGCTCCTCTCCACCATTACTCCGTAGCGTAGTGGGCTAGCGGACCGGTCGGTGACCGCAAGGTTCAGGGTTCAACTCTTTGCCGGAGTAAAAATTTTTCTGCAGTCTGCCGACCGAGGATGGTGGGTAAAATATACCAAAAGAACGTGTTCAAAGTGTGTTGTCTGAGTGACCGCGGACGTTGGGCCGCGGCCATTCCCCGGAGTTGAATACACTGCTGAGGAACAGTGGTTCGACGCCCGAGCAGGGGAATGGTGCTTGCCAAGACTCGGCAGAAGTTAAATGTAGAGGCCTAGGGTTCGGCCTTCTACATTTTTCAAGCGTAAGGCCTCGGAATCTGGAGTATTCGGGCAACACCTACTTGGATACATGGCGTAGAAGAGTAGAGTACAATCGGCTTCGGCCGTGTACGATCTGGGCATCCTACCTCCCTCTCAATCCGCGAGGGAGTGGCCTCACGGCCACAGACCAACTGGCTGGTCGAAGGGGGCTGACTCCTGAAATCTAGTCAGCGGAAGGGGCGATGTTGGCCGTTGCGGAAGCCTGCCTACCAAGGTGGCTGCGTCGTGCCTGTGTCTTAGCGGCGGTCAACTCCTGGTACACCGGTTCCCATCCGAACACCGAAGTTAAGCAGGAACGGTTCCGGACGGAAGTCTGGGACGAGGTAGGACCCACCCATTTTTGCCGTTTTTTGTTTTGTTGTTGTTGTATTTATTATTTACAGGGTCTGAATCTTGAGGATTCAATATACTTTTGAATAAAAAAAAATTATTGAAATGAAATGCTTTCTACCAATTAAAAGAGAAAAGAGAAAAGCCGCGAAAAAACAAATTCGACCAATAGTGCATGAGTGTAACGAGCTCATCACTTAAAAAAAAAATCAAAACTTTTCATCATTTGAATTCACCTGGACAATTGTGGACATTTCGTGAACCCCTCTTCCCCTCTAAGTGTCCACGTGGTATCTGAACAGCCCCAAAGAAGAGCCTGTCCTAGAACGGCAAAGCGTTCTCCATGCCTGTCTTGTTTTATGTCATGGTAGAAGCAAAAGAGCAAATATTTTTTTTTCACGCGGCGTCGATTGCCATGCCGGTAGTTGGCGATAATTGTCGCTGTGACGGCGACAAACTTATCCATTGCCCCCCCCCCCTCCCTAATTCTGATGCGATTGATCTGAGAGTTGCGGTCGGGCGCGCCGTAATGAAGAGAGACGGGCGCCAGTGCAGACAGCGCCACTCGACGACTTTGGCAGCGCGCCAACAGCAAGGAGTCCGCCCGGCCCGCCCCGGCCCCGGCGGTCACGTGCACGTTCGAAAACTATGGTTATCATTATTACTGTCACCGAGAGGGCGCGGGGGGAGTTATCGGGAATTAATTAAACCGAAATTTCGGTAGCAGCCGGTGGAGTGCGCCGCGCCGGTAGCGGGGGCCAACAAGGGCAGGGCTCGGGGGGCTGGGCGTGCCGCCGTGCTGGGCGTGCCGCCGGGCCAAGGGCCGAGGGGGCCGAGGCAGGCAAGGCCGTCCTTGTGGCGGGACGGGACGGGGACGCTGGTGCCCGCAGGGCCGGCGCCGGCGCCTGTGCCGCCGCACGGCCCTGTACTGGGAACACTCGGAGGCCGTGGCGAGGCCGTGGCCGCCCCGTGTCAGGGACGAGACAAGCTCGGCCATGGGTACGGCAGAGCAGCGGCAGACGAGCCGTCGCCATCGTCGTCGCCACACTTAGTCAGCACGCCGCCCCCCCCCCTGGTCCCCCCCCCCCCCAGTACCCCACGTGAATGCGGCCCACGACATGACGGCCGGCCGGCACGGAGAAATTGCTTTTCGGCGCTACACCCCTCAAGAATTTGAATTGAGCCAGTATGGAATTTTTTGTTGTGGATTCTTCTGCCGTGACCTTTCGTGCGTCGTTTCATTATCATCATTACTGGGACATATGCCAGAGAAAACAAAATGATTAAACTCTCTCTCTCTCTCTCTCTCTCTCTCTCTCTCTCTCTCTCTCTCTCTCTCTCTCTCTCTCTCTCTCTCTCTCTCTCTCTCTCTCTCTCTCTCTCTCTCTCTCTCTCTCTCTCTCTCTCTCTCTCTCTCTCTCTCTCTCTCTCTCTCTCTCTCTCCCAACCCCCTCTTCTCATCCTCCTCCTCCTCTCATTCCAGCCAAGCTCGAGGCATGCTCGAGGTTTGCGCGCGCTCCGGAACGCCTCCGAGCGCTGTTTACTTGGCAATGGGCAAACAGTGCAATAAGAGCAGAAAGAGTGAGTAAGAGAGGGAGGGGCGGAGGGAGGGAGGGAGGGAGGGAAGGGGGGGGGGGAGGGGAGAGAGAGAGAGAGAGAGAGAGAGAGAGAGAGAGAGAGAGAGAGAGAGAGAGAGAGAGAGAGAGAGAGAGAGAGAGAGAGAGAGAGAGAGACCCCTTCGTGCTCCAAAGCACGGCGCGGAGTTCACGCTCTTAGTGACTCGCCTCGGTCGTATCTTGCCTTCCGTATCCGCGAGGTCCACTTGGTCTAAATCATGATTTCCTCCGCTTTGGGAACAATCCGCAAACTTTGGAAGCGGTCGCCAGCAGCAGCAGCAGCAGCAGCAGCAGCAGTAGACCCCACTGCGGGCTGCAGGCTCTGACCGCCGGTCAGCTACGGGTACGGGCACCTCCTGGGCAACTCTTGGGCGGGACGGACTATAGAAAAGCACGAATAACGGAGCCCCATAAGCCGAAAGCCGAGCTGAGCGCAGCGGCGCGGCGCAGAGCGGCCCACTTTTCTCCGCTGAGGCTCCGTGGGAATTGTCAAAACTCTTTCCTCCTCTTTTGATATTCCTTCCGCAGGAAACAGAGGAGAGGGAGGTGGTTGTTCTGGGCCGGGGCCGAGCCGGGGGGATGAGCTCCGAGTTGCAGGAGCCGGAGGAGCCGGAGGGGCCGGAGGAGCCGGAGGAGCCGGAGGAGCCGGAGGAGCCGGAGGAGCCGGAGGAGCCGGAGGAGGAGCCGGAGGAGCCGGAGGAGCCGGAGGAGCCGGAGGAGCCGGAGGAGCCGGAGGAGCCGGAGGAGCCGGAGGAGCCGGAGGAGCCGGAGGAGCCGGAGGAGCCGGAGGAGCCGGAGGAGCCGGAGGAGCCGGAGGAGCCGGAGGAGCCGGAGGAGCCGGAGGAGCCGGAGGAGCCGGAGGAGCCGGAGGAGCCGGAGGAGCCGGAGGAGCCGGAGGAGCCGGAGGAGCCGGAGGAGCCGGAGGAGCCGGAGGAGCCGGAGGAGCCCGCTGCTGGCCGAGCTCCGACTAATTCGGAGCCATTAATTCTAGCCATCATCATTAATCTGGGCCGGGATGAGTGCCGGGCCGGGATCCTGTAACAGTCCTCCTCGCCTCTGCCTGGCCGTGCTGGTCTGCTAGAGATATCTGTCGGCACCATGCGGCTGCGTTCATGTGGCTGTCACATTTTAATACGACTGAGAACGAATCTACAAGCGACATCCAGAAATTAAAGTCACTTTAAACCACAAGGCGATGAAGTCAGTCGGTTGGATTTGTCAAGAAATGTGCATATTCAAACCGGCCACGTGCACGTGCTCACTCCGTGCGGGTTCATTTTGTTCAGAGGCAATTGATGCAAGGCGATGGTTATTCCGCAGTGGCCGGCGAGCTGCCGTTCCTGGACTCGGACGCCTTCTACCGCTTCTTCATGGACACCCCGCCGGGCGGGGAGCCGCTGCCCACCCAGGAGGAGTACGAGGGCGCCGAGGACGACCTGCACGACGCCATCGACGTCATGAACAAGCGCGCGCCCCACGCCACGCTCAGATACATCCTGCGCAAGCCGTACGTGCACGCTGCCAACTCTTCACGGAGAAAAAAGATTAGTGGTCGCAAGTGGTCGGTTTTCGGGGTACTAAAATTTTGTCGGGGAACTAAATTTTGCATGCTCCAACGCAGAGGTTCGCTAAAGGAGCAATAAGCAGAAAAAAAAAATTGTTTTGTTCCCGCTACGAACCTCTTTGTTGAGCAGCTAACGTTTCGTTGGTGCAACTAATATTTGGTTCCCCCGGCAAAACTTCAGTTCTCCTAAAAAATGTACTGCTTTGTCTGAAAATCAACCTAAAAATAAGTTGCGACCACAAATCTAAAAAATGTACTGCTTTGTCTGAAAATCAACCTAAAAATAATTTGCGACCACAAATCTTTTTTTTTTTTCCTCCGTGAGGAGAATCCGCCCAGACCGACTACTTGGAGTTTTGAGAAAACTTGGGCCAAACTGACGGAGAGATGTTCTGTGACGTGTCGTCTCCTTGCAGGCCGCACGAGCGGTCGGACGACGACCTGGAGATGGTGTACGACGAGCTGATGCGCATCCGGGCTCTCAGCCACCTGGGCAACTCGGTGCGGCGGGAGCTGGCGCACGTCATCGTGTTCGAGTCGCACCCCAAGGCGGGGGAAGTCCGTGAGTGCTACTAATCCTTCTTTAAAATCCTTAATCAAAAAATAAATAAAAATTAAAAATTAAAAAAAGGAGTTGGGTTTGAACCCATGGCCCTTACGCTCCGTTCCGTCTCAGTGTTCCAGCAGGGTGACGAGGGCCACAGCTGGTACATCATCCTGCGCGGCTCCGTGGACGTGGTGATCCACGGCAAGGGCGTGGTCACCACCCTGGCCGAGGGGGACGACTTCGGCAAGCTGGCGCTCATCAACGACGCGCCCCGCGCCGCCTCCATCGTGCTGCGGGAGCCCAACTGCCACTTCCTGCGCGTCGACAAGGACCACTTCAACCGCATCCTGCGCGACGTGGAGGCCAACACGGTGCGCCTCAAGGAGCACGGCCAGGACGTGCTCGTCCTCGAGAAGATCTCCAACGCGCACTCGCACTTCAAGTGAGTCCCGCCCCGGCATCGGCCGGTGGCAATCACCCCTGGTTCCCCCCTGGGTTCAAATACTAGCTCGTATGGGGCATTTTTTTTTTATTATTCTTGTTCGCCTTAATACCGATGAATGTCCTCCCCAGGTACACGGTGATGGCGGGCACGTCGCAGAAGATGCTGGAGCACCTGCTGGAGACGCGGCTGGTGGGCGGCGGCACGGGCCCCAACGGCCAGGAGATCTCCTCCCTGTACGGCGACCCGTTCCTCGAGGACTTCCTGCTGACGCACATCGTGTTCATGCCGACGCAGCAGCTGGTGTCGGAGCTGGCGCGCCACTACCGCATCGAGCCCAGCCCGGCGCAGGAGCAGGACTTCCTGCTGGCCTGCAAGCGCCGCGTCGTGCAGTTCGTCAACTGCTGGGTGCACACGGTGCGCCACCCGGTCTTCGACGACCCCCACTCGCTCGCCTTCCTGGAGGAGCTGGCCGGCGAGGTGGAGCAGGACGCCATGACGCACCCGGGCCTGCAGGAGGAGGCCTCCCTCATGCACCACGTCATGTCTCAGCTGCGCCGCTACCAGGAGGACCGCGCGGCCGCCGCCGGCCAGAAGTGGAAGCTGCCGCCGTGCGGACAGCCCGTCGCGCCCTTCTCCAACGCCGCCAGCACCCGCGGCCGCGCCGTCATCCGGCCCACCGACGACAGTGAGTGTCGCCGTGCCGACCGTGACCTTGACCTGACCTTGACCTAACCTTGACCTCGTTTCCAGTCATCTTCCGCGTGTACTGCGCGGACCACACGTACTGCACGCTGCGCTGCCCGGTCTCGTCCACGGCGGAGCACATCAAGCTGTCCGCGGCCGACAAGCTCAAGCTGGGCCCCACGGAGGACCTGGTGCTGGTGGAGGTGCGCTCGTCCGGGGAGCGCGTCGTCATCGCGGACACGGACTTGTCCGTGCCCACCGGCCTCGGCGGGCTCAACGCGCGCCTCTTCGTCGCCCCCCGCGAGCACATCGATGCCCTGGTAAGGACGTCGTAGAGGGTCATGGAGGGGGGAGGGGGAGAGGTGGTGGAGGTTCGAGTCCAAGCAGCGCTTCTGTTTGCGCAGACCCCGCTGCCGGAGCAGGAGGGCGCGACGGAGGCCATGGAGATGGACCTGGAGCTGTTCAGCATGAAGGAGCTGGCCTACCACATGACCCTGTTCGACTGGGACCTCTTCTGGAGCGTGCATGAGGTGGGCGTTTTTTTGGAATTATTTATAACGTGACGCACGGTCCGCAGACGCGCCACGTTTCTCATACTCTCGGTGTCCCCCTCCCCTCCGCAGTACGAGCTGCTGTACAAGACGTTCGGCCGGCAGACCTTCAACCAGATCACGGCCAACCTGGACGTGTTCCTGCGCCGCTTCAACGAGATCCAGTACTGGGTCATCACCGAGGTCTGCCTCGCCACGCAGCTGTCCAAGCGGGTGTCCGTGCTCCGGAAGATGATCAAGCTGGCCCAGTAGTAAGTAGGGAGGCCGCCTGGGGGGGTCGCCTGCCACGTGTTTCTAACGCCCGCGCCTCTGCCTGATTCCCCGCAGCTGCCGCGACTTCAAGAACCTCAACGCCCTGTTCGCCATCGTGATGGGCCTGGGCAACGTGGCCGTGTCCCGGCTGTCGCTCACGTGGGAGAAGCTGCCGTCCAAGTCGCGGAAGCTGTTCACCGAGCTGGAGGCGCTCATCGACCCGACCAGGAACCACCGGGCGTACCGCATCGCCGTGGGCCGCCTGTCGCCGCCCGTCATCCCCTTCATGCCTCTGCTCATCAAGGGTGGGTAGCGCCTGCTGGGGCTGGGGCTGGGCAGGGGCTGGGTAGGCAATCTGGGCTCTTCCGCGCACGCGTGTCGTGCGGGCTGGCCTATCCTGGACATGGCAGGGGCCCGGCCGCGCGCCGCGCGCACTGCCGTCCGTGCCGATGGAGAGCGCCTGCGAACGGGTGAATAGGCCAGCCCGCACAACACTCGAGCGCGGAAGAACCCAGATTGCCTACCCTCCAGGCGCCGTGCGCACCGCAGTGAGCGCTGACCGCACCTTCTGCTTTCAGATATGACATTCACCCACGAGGGCAACAAGACCTTCCAGGACGGCCACCTCGTCAACTTCGAGAAGATGCACATGCTGGCGCAGACCATGCGCAGCATCAGGAACTGCCGGTCGAGGCATCTCGGTGAGCTTCACGGCTACAGCTGCCAAATAACCACGACCGCGTGGCGTCTCCGAAAAAAAAAAATTAAAAACAAATAGAATTATACAATTAATATGGAAACGATTTATTGCAGTGCTGGAGCCGTTCTCGCCAAAGTGCGAGCAGGACGTGAAGGACTACATAGCGGCGCTGCGGGTCATCGACAACACCCGCACCCTCAGCAGTCTCTCGCAGAAGCTGGAGCCGCGCCGGTCCTAAGGCCCCGTAGCCGTAGCTTGTGGGCTGTGCCGTGGACTTCCCTGTGGGCTTTGCCGTGGGCTTCGATGTGGACTCCGCCGTGGACTCCGCCGTGGGCTTCGCCGTAGGCTGTATGACCACATGTGGCCACCCTCCTCTGCTCCCTCCCCTCCAACGGGATGAGCCAGCCCGTCGTCCGCCTGCCCGGTGCCCACCGAGGTGCCCACCCACGTGAGCGTATCGCCGTGGTCGTGGCCGCGAGAAATCCTCCTTTTCGCCGGCATCGATATTTGAGGAATTTTTGAAGGGAAGATAAGAAAACGTACAATATTTCTCGTCAGCTGTGAACTGAAAGCCAAAGAGAAAAAGTGGGCCCCGCGCTCACTTCTGTTTGTGATTCTTACCAATTACTTACTTCATAATTATATTGAAAACGAAAGTATTAAGTGTTTATCCACAAAAGAAAAAGGGGAGAAAGTGCAACCTTGTTTTTCAGGAGTGCCCTACAGCAAGATGACTTTCAATAAGGCTTCCACCCCCCCCCCCCCCCCCCTTTTTCAATGGAGAAAGCCAGTGTGGATTTCAAACATGTGTGTTTTGACGTGACGTGTAGTACAAGATATGTAAGATATGATGCTAAACATCTTGACCAACGAAGTGAAATCAAAATAATGGCATTTGTATTATTTACATTTTTATAGATTTGTATGTCTTTACTGATGCATGAGGTAGCATACGTTAAGCAATGTCTTGTATGTAAAAAAAAAACATGGAAACTATGTGGAATGTAGTACCTCTCAACTTTTTCATAACTCTATAGTGTAGGGTAAATTTTGGGCACAATGTGGTTTTTCCTCTTGTTTCCCCTTTGTCTTTCTATTTGGTTTAGTTGAGTAGGAAAAAATCCCACTAGGCATCATACCAACCTAATACAATCTATCCAGTTTTTATTCTTTGGTCACATTAGTGAAAGGCTCCTTACCTCTGGCTTTTCCTCTCTTAGCACCTGATATTTCAGTGAATTTTCCCATTCTTCTATACACTTTCTATTTCTGCACCTGTGTAGAACATTACATTTAAATGGTTGATGTAAAATTGAACTTATTGAGAAGGGGAAAAAAATGGGGTGCTGTATGGGGTGTAAAAATGCAAATAGATCTGTTAGAAGTGGAGCAAAGCTTGGCAAACCAATTCAATAAAACTAGTCTGTACAGGGTCTTCCTACTTGTAAGTTCCACCAATGTCCATAATTGTAATATAGGCATTTTTGAAAGTACCAACTATTTACTCCATAATAAAATGATGATGACAACCATCATAAGTACTGTTGGGGCATGTAGGAATGGATTTTGAACATCAAACGAAAAGGGGCTGCTAATATGTAAGTATGAAAGTGGTAGTGGTAGTTACCCTTTTCTGTACAAAATGTGTGGTGGTGAGGTAATATATTTGTTCATGCTGAGTGTGAGTAATTAACGACATTCTTCCTACTCTCTTTCTTATTCCTCTCTTTCCTGAACTATTGCCTCCAGGTTCCTAGATCTACCATGATGTGAACTTTGATGCTTCTTCCTTCTTCTCTTCCTCTGTGCTTCCCAGCATAGCTCTGCTGTGATCTATGTATGAATCTAATCTGTACAATCAACCTATCTGTGATGTGTGTGTGTGAGTGTGCATAAATATATATGGTATCTTTTATTCTTGTTTCTTGTTGTATATTAAATTTATACATATATATATATTTAACTATTGTCACATTTCTATCTCTCTATGTCTGGTACACCTTGCTCACTTCACCCATTTCAGACCAGATCCTACTGGTTGAATTGTAAGAAATTTAGAATCTCCTGGCTGCAGGATTTTACTATATTTTGTTCTCTAAATTTCATGTATCAGAAATCCATTTTGGAAAGATGAGGGCAGCTCATAAGAAAATGAATTTGGCCAAAGTGGCAGATATGAACTCATGCCCCTCAGCTGCCCTCTTACTGGTGTTTGTTGCAAAAAGGGACCGTCCATAAAATCCAGTTCTGCATTGCTGTTCCCTGTGTACTCATAAAAACTTGACAACAAACATAAGGTCAAATTCTCACTATCGATACATATGTGATGTCCAATTTAGAAAGCTCCCAGTCTACATGAACTGATAATAATTTTACTGTTAAGTATAAGATAAGTTACAACCAAAATTTGTTGACTGCATTTGAAAATGTTTAATTATGTACATATTGTGTACATAGAAAGAACTATATTTCATCAATAATAATAAGTTAATGAGTGTATGATAAATAAATTTGAAAACAAGTGTTTTGTGCGAGATGAGAATTGTTCCCTCCCTTTCAAACAATATTCTTTCAGATATTCATAATATGGAATGAAATTACTTCAACAAGATGAATTTTTAGTCAGAATCTCCTTTTTATTCCTTCTCTTTAAAGCACATACAACAAGGCATTCTTACAGAATTCTGACTTTTACAATCGGTTATTACCTATGCTTGACAATCTTTTACAAAAATAGGATCTATATTTTTAAATTACCCTCCAATCCATTAACAGAATCTTGATTTTAGAGATACATGTCTCAATTCTGCTTGTATCACACTATCCTCAACATGGGACCAAAAGCACAGAGGGAGGGATAGAATTTTAAGTGTCTCAACAATAATTTTTTATCCACAATTGAAATGCTGAGATGCACTGATTCAATTAAATGATATGAGTAATGAAATGAAAGACCAACATTTCCAAAATATTTTGGAAATAGTTTACTTACTTTTTTCTTCTGCTGTTGGAGAACATGTCTGTCTGAAGCTGACATTTTCTCATTCACAAGAATCAGCTTCAAACGGAACATAAAGCCTTTCTTCACATAAAAACATGAGAGTACGTGCCAGCGTACAAAACTTAACAACTTAGCAACAATACACAACCATAATTTTAAATTATATTATGTCTATAAAAGCTTGAAATATATCACACATTTGATCGAAGCTTACTTACTAACTTAAACAAATCTCAACAACTCAATTATGTGCTTTATAATCAACAGCATAAATTCAGATATCCTTGAGAAAGTATCAGTAACAACTTGGTAACAGATACAGTCAAGAAAATCAAATACTGGAATGCCAAGCAAAAGAATTATTCACACATTACTTTCAAAAGTACAAGTTTATGCTCAAGCTTGTAACAGACTAGGGCATTAGCTACAAATCATTTTTGTGATGTAACCTCAATTTTTTATACATTAAGATAAATACTGAACAGACATTTTATTACTTCAGTCTCCCGTAGTTATGAATCACATCTCAGTTCAGTGAGCAATAGAGTTCTTATTTCAATCTGACACTACACCGTTTCTACTTGGCCTCGTCTTCTTTGTCCACTGCTGTTGCTACCCTGAGAGGCTCTTCTGGTAAATGATGTCTCTTCTGACTGTTTAGGAGGCGATCCTGAGGCAGGAGTTGAACTTTCACCCGAAGGAGAATCAGCTGCAATGGAAGCCTGATATGACATGTGGGACGGTGAATTGTTAATGGTGTTGGGGACGGAAGAAGTACTTGGTATGGGAAGAAGGGATGTGTTATCTTTAGAACTTGAAGAACCCTGGTCTTTTACCTGCAAGATAAGAATAAAATTGGTGCATCTATCTTTAACCTAAAACACAATACTGACATCTTCCGTTTACTTACTTTGGCTATGTCTTCTAAAGGTATCTCTTCACTTCGGGGACGAATGGGTTTTGGGGAAGCTTCACGAGACCGGCTTGAATCTCTACCTCGCACTCGATCTACATAAAGTATGAGGAATTGGGTGTGAATAAGGATAAGCATCTGACACTATCACAGTTCTTTAAAGTTGTAAAATGCACTCTTAAAAACAGGGGGAAAAAAAAAATACCTGGCGATTTTGAAGAACTGTTTGGAGAGGCTGTACTTTCTCTACATAATGCTGCAGCATGACCAGGCAACTTTTGTGCATTATACAGCTGGCGTTGGTCTCTTCCTCCCGCGATACGCACAGCCCCTCCTTCAAACAAGTTATTTAGGAAAAAATTAAAATTAATTCACAAACTTGAGGAAACACCCACAATATATTATATATAAAATATATAATACAGTCACTTACTTAAAATCGATTCCTGTTTACGAGCTGTCAGAATATTGTATGCAGAGGATGAGTTTGAAGACTGAGAAGCTGGAATGTCCAACAGACGAGCAATTTGAGCCATCTTCTTCTGGCGAGCTACCTTTCTGCCTTTCATTAATCTCTGCTTCGCAGCCATGCATCGGATATGGTCATCAAATATAAATTTAGCAGAGAGCAGAGGTACTCGTTTAGATGCACCAGATGAGAGGGGTTGATGGATGGTGATATGAAGACATCGGGAATCATCCTTATCACCTGTTACCTCTATGTCCTGTTCAATAAAGTGAAATTCATGACAGTTTAAACATTACACGGAAAGGTCTACAAATAAACATGTATCTGTAAAGATCTTACTTGTAAAAATCCTACTAGCTTGGCCACGCCATACCCAAGACGCCGAGTAGGTTCCACTAAAATCAGCTGAATCACATCAATCACAAGAAACCTATGCAAACGTGATCCATCTTTCATCACAACATTGCATCCGATGAGATCACTATTGTCTTTTGAGAGAGTAAATGAGGGGGAAAAAAACAAGTAATTAAGTAAGAAATTAGTTGAAAAGGTCTCATCAATAAAGTCTTGGAAAAAAATTAAAATGTCTTACTCAAGTTTAACACATGATCCACTTGTACACATGATGTTGAGTCTGTCAGTGGCAAGAATCGCTCTTCCTCCATACCGAGAGTTAATGATAAGTCACGTACCATAAGAAATACACGAATGGCTCTTCGAGCACGTTCAACCTAAACATGATGAAAATTGCAATTATTATTGTCATTTATCAGAACAGCAAAACAATTGATTCATTTCTTGACACAGTGACTACTTACTTCACCACAGGGCAACCGTTTCCCAAATTCAATTCCTGTCAGAGGTGTACCAGTTGGAGGCAACAAAATATTTGAATCCATAGTGAGCCATTCTACATTAAGTGGTCTCTTCTTTAACTCATGATACTCATCCTCAAACATATCCAAAAATATCTCTTCACTCTGTAAAAGAAACAGTGATATCAGTTTGATGAGATATTTTTCAAAAAGAATCTAAATTAAATTATGGAACCAGATTCACCTTATAGAAATTTCTTAGAACAGAACTACTTTCTTCCTTGGCACCTTCAATAGCAGCCAAATGACCATCCTGAAGGTAACTTGAGCTGCCACGCATGACAATTTGAGAAAGTAATCTAATGGTCAGTTCTAAAGTAACTAGCCTCACTTTAGCACCTAAAACAATAAACAGAAACATAATTCAATACAGATCAAGGAACAAATTAATCAGTAAAGTGCATTTTTTGAAATCAATCCCAAAACACTAACTTGGTTGGCAGCTAAGTGTAATAACAGCAACAAGCCTTTCAACTAAGGGTAAATTATATCGATTTGAGAGCAAAGAACAGGGTGCATCAGGCCTTAGGCAAGGAAAGAGAACTCCATGCAATAATGCACCGCTTACACCTGTAAACAAAATTTTGAAAGATGTTAAGAAAGATTTTTTTAAGTTCAGCACTCACCATTAGTTTGTCATTAATGTTACAGACCTTTGTTTTTTCCTAATGCATAAAGTAGACAAAGAGCAAAAAGAGCCGCATAATCGTTTTCTTGACAATTCAAGGCATTGTATACCGACTCTATAAAAGGTTGAGAGCTAAGAGGTTGAGCAAGAGGCACAGGCCCTTCAGGACTTAAAAGCATAGGTCCCTCATTGCTTATGGCTTTGGCTTCCCCAGCCGAAGGACACACTGAAGGTTCTGATTGGCACTCTGTGGTAGAAAAGAAATAATTAAAAGGCATTGCTAAATTGGAAGTTACATTAGAGAGAATGAGAGACTGATTCTCACCAAGAACTTTGAGCATATGTTTTTCTTCATCAGTTATATTTAAATTAGTCTCCTCAGTGTCTTTATCTGAGCTTCTGCTTGTAGTGCTTATTCCTTCTTCTACAGAACCTGAAAATTGAAATGCATATACACCGGTTAAAGAGAGAGAGAGAGAAAGAGAAAAAAACATTGATGCCATGCAATACATTTACCTTGTCTTGAACGAGGTTCAGAAGTGCAGGGTGAAGCCAGATCACCACTACCACCACTCATGGATCTTGAGGACAAGTCTAGTGAAGTTTCTAAAGATTTCTCCAAAGATTCAGCTGGAGGTAGAAAACCTGGCTGGATGATGCTTGGTTTACCCTATTGAAAAGACAATGCACATGTTCTTACTCAAAGCAAACAATTATAAGGGTTTTACATGTCAGGTTTGAAGCATACCTGTTGTAAAAGCACAATCTTATCCTGAGTAGCAGAGTTGCTGAATATTTGACGATCAGCATGGAGGATGATTTTAGCCAAAGTATCAACTAAGGGAGCATGAGTAAGTATAAGGAAGACTTGAGACAACAAAAATAGTGAAACCACACTGCTCACATAAGGAGGCGAGTTCTGGTGGACAAAAAATCATGCTAGTTTACACATACATATAAAAGGATAAGATGAAACAAAATTATCCTACAGAGAAAAAGTCACCTTAGGGGAAGAGGGTCTGGCTCTTTGCCTATCCAATGAAAACACATACAAGGGCACAAGTAGTTTGTTAAGCAAATGGTCTGTTAAAACCTGGTTCAGATCAGCAATATCTAAACACAATATATCATTGATGTAGTGAAGATGATCCAAATGTTCAGCTACCAGGTCAGCAAGGCGATTTTTGCTTTGATGACTGCACGAAACATAAGAAGAGTTAAAGAAAAAAAAACCATAACACTGCTCTTCAGAGAAACAGCAAATACATACTCGGCATCATTGCGAACACAGGCATCAAGTTCAAGAACATGGTTTCCAATAAACCACACAAGGTTTGAGAAATACGGTGCAGCTGTACGATCTCTGATAAACCTCAACATTGAGCGGTCTTCAACCCGGTACACATTTAAAGTGAGGGTTCTCACTGCTATTCGTACCATACTCTCTGAGTGATTGAAGAATTTTATTGCTTCAGTGTACAATGGAAAATCATTAGTATGCTGTAAAAAGATAAGCAGTCTAAATTAGCCAGAAGTCACACCTTAGATAGACACAAATGCATAAGTTGAAGCATCTCAAGATACAAACTAACGCAGACTCAGAATTACCTCATTGTAGAAAAAATGTATAGTATGACCATTAAGCTTTAATGAAAGAGTCTTCAAGAATGAGATGTAGTATGCCATAACTTCCTCATCAGAAAAATCAAACTTGTGAACAATAATTGAATTGACATGATTGTTACTCAGAAGATAATCTAAAAATCATACCAAACATTACAATAACAAAACTGAAATTGCCATTTCATCTGAACATCATAAGAAATATACTCACACAATGATGTTTCATTACGAATATTTTCAAAAAGTATGTTGAGGGTTTGGAGAAGTTGAACACAAACATAGCTGCCACATTTCTGTTTCATAATTTTTAGAAAGAATGATAACATATTCTTTTCTAAGAAAAAACTGGAAGTCAAAAAAAGATTGCACTAGTTGGTTACCACCATCATATATCTTCTAAATTAAATGAATCCATGAAATTGATAGTACTTACTCGAACACACTGCTATCATTCTGATCACCCCAAATTAAAATTTCTGCAATTGAACGAAGGGTCTCCACCAGAAGACCACGGTTGCTCTCTGAAACGGTCTGATTTTTTGACAGTACATTGTACAAGTACCTGCAATGAATCATGAAAAAAAATATTGTTTGGGTATTGTTTAATTCTTGTTTTTGTTTTCTGTTTAGAAAAAGAGAATAGTTCACAATTTGCTGATGCATCATATTTTTAATTTGTATTTAGAGTTTCAACATCTGCTAGAGATGAAAGGGGGGAAAACAATTCACTACCTCCAATACAAAATAAATGGAATAGCAACTGTTGTTGACATTTCAAGTCCAGCTCAGACCTTGAACCCAAACAGACCACATGGGAAGTAGACTACAGAGCAAATCATCTTGCAGACAAAACTCCTGTTTCCAGTTAAATGTACAGCAAAAGACATGTATAGTTGCATGTACAATTTATTGGGAAAGATGCAGAAAATGCATATGATATTTTGGATCATGACAAGTCACTAACCTATAAATGCCAATGACAATCATGTTCAATGTCTACATACGAGGGTGAGGGAAATAGATCAATCCATAATATGATACGTTCGACGCTCAAGAAAATAAGTGAAACCAATCAATTACGAATGAGACTCACTTTAAATGTTCCAGAGAATGAGGGTTCTTAGGCTTCCACAAACCTCCTCCAAACCAGCTCCTACTTCTAAACATTGCTTGTCACTTCAAAAAGAAAATTGAAATTGGATCCACTTGATTAATTATACTCCTCTAACGGCCACCAACTCATCCTTCACATCCAAAAGATCCGAAAATAAAAGAAAAATAAGTTCATAAACAACCGTCTGCTTGATGGTCTATCATGTCAGCGCCGCCATCTTGGCATTATTACTCCCCCCCCCCCCTAGGTTTTTTGTTTTTTTTTTTTTTTGGGGGGGGGGGGGGGGGCAGAGGTGGCGGCTTGGTTGCCTACATTCACGGAGCTAGGGGTGCCTTGGATTGCCTGCTGGACAAGCACTCCTCTGGAAGCTCTTTTCAAAGATAGGTAATTTATTGCTCACGACGAAAGTGCAGTGTTTAGAACTGGGAAAGCAAGATTCGTCAGCATCAATGATGGCTGGGTTCAGAAATTTTAAGAAATTTTACTCCACAGCATATGTTGTTTTCTATTTGTAGAAAAATCTTTATTGATTTTCTATTGTATTCACAGTTTGAATCAAGGGAATGTAATACAATATGAATAGAGTGTCATAAGAAATGAATGGTATAGAAAGAAATAATTCTAATTCATAGCTTACACCACTGCATATCAGAATGGAACATAATAAAAATAAATTAAGTAAAAAACAAAAATAATATCACAATGAAAATATCCTTAGTTGACTAAATGAGCAGTTGTACTCATTAAAGGGAGAATACACAAATGGCTACAAATGTAGTTTATCATGTTTTTCTTGTCCATATGAAGTTCTCTACCATCTCTAATACTTTTTGTGATAAAAATACCACATTTAACTTAAACACGGAAGACTTAGACAGTAATACACATCATTTCCCAAAAGTAAGGCCTGTCATTCAAGACATGGCCAATTTGGTTTAGAAACAACATGGTAATCAATGATAAACCAATTTAGCCAGTAATTTTAAACCTATCAGATCACATAGGTAGGTAAATAATGTAATTGACCTCCTCTCATGGTCTTCTGAATTTAACTTAACGCCTCTTCTTCTTTTCTTGACGTCTTTGACGATGATGGGTATGCGCAGGGCGACGTGGTGTTGCCTGTGGGGTGCTGTGGTCTGATATTTCATCATCGCTGCCTTCTATCTCCTGCAATTAATCGTCATTTAGAGGACAATAATAGCCTTTGTCAAAATTCATAGTCAATATTAAAGTGAAGAAAAAAAAATCAAGGAAACAGTTACCTTGCCCTGAACTGAGGGATCACCAGCCCTATCCGGAGCCATCACAACTGCGGCTAAGCAGATGATTTGGAAGACAGCCCCAAGATAGAGGCCGCAGCGCATAATAGAGTCTAGGAATTCATATCCTGTTGATATGTCTGTTGGTGGGGGATCCACTGGAAATAAAAAGATTGGGGTAAGAAAGAGAAACAACAAGGGGTTTGGAGAGCAAGGGGAATAGTCCTTGAATTCAACTTATATGCCTTCAAAACAAAGTAAGCTTTCGGTGGAATTTCGGCTGCTTAGCGGGTAATATACTTGTAAATCGAAGTTTTATTGAATGAAATGTGGTGTACAATAGGACACCGAGTATCCACTCACTTTCTATGATACACTAACACGCGGTTAAATGTATGAAATTCACAATGAAGTCCAGATAATAATGAAAATCTAAGCTTCGGATCAAAATCAATGTTTTGCTTTTGTTGCCTTTTCTTGCTGCCACTGCCAATAAAGCAAATGGATGACACAAACATTTCATTCTAAAATCAAAATATATTCATTCACTTTTACCTTGCGAAAAAAAACTTGCATGTGTAGCGATATAATATCTTTTTATATTTAAAAAAATGTAATAGGTCTTGGTTCTTTTGTGGAACATTACACGTTTCAACCATGTTTCAACGCAGTACCGGTACGTTGCTTGCTCTGGAAGAATCCATTATTCGCAACCACATTATTTCCACTATTTCGGCGTCTGCACATGTGAAACGAAAATTATCCCCTTCTTTTGATTGCAATATTTGTTCAAAAGTGAAGGTTTTCGTGTAATTGTGAGATTGAAATTCAAGAAGATGCCTTTACGACATAGTGTTCGCCACGTTTCACGCGTTGGTCGTTTGATATTTTCCAAATCGCCCCATGATTGCGGTAATCGAAGTAAGTGTAACCTTCACTCTTTTCTCCATCCATCACAACAAACTTTGTGGATGGGCTCCATTTCGATTTCTATGACTTTTTGATTGCTCAGGATTCTCCAGCTCAGCTCCTCTTCTCAACGAAATTGCTCGGCGCTCAGCGCTGTTTACTGCTGAAAAGCAGAGACAACGTGAAGAAGTGGGACGCATATCTAAGATAGAAGTGGAAGTGACATCGGATTTTGGTGATGAGCTTCTTCTTATGAATTCTGATTTGTCAACTCCTTATGACTGTGCCAGGCGTAAGTTTTCAACCACATATTGCATCAAGAGCTTTCTGAGATAAAATCTTATTTTTAAACTTATGTATTTCTTTACAGACATTTCAGAGCATCTCTGCAAGCAGTCTGTTATTGCTCTAGTAGATACAAATAAGGTTTCTAATCAGCCCTGGGACATGCATCGACCTCTCACTGAGGCCTGTCGGTTGCAGTTCCTTAAGACGACCAATGTAAACCCTTGGCCTGCTAACAATGCATTTTGGCGGTCATGTTCTTTCATGCTAGGAGGAGTGGTGTCTCAAGCATTTAGAGATGATGTAACAGTTATTTTACACAGCTTTCCTTCACCAAATAGTACGTATAACATTTGATTATTATTCTCCTATCACTAAAATTCTGCATTTAAAAAATTAAATTAAAAACTTACTGGCTGTCTTTGGTTTTTTTGCAGTTGCAAGTGGGAGCTTTGTGTTAGATGCGTATGTTGGATTAGAGTCATGGAACCCTTCTCCAGAAGAACTTCGCGCTTTGTCAAAGGATATGGTCAGGTTGGGAGAGAAAGAATTGCCATTTGAACGTTTATCAGTTTCTCGTGAAATAGCAGAAGAAATGTTCTCAGACAATCTGTTTAAAGTTGATCATATCTCAAAAATTTATGAAAACCGTGAGTGTTTTTTAATAGTTTAAACACTTTTTTGTTTGTTTTGTTCCCAATTTATTTTTTTAATATTAGAAAACCTTAGTTACAACACCTTTTTGAAGATCTGTTTAATTTCAGACAATGAGGTAGTTGTATACCGAGTGGGTGACCATGTAGATATTAGCCGTGGACCTATGATGAACCACACAGGACTTCTTGGCAGATGTACCATAGCTTCGGTAAGGCTGGAAAAAACATCTCTGAATGGGTGCATTAAGTTTCTACTAACATTGCAACAAAAGTACTGTATTAATTTCTGGGTTTTGCTGACTTTCATTGTAGGTTCACTATCTTGAAGATGATAAACTATTCAGATTTCAAGGTGTGGCTTTGCCCAGAGGACACAAGGTACATGAGCAATCTGATTGATTTTACATTAATTTATATTAAATGATTCCTACACCTTACAGTTGAATTTATTTCCTTTGACAGCTTAATCATTATGCGTACGGCATTCTTGAAAGGCGTGCCAGATTCTTGGTAAGTACTTGATTTTCCTTGTCTTTACTGGTGAACAATTGAACTCTCTCTACTCCTACTGTTCAACTGTTCCAGAATGATCACATGATTCCATCAAAAGTCACATTTGAACCCACCCCAGAATACGCCGTCGAATCACAAAAGGTTGTCCGGTAGTGTCACTTTGTAAGCTTTCCCCTTCCACTGTATGTACTCACACTTTCTGTTATTGCAATAATAAAGCCTTGTTGACTGTAGCCGCTGCACGTCTTCGACGCGCCACCGAAAAACGCTATTTGCATTGTCCACTGCTTACCCACGGTGCCCACGGTACACGGCCGGGCAGCGCAGCGGCCATCGGGGTCGGCTCCCAGGACTGGACGAGGGGAGGCCCACGGCCGTCAATCCCCCCCCCCCCCCCCCCCCCCACCACACACCCCCACACACACACACACACACACTCAGGGGATGAGTAAGTGTCCTTTCCAGCTTCTGTTGTCAGTTTGAAGCAACCATTGCTGTCCGGACCGCTTGTCGACCTTCCTGTCGGTTTGCCGAGACGCCGGTACGCTGTGGCGTTGGGAGGGCGGGGCGGGCATGGAGGCGGAGCGGAGAACGCCATGAGCGCTACGCTATCGCGAGGCGTGGCGGTGCCGGCCGGGCGTGGGGCTCCTTTTCTAGAAGCTGCCAGTGGTTGGTGGTGCCCGGTTGTGCCGGGCCTTGCCAGGTGGCCCCTTGTTGTTGGTGAAAGGAGTACGGCTCTGAGCAAATAATACTCGGAATGAACCACACTACTCGAATACTCGGAAAACCAAACGGCTGATTTTTTGTTGTTGAAAACGCTATGGATGATTTATTGGGCAGAGGGGGTCCTGCCCCGCCCAGGCCACTCCTCTCGCCAAGGAGCGAGGCGTCATTTGTATTTTTTTTTTTTATGTTTCTTATTATTATTTTTTTTTGCGGGCGGACAGGGCAGGAAGCTCTTGATTGTGGACGTGATGGAAGGGACCAGGACCGGCCGGGCTGGGCTGGGCAGGACCACTTGGCGCGGTGGGTGCGCATGAAAACATCGGGGCGCGAATGGCCACATGCGCCTCTAGAGGCTTCTGCCCTGATGAGCCGGGCCTAGCCGAGCTGGACATGAAGTGTGATAGCCAAACCCATTCTTCCCCCGCACTTCACCTCACCGCCCCTCCAACGGCACGTAGTACGGCGAAGACGGCGCTGCTTCCAGAGAATGCCCCCACATTCCCTGCTCGTTACACACGGGTGCCTGAGATTCAAACGGATCTCCAGATTTCAACACGGTACCGACGGTACCGACGTACCCGGAGGTCGCTGACCTCACCCTCAAGACCTGTTCCCGCAGAGGGAATTCCCGGAGAGGGTCTCTGATGTTGCCGATTTTAAGTACTACAGGAGGCCTCGCGATAGAGATACGGCTGTAGATTCATCTCAGCAGCAGCGGAGGGGCAACGCGCACAGACTCAGCGATCAGTCCGTGGGCCGTGCTCGTGCCGACACTTTGAGAGTAGGACATGAACGGAAAACAGACAGACGACGGGGGAAAAACAACTCCCAAAGGAAGGAAAAGGTTCTCCGGTCCGAAAAGAGAGAGAGAGAGAGAGAGAGAGAGAGAGAGAGAGGGGGAAACGGGAGGAGAGGTGACGCAGAGAGGTTCTTGGAGGGAGGGACAGACAGAGCACCGGGCGCGGTCGTGCTCTTTCTCTGCGAAGGTATATTACCCCCTCCCCCCTCTTTCTCCTCTCTTGGACAGACCGGAATGGCAAGAGCCGCTGCCGGTAGCGCTACGCCCTACCTCTCTCTACCCTGCAGGGGCCGGGCCGGGGACCGCACGGCCAACAGCTGAGCGGGCCGGGGCGGGGGCGGGCACGGGGGGGGGGGGGGGGCATGTGGGGGGCGGGGGCCGGAGCGGTGTGTCCCGTCCTGCCTGTGCCCGGCCCCCGGCCCCCGGCCCCCGGCTCGGAGGAGCATTCATGTTGGAGACGTCGACAGAAGCGCACGCCTAGCGCACCCACACCGACACCGCCTAGAGCAGGCACAACAGAACAGTCAGCTTCTCCAGCTTCTCCGCCGACATGCAGCGCCTGCTGCAGCACCCCGGCGTGGCCGTGCTGGCCGTCGCCGTGCTGTGCTGCGCCTCGGGGGCCGCCGCCGGCTCCGGGCACGAGCCCGGCCTCAGCGACCTCAACGGGCACAGCTTCTGGAAGCAGTTTGAGAGCGGGTGAGTCCCCGTTGGCCCCCGTCCGTCCTCGTCCTGTCCGCGTCCATCATGATAGTAACGGAGGAAAACAACAAACAACCACCCTGTACTGCCAAAATCGGAGAACAATCAAGTTCATGATGAGTAGTTGTGAATTTCAGAAATATGTCGGCTGAAGGGAACAGTGGGCCGCTGGCTAGAGGGTTCTGGAATTTGTTGCCGGTTGGTCCAATTTGTCGGGGTACATGCGCCATTCTGCTCGGGGCGATGGCACGGCTCTAACGACGGCAATGATCATGGAATGACCGCTGCTACTGCTACCGCCGCCGCGCTGTCGAGTATTTCGCCCGCGAGACAGCCACAGTGCATGCTTGACCGTGGAAACCGTTTGCGATTTCTGTGATTAAGGGTGAGAAGGTCCCTTTGTCAACCGCATGTTCGCACCGGAAGAGAAAGCGACGGCCTGGAACAATGAATCATTGTCTGGCGACCTCACCCTCCCGTCGCTATTGGACCTTACTTTGAGGTTGCATAAAATTTTGCATAAGATCACCCCGCCTGTTTATTTCCCGTAATGAGTCAACTTCGGATTCTGCAAAAGGTGTGCCCCGGGTGAGGATCGAACTCACGACCTTCAGATTATGAGACTGACGCGCTGCCTACTGCGCTACCGAGGCGGGATGGGAGAGGGGCAACCGTGCCTCGTACGTAATCGACGGGCAGCGCGCGGTGTACGCGAAGCCTCGCGCATGCGCAGTGCGGCATCCCCCCTCCCCTTCCGCCTGCGCAGGCCCGCAAAACGCGCGACTTTCAAACCTCGTCGCCCCGCTTCGCTCATTGACGCGCGTTCCGCGCCGGCCCCGGCTAGCCCCGGCCCGTTCTCATGGCGAAAAACGTTTGCTTTTCGTTTCGTTCACCAGATTCCGCGGGCTGGAGCAGGCCGCGTTGAGCCAGGCGACACGCCTGCAGCATGCGCTGCAGCAGGCCATGCACCCTGGGAAGAAGGTGGACGGCGATGTCAAGACCACCGACGCCGTCCCCGCCGGCACCGTGGCTGCCCCCGCCCCCGCCGGGGCCGCCGACGGCGAATCCGGCGAGGCGGCGCACGGAGGCTTCGCCGGCATGGGGGGCATCGGGCTGATGGGCGGCCACCTGTTCCCGGACATCATGGCCGAGGACGACGAGGACGACGACAAGCCCGGAGAGGACTCTTCTTCCTCGGAGGAGGAGGACGCCGGCCCCGGACTCGCGGGCTTCCCAGGTAAGCGCCGAAGGCCACTGGTGTCTCTACTTTATTTCAGTCGGGGCCGTCCAGGAGTTGTATAACGCCGCAACAAACTTGTCGCCGCCAAGCCGATTCGCTCCTGCAGTATACTTGGCCCTTTTTGCGCTGCCTTTTGTTTCACCGCGACAAACTGTTGGCACTGGAGTTTCTTTGTCGTGTCTGCCGGAGATGGCTCCGTCTCGTCGGAGACCAACGACCTCACGACAGAGTGCGGTGCGGCTGTTTGGGGAAAGTCTTCCGGCTCAGGTGCCGCACCGCACCGCACCGCGCCGCGCCGCGCTGCACCGGGACCACGACCACCGGTACGGGACCCGACCATCCGCCTCATCTTCGTCTCCTCTGTTTCTTTTCCAGGTCTCATGTTCCCGGGGATGTTTGAGAACCCCTTCAGTGTCGTCTGGTGGAAAGGGTGAGTGCAATTTATCATTACCATTGTACACGGTTGGTGAAAACACCTCCCTCCGAGAAAAATCCCCCCCCCCCCTCTCCCTAAAAGTGTCTGCGTGACGTGAGTGCGGTGGTACGGAATTCTGTTACCTGCTAATAGGCATGGCGACGGAGATAGGCAGGGCGCAGTTATACCTGTCGGCGTGGCGCCATGTAGGGGGTGGGGGAGGGGAGGGGGTGAACTGCGGCTTCAAGGTGTGTACCGGTGTATACCCTTTCGTGTTGTAGCTCTAGATACGCGACACCGTACTGCTCCGTGCTCTGTGCGGCCGGAGAGAGATGACAGAGCAGGCAGCGGAAACGGACGAGGGCCTCAGGATTCAGGTCGGCTCTGGGCCCCCGGGCCGGGCCCCTCACCTAGCACGCCCTGGTTGCTGGGCTAGGGATCCCCCCCCCCCCCTTTTCATTCCCTCCCAGCCACTACTTGCTCTGCAGCAGGCAGCTCTGATTCCCGCGAAACAGATGACAAAATCGGAGACGAGCGAAAGGCTCTATGTATTATTCGGTGGAGAAAAACACATGCAGCGACAGCGTCTTGTGTACAAAACTGTGAGGCCAACGGGAGGCCGTGGAGGGAAGGGGCATATGGCGGTGCGTATTCGGGGCAAACTTTTTAGCAATTGTATGTTGCCATGTTGCCACTGCTGTGCAGTCCAGAGGGCATGAGCCAGCCGCGCCCGAGACAAGCTAGACAGCCATTCTGTCGTCGGCATCGTATTGTGGCTCGGGACAGAGCGAGTCGCCGCACATACCGACTCGCACGCGCGCACACACACCTAGATACATATGCATGCTCCTACATACCGTCAGCCACATCGTGACGTCATAACGGCGAAAGCGCGCGAGGCGAAAAGGCTGGATTAGACTAGAGTCCAGATCAGACCGCTCCTGCTCGACTCGGCGACTCCTGGAAGCGTCGCGTCGAAAGAGTAACGCGCCATTTCCAGGCGAGATATGCATCTCGCGTTTGGCCAGTTCAGCAGCGGGGTTTCAAGTCGAGCAGCAAGGCTAGGCCGGGCTGGGCGGGGAACTAACGGGACCGGGCTGGATACACTATTGGGCAGGTCCGGGTTTAGGACCTGGACCTGAGCGGACGGGTTGGCGGGCCTTAGGCGGGCCGGGTGCGTTCAACTACCTATCATAGCCGAGCAAGACAAGCGGGACCAGCGAACTCGCGCCCGCGCCTCGCTCGGCTGCCGCGCCACCCTACTGCTGCTGCTGCTGCCGGCTGCTGCCACCGCTGCCACCGCTGCCCTGCGGGAACCGGGAAGTAATTCATTGCGTGCGCTGCCCTGAGGTGCCCTGCCCGCGGCTTTCGGAACGTACTCGGCGGGGCGGAAGGCCGACTGTTCTCGACCGGGCTGCGCCTCTCTCGTTTCTCTTAAGGAAGTCCGAAATGAGTATTGTGACTTGAGAGGAAATGCACGGGCATAAGAGCTTGAAAACACAGTTATTTGCCAACCACATGACGTGCTCTGTGCTCACGTGGACGCGGTGACCCGTGCAGAGAGGATGTGGCGCGGCCTCTGCTATGGCGCTGCGCTCCGCCGTCCTTGCCGTGGCGTGTGCACAACAACACGAGCCCACAGGTTCGCCAGCAGGACCCCCCGCCCCGCATGGGACAAAAGGCAGCCAATCGGGAGGCAAAAACAAAGAGCTGAGACCCGCGTGGCCGGCGATGAGGCAAGCACGAAAGGTGATTTCGAGCACTCGCCACGCGCACGCCACGGGCACGCCACGCCGCTCTGATACCGCCGCTCTCCATGCGGGCACCCTGCCGCGCCAGCCGCGAACAGCCGCCACGCAGGAGCCCAGGAGCAAAACAATCATCGCCAACCCCGCATGGCAATGCTGGTCCTTGCGAAACGCCATCTTCGCATTGACGTGTGTTTAAATCCAGTATTTTACTTTTCTGGTCGTCCCAAATTTGCGCGTGTGTGGGTGTGTACGGGACACAACGGTGCGTGAAGGTCTCTCGCTGTCCGCGCAGCTCCCCCCGCGCCCCCCACCTCCCGCAAGCCCTTGACCGAGACAGCGCTCGGCGCGCGCTCTCCTTTAGGTGGCGGTGGAGTACCGCTCCACCGTCGTCGCCTGTCAAGAGAAGGAGGAGAGGAGGGCATTCGAAAGCAGAGAAAGTATTTCCATAAACGGCAGGGCTTGGAGCAGCAGCGGCAGCGGCGACGGCACCAAACTGCGTTTGTGCTGTGCGGCGTGGGTGGAGCAGCAGCAGTGGTAGCAGCAGCAGCAGCAGCAGCGGAAGCACAAGAGAAACGTACTGTCACCCCAGGGCGGGGTGGGTGCCGTGGGCGGGGGCGGGGCCGGGGGCGGGGGCGGGGGCGGGGCGCTCCCGGCGGACCTTCCCTTTCCCTTCCCTTCCCCGCCCTGCAGATCCCGATCATCCGATATGCTCCGCGCTCTGCTCTGCTCTTGTTGCTGTTCCACTTGGCCACCGTCCCCTAGGGCCCCTGCCCGTCCCGCGGCCAGTCGGCTGTGTGCAGCAGTGGGTGCTGCTGACTGTTGCTGGGGGCTTTCAGCAGCAGCAGCAGCAGCAGCAGCAGCAGCAGCAGCAGCAGCAGCAGCGGAAACGGTCGTTGAACGGTACCAAAGACGGGAACAGGGAAGAGGCACCCTGCTGTAGGCTGTCTCACAAGGCGGTACGGGCTGGGTTACGTTGGGGATCTCTCTGCAAACACACACACACACACACACACACACACACACACACACGTGAACACGCACGCTTGCGATTCGTACACTTCCTACGAGCACGTTTTCCTCTCACGCGACGACTGCTGGGTGGTGCGGTATCGTGGGTAACGCTAGAGCTAACGCTAGAGCCAACGCTAGAGCCAACGCTAGAGCCAACGCTGGAGCCAACCCTAGAGCCAACGCTGGAGCCAACCCTAGAGCCAACGCTGGAGCCAACGCTAGAGCCAACGCTAGAGCACCCTCTACACCAAAATGTTTCTAGGAAGGCGGGCGCGGATCCATTAATTTGGCAATTTGGCCGCAGTATATATGTCTGGAGCATCACGTGACGACCATCGCTGCGCAGGCATCCTAGTGTGACCTCATGACCTGATGATGGTGTCCTCCGAGTCCGCACAGCGCTGATGGCTGTTCCAGGACTCGGCCCTCCCACCATATTCGCCTCTCCAGTCGGAACAGGCGTTGGGGGAGCAGCCTAGCCCAGCCCAGCCCAGCCCAGCCCAGCCCTCTGTCCCGTCCCGTCCCTGTGCCGTGCATCTGTCGGCCCCTGAGCCTGAGATAGCCGAGCCGGCCTTGCCCTTGGGTGCCCTTGCTCACGACCAAGGCGATGACAAAGCCCCCGGCCTGTTGTCATTGCGTCCCCAGTCGGCCAACCGATAGACATGGCTGGGCAGGACGCTGCAGACACTGCGCAGCACCCTAGTCTCCCCGATCTGCTACAACCTATCTAACCTTTCCTGTCCTCTATCCTGACCCTTTGTTGTCAGAGAGCGCGATGAGTAGGAGGGGAAAAGGAGAGCAAAGCAGTTTGGAAACGAAAAGGAAGTGACGAAATCAGTGAGGGATGCTCTTGGAACTCGCATGGCCGCCCAAGTACATCGGCAATCTTTTTTTTTTCATTTTTCCCCATTTTTATTGTTTTTTTGTTTTGCTTACAAAGCCATATAACTTGGACGGAAGTGATTTTACCAGCTTTGTATCTCCAGTCATTTCACGCCCTGCTCGCTCCCGCGTGCCTTTTCGGGAGAGTGGCCATGACTCATGCCGCTCGCGCCGCGACGGGACAGAACACGCATTCTCATATCCCAGGATGCTCTGCGGCTCACGGCGGCTCACGCAGGATGGCAGAGTCACATCAAAATAATGTGGTCGGGAGTCGGGACTAGAGAGGGGAGGGAAGGGGAAGGGGGCTGCCCGAGGCGAAGAAGTGTGACGTCAGAGACCTTTTCTTTGGCAGAAACTAACGGCTTGCTTCGCATAACAAAAAACATTCCATGCGTCGACGCGGCCGGCCGAGGCGAGAGGCGAGGCGAGGGTGCTGGTATTGGATGCAGCACACGTACTCGGACTCGGTCTCTCCGAAGAGGCACGAACACCAGCCCTGCCGCATCGCGGCCAAGATGGCCAGGAATCACAATTACCCCCCCCCCCCCCAAGACGCCCCCCGCATGGCTTTATGAATGGTTTGTGCCTTTTTAGTTCGCTAATGATACACGTCATGACGTCCACTCGTAGACGACAACCGTAAAGCCGAGGAGGGCAGGACGGGAGGCTGGACGTCACACTTCGATGATGATGATGATGATGACTGTCATAGAGGTGAACGATAGCCGTCGTTTATTTTGAGTATTGAGGTGACGTCTGTCAGCTCTGACGCGGAGCTTCGCTGCTGGGTTTCGTGTCGGAGCTCGTGAAGGTGTCGACCATTAGGTCCGGCGAAAGGTCTCCCTCCTGCGAGTGCCGGGGTAGGCCAGCCCGCACGACACGCGCGCGTGCAGAGGCCGTGGTGGACTACCCGGCAGGCGCCGTTGTATCCAAACTGCCCTTCGATTCATTTCGTAAGTCGCCACGCTAACAGAATCTGTCTTTTCCTCTCCGCCAGACCGAATGTGTGCACGACGCGCGAGGAGGTGGACGAGACCCCCGAGGGCGTGGCGGCGTCCAAGAAGGCCGGCCGAGAGAGCGACAGCAGCAGCAGCCAGGAGGAGGAGGACGACGACGACAGCTCCAGCAGCCCCGAGGACCACGCCAGCGGCAGCAGCAGCGCGCACCCGCTCGTCAGCATGATGGGCCCGTCCATGTTCAACTTCCACTTCTCGAGCTGCTACCAGACGCAGACCAAGTACGAGTGCGTCACAAAGTAAGTCCGACAACAACTGAGCATGGAGGCGGAGGCGAGTGGCATCACTGGGCTAAGATTCGGCAGCAGCACCGCTCTGCAATTTCGGAGTACCCGGGTTCAAACACCGACTCAGTGACTTTCTCGCCCGGTGATGGCGGTGCGAGCCAACTGCCGGGACCACCGGGACCTGCCGGGACGGGACGGGGGCGGGGATGGGCGAGCGCAATGAGGCGTGAGGCGTCCGGGCGCCGGCATGGCACCGGGAGGCCCGCGATGAGCGATGAGGCGGAGGTGGTGACGGTCCAGTTGGTGATGCGATGCGCCGATGCGACGCCACGGTCCGATAATTACCTTCTTATTGCAGGTCGGCCAACCATGGCGTGCAGAAGAAGCTGGTGACGACCCACCGCTGCTGCCACGGCGCGCGCCGCGAGCAGGGCAAGCCGGGATGCACCATGGGTGAGGGCGAACTTTCCCTCAACATCTTGTTCTCCTTGTTGCACGGTGAGGATTTTTTTTTTTTTTTTTCAAATAAAAATATGTGATTCTGTTTCAGTGGACATGAGCTCGCTGCTGGACACGGCCCGTGACATGGGCGGCGTGCTGTTCGCCAAGATGCTGACCTCGGCTGGCCTGGAGGACGCGGTGTCTCTGGACGGCAACGCCACGCTGTTCGTGCCCTCGGACGACGCCATGCGCGACTACATGGACGGCATCCAGGACCAGAACCGTGTGCGCCGCGCCCTGGGGCCGCGCCCCCTCAACCCGGTCGTCGTCGGCGACTTCGAGTCCCAGGAGGACGTGGCTCCACCCGCACCCGCGGCCGCCCCCGTCAAGCAGGCCGAGACCAAGCCCGTCGCCGATGTCCAGCAGGGCGACGTCAGCAAGTGAGTGCTCATCGCTAACGCGAGCGACGCGGAGTATTAGAACCAGCGGCAGTTCGATCACAGACGCTTTTTCCACAGGAGCGACTCCCCCGCTGAGAAGGCGCCCTCCCGGAGCGAGAACCAGGTCCCCGACGGCGAAGTGGTGGCGGTGCCGGCACCAGCGGCGCCAGCGGCATTCGATCGCGCCGGCCGCGTCGACATCAAAGACCCTCTGGTCGACGAGCTGGTGGACCTGGAGGACAAGATGCTGGTGTTGGCTCACCGCGTCGACGGCATCGTGGACCTGCACGAGACGCGTAACGACGCCATCCTTAACACCACGGCCGGCACCACCATCCGCATGAACGTGTACGCCGGGCCCCTGGGCCGCATCGTCACAGCCAACTGCGCGCGCGTTTCCAAGGACCGGCCTGCCGTCGGCGGCGTGGTGCACCAGGTGGACGCGGTGCTGCGGCCCGTGCCCCGGGAGCGCACCCTGGCCAGCCTGCTGGAGCAGGACCCCCGCCTCTCCACCATGCGCGCACGTCAGTACCCAGCCCCTGCACCGTCCCCTGCACCTACACGAGGACCTCGAGCACCCCGTCAACGCTGACACTCCCCTCCGTTAAACCTGTTGCAGTGGTGCGCCTCTCCGACATGATGGAGCTGCTGCGCCAGGCCAGCCCTATGACCCTCTTCTTCCCCACCGACGAGGCCTTCAAGCGGATGGACCCCACGGTGCGCACCGAGTTGCTCAAGGGCGAGGCCTGCGTGGCCTGTGAGTATTCAGCACGGCGTAAGGGAGTGTTTGTTCAAGCTTTCGAAACACCAGGAACACAAGTTACGGGGCTTTGTCTCTCGGTGCAGCCTTCGTTCGCAACCTGATCGTCAAGCACACGGTGTGCACCACGGCCGCGGCCCTGCGCCTCCGGGCCCCCAACATGAACGGCGAGTTCCTGCTGCTGGAGAGGATGCCCTCGGACGACGGCAAGCTGACCCTGGAGGACGTGGAGCTGGGACCCCGCGACATAATGGCTTCGAACGGCGTTCTGCACATGCTCAACGAGGTCATCATCCCAGACTCAGGTGAGGACGGCGAGGCAACCCTTGCCCCTGACGTGCCGAGAACTTCCCGAGGAGCCCGTGTAGACCATGACCGCGACACCCATCCCGTCCTGTTTCAGTCCGCCCCGTTAAGGACATGCTCCGTGCCCGGAACCTGACACTGTGGCTGGACCTGTTGGAGAAGGCCGACCTGCTGCCTGAGCTGGCCCTCACCAAGAATATGACCATGTTCGTGCCCACCGAGGCCGCCCTGCGCAGCCCCGAAGGCGAGCTGCTGCTCTCCTGGGAGAACAAGGAGAGCCTCCGCGACCTGCTGCGCTACCACATCGCGCGGCCCGCGCTCGAGGCGGAGGAGCTGACCAACGGCGGCCTGCTGGACTCGGCCCTCAACGACAAGCCGCTCCGCGTCAACCTGTATTCTACCGTGAGTCCGAGTCCCTTGGCGCGTGCGCATTAGCCGTACTAACGCTCGGGTCGCTCGGGATGTGATGTGCTCATGGCAGCTTACTGACACACAGATCCCGTTCCTGAGCGGCGCCGTGACCAGCGCTACCGTGCAGTGCGCCCGCTTCGAGTCCGTCAACAACAAGGCGTGCGGCGCCGTGGTGCACGAGGTGGACCGGGTCATCACCCCGCCCACCGAGTCCCTGCTGGACATGCTGCAGCGGGAGGAGTTCAGCACCTTCCGCGACATCGCCATGGTGTCCACCTACGGCGACTTCCTCTCCGGTGACCTCTCTGCCGTGACGAACATCGAGGCTTTCTCTACCTTTTTGGTGCCCACCAACGCTGCCTTCGAGGAGCACGTGAGCGCCGAGCGCCTGGCCCAGATCAAGTCGGACAAGAAGCACGCCGACGCCTTCATGAACCGCCACATCCTGCCCAGTAAGTGCAGTGCCACCCGCTCCCGCCCGGACCGTGTGTGTATCCTCCGTACAATTGAAGTGAAAAGAAAGTCACCTCACTTATTTTGGTTTTGTTTTAGACTCGCTGTGCTGCTCTGGCGTGGGTGTGTCTTCTTGGCTCTTCACCAACAGAGTGTCCTCCATGTCCTCCCACTCGTACAGGATCCGCAAGGATTCACACAACCGGGTCCGTGTTGGGGACGCGCTGGTGCAGCAGTGCGACAAGATGGCAACCAACGGCATCATGCATGTCATCGACACGGTAAGCGTCGCGACACGGTCCTGTCAGATCTGTCTTCCGCTCCCATCACTATCTGACCTGTTCCTTTTCTGTGTTCAGCCGCTGATCCCCTCCACCAAGGCACCTTCACCAATTCCAGTCAACAATAGAAGACGAAATTCAAATCTCGAAATTTTACTTTTTGGGCTGTAAAAATGTCCTATTGTGTTTATCAGTATTTATTATTACCATTATATGTTTGACTCTCAAGCATTCTGTGCTCAGTCAGGAATTAAAACTCATTCTTGATTTGTCAAGTTATGTGTCGAGTTTGAAATAGTACTAGCCACAATATCCACTTGTACTGCGAGTTGAAATGTAGACCATACCAATGCTTTAACGTTGTGATTTCTCATAGACTCAGCTTGGAATATACAGCTGAACATTAGTTTTGTACTAGTTTATTTAAGATGGATTGGAATGGACTTTCAAAAGACTGTTAAGGATCTTAAGGATTACGAGTGATACAATAAATTATTATTAACACTGTTTGCATTTCCCATTCATCAGCAATTGTAAGGTAGGGGCAAAAAATGATGACAATATTTCCAACTATATAATTTTTATTACAACCACAAACAGATCAGACTGTATCTAAACCTTTCCTCTCCTACAAACTCAAACCGATTATGGCAAAGTTCTCTTAAACAGTAATTCAACAAAATGTTTCTCCTAAATACCGTATATTCAGTAGTTTTGGATAAGATAACACGAAGATTGATTATTGACAGAGCTGTATAAGAGTGCAAGCAGAAAGCAAATCTGTAAAATGCATAAGTCAAACCTCCAGGGAATAAGAGTATTATATCAAAACAGAGTTAACGAACTCTTCACAAAGTATTAAATAGGGGACCTCCAATGCTTTAATTACAAGTTCAGTAGAGCTAATTCTGAAAAGAAAAAAAGAAAATTAAAAAGTTACTAATCGATTGCAATACAAGCTTTTATATGGTTAGTACATTTATTTATTTTTGAGATAGTACCTATGGACCAATTGTCTTAGGTACACATGCTATGTTACAAAACTTACTCAGCTAACTCAAATTAATTTCAATTGTCAAGAAAGAGGGGTATAAAAACACAAACCAGAACTAACCCAACAGTAATAAGCTAGAATAACATAGTCATCTACATTTTGAGTCAAAGATGCACACCACTTACAGCACCTGAAACTTCAGAACACTAAACCTTGTGAATGTCAAGATGTACGAAGTAATGGCATTAATAAAGTTGTGTGCAATAGTACAGTTTGCATGACAAACGTCATTAGTTAAAAATCCCTATAAAATATGATTGTAGTCGGGGACTACATTACAGAAACACACATTTTGATTGGACCATTAATAGATGCCATGAATAACACAATACATCTTAAAATCTAAGCAGGGAAAATAATGATAGTAAGTTATCCTCAAGCATAGTTGCAGAGTTGAAATACATCTGTGGGCCCCCATTAATTATTCTCAAAAGTAGCATTCTGAGTTTTCTTTAGCGTTCTTTTCGCAAAGGCTAGAAACCTATAATTATAATGCACTTGACATAAAAAGAAAGGGTCCATAAAAACGACATGTTGCATTGCTAAATATCAACACAATTTCTGAAACACAATATTAGTTGCAAATATATGACAAAGCAGGCAATCTAGCATGATGGTGCATCACTCAAGATGCATTGCATACACTTCAGTATACAGGAAGTAGAACTTTCAGGTTCTTCAGAGAGCGAAGCTCCCATATGAGCAAGTAGGGTATATTTCCAAGACAGAGCTAAAGTACTGTGAATGACATATTCATTACAAACAACTTGTAAATTGAACATAAAGTAGGAGGTCAAGGCTCGAAAGGATAGACAGTTTAGATAAATTCACAGAAGGGAAGTAAAAGCACATAAGACCAATAGAATCTTAATTTGGTCATGAAGTATGTACACTCACAACCTGTTCTTAAGTGAAAAGACAGAAAAAATTCCAACCGGATAAAAGTTACCAGTCAAATGAGTGGTGTCAGGAGTAAACATAAGTTCAACAAGCCAACTCAAACAACAACTCCAATTCATTAACAATTCAATGACCAGCCTGACATAATGAGCCATTCCAAAAGTCAAACATCAAAACATGCTTAATTTTTATGTAACAATATAACAAACATAGAAAAATATAATTTTCACCGCACACAAAGAATAATCAAAATGAAGTTTGATCGACAATTTCCATAAGGCACATACCATGATTGATGATATAAAACGGTGAATTCTTCCATGATACATATAAAAGAAAAAGAAAGGAAACATCACATCCTGGTCACAACATTAAGATAAAAAGTCACATCAGTGCATACTACACACTACTGGGTGCAGAATGAGAGCAAATTTGTAACTGCCTCACAGTCCATGTAACGAGGCGCATGGATATGCTCTATCAAACCCATCACTTGGCAGTGCACCGTTTCAGTCATCATCGGTAATATCACAAGTGGTCCACGCAAGAAGTCACCTCACTAGTTCACAACAACAGGGGCATCTCCTTGTCCCTGATGACCTGCGTCTTCACAGTCTTTCTTCTCTCCATTGATTGGGGCAGGGCCTGAGGCATCTTCAAACTGCTCCACTGCATCTTCTGACTTATTGATCAATTCTGCTGCTGGGATAGTTGTTCTCCTAAAAAAAAAGGAGCCATTGGTGAGATTCAGTACAGAATGAATTAAGGTACTTCAAAGCTAAACCCCTTACCCTGAACCGTCTTCTGTTTCAACTGTCATTCCTCGCCCTTTTCCTAACCTCTTGTCATTATTGAGAATGCGTTTAGTGCCACTTGGTTGAGCTGCACCCTTCTTTATTTGAACCTAGACACAATAGAGAAATATCAAAAACACAAAACAAGACGACGTCTAGTGAGGTGACAGATAGACACTAACCTGGCTCTTTTTGCCCCGGGAAATAGGTTTGGATGAAGGACCTCTTGTTGGGAATGATGGTCTTTGAGCATTTCGTGGTCCACCAATGCCATTAAACTCATTCACCGGCATTCTAAAATTTCTCATACCAGCCGGTATCATCTAAAATAAAGTTAGATGGAAATAAAATGCAAATTTTCCAGCTGCACCTATCTTTAAAAATATAAGACAAGGGAAATATCCATTTGACAGCTGCATACCTGGGGAACGGATCTCAATCCAGGATGGTATGATCCTAGGGGAGGAACTGAATGAGCAGAACGAGATCCATAGTTGGCACCCCAGCTGCTTACAACCAGACCAGCAACTTCTAGCTGACCCCCACCAGGAGGAACTGGTCTTCTTAATAGACCTGCACGGCCAGCACCCCGTCCAACTATGCCAGATCCAGGTCCTCCAATCAGGCCAGTAGGCAACATATTGGGCATCCTAATGGCTCCTAGAAAGAGATTTACAGTTCTCATCAAATCATTCAAGGAAGTCTTCGGGATGATTACTCTAACTTTCCTAAAGCTCACCTGCAGCATTTGCTAAAGTAGGGATAGGGTTTCTGGCAAACTGCACATCTAGCCCTTCGAGCACGGCCTGACGCATACGCTCAACTTTGACTGCCTGTTCCAAACGATGCCCACACAGCTCCCTCAAATTTTTGCAGGCACTGGCCCGGGCAAGATGTTGTTGCAAAAGCTTCCCATCAATGTACAGCCATGGGCAGCACATAAGCCATGGAACAGGAGCACCACATGCGTCATTGACCAATAATGCAGTTTCAATGCCCGCCAACAGGAGTGTGGCTAGCTGAACACCTCTTGTTGTAACCAAAGGCAGCTGGAAATGTAGAAGGTAGTATTTCATATCAAGAATTTGAAAACCAATATTCCACAGAGCAACCTTGTCAAAGACACACAGAGAGGAGACAAGAGGCACATTTTACCTGTAACTCCTGGAGATACTGAATGTCCATGAGCTCTGGTGACACTGCTTGTGTAATGATGGCATCTAGCTCATGCCTACGTAATACCTTCTCAGGGGAAGACATGATATACCTACACACCAAAAACATTGAGTAACATTTGCAACCAAGCACAAAACAAGAGGAAGTTGAGATGAGACCTTAGGACATACCTGAGAACACATGCAAGGACTAGAAGATGTTGTGGTACGTAAGATGTGTTAAGAATAAGGGGATTATCTGACCGCATGCAGGTCAAAAATGCTCTGAGACGGCGACGTTTATCATCAATCGTTGAACTGGGGAAAAATGAAAAATATTAGACTGTCTCCAAGAGCTGATGCAATAAGCTCTTGTTATTGTGCATTTACATTCCATTCACACTCACCCAAACCACAGCCGTTGAATTGTTGGAACAGCCCATCCAATTTCTTCTGCCTTTACTAAATTTGGTGTTTGGTACTGATTACCCTTTGACCACAACCATTCTTTGACTACTAAATCAGGAACTTCAGTCTTCTCCACAGAATCTGGAAAAGACAAGTTTAAAATTCCATCCACATAACAAGATTTTATCTCCCTCTAAAACAAGTAATAACCTTTTTCTTTCTTTGATTTATTGGCGAGGTACTGGTGGTGGTGCAAATTAAAAAGAATGGCATACACCATTTGTCTCACTGGACGATAGAATGCGTGAATACTGGGAAGCTCCTTGTGTAGTTCATCCTCCATTAGCATAGGAAGCATTATTTCTCCGTGACTGAGAATCTAAACAAAAGAAGTAATAGGTGACAACTCTATAGTTATGTAGGGCTACGGCAACTGAGCATGAACTTACCTGACAAATAAATGGAGACATGAGACCCTTTTGGTGCCTCTCACTAGCAGTTCGCATGACTTCTGGTGGTACAGGTGGAAGGGGAGGTACTTTTAAATCCTGTGTTTGGCTTGATACAGCCACACTAGATGGTCCTGTACTTGCTCCTGAAGAGGGCTGTGGAGTGCCATTTGGCAATGGATGCTGGATTGTACCATTTACGGTACCTATACAACAAAATTCATTTTAGAAAAAATTCACAAAAGCAGAATATAGTAATACAAATTTACTAAGTGGCCGCTAACCATTTTCTAGATTTTCCTTCTCCTCCTGATGGTCTTCACCAATACCATTTTCTTTGGTTGGACTTGACTCAGATTTTACTTCAGATGTAAGATTCAAAGTAGCAGTTGCTTCAATGTACGCTCTTCTGCTCTCCTGTTCGCTCTCCACAGTTTCAGAGGCAAACTTGGAGGTATCCAATTCAGAACCCTCTCCATTTTCTGCAACACCATTTGTCACCTCCTGAACAGGAGCTGGTTCTGGTTCATCGCCCTTAGATTTAATTTGGTCTGAAACCAGAACAAAGTTCAATTTGTAAACCAGGTATATGAATAACAACTGTATTTAAGATAATTTTACCAACCTGTTGGAGGTCTGTAGTTTAAGAAACCTTCCTTTGTACCATTCATATAATACTGAACACACTGCTTTAATTTTGCACTTCGTTTGTCTCCAGCTGCACCAAAAACTTCACTGGCTACACTGTCCAGATTATCGCTTAAATCTAAAGTTTTAATGAAGGAAGCTACAGCCTTGACAAGTGCATCAGGTTTTAAATTATTTGGATCAAGGCCTAGGCGGCCATAGAAGTCTGACAAGTCTTGCTCAGTTAGCATGTAGTTGCCAAGAAGGGCTGCCAGGAGACAAAAACGTTCCCTTGGCAAGTCTAAACTCTTGGCCAACTGACTCAGCTGATATTCTTTAGTTTCCACCATACCCTAAGAGAAGACAGAGACAATCATAAGTGAGATAGAATTTCCAAGTCAATAAATAAATTTTAATAAAAAATCAATCAAATCCATGACAACCTTACCTTATACGTCAATTTGAGGTGAGATGCAGAAAAATATCTCGGAGGATCAAAGACCGCATACTCTGCATCATCTGCAACTAAGCCATGGAGGGAATTTTCTCTCAAGTATGCTATTGTTTCTTGCCGGTGATCATCCATTGATGTGACTGTTGTCAACCCTAGATGACGCATTGCCATGCGTAAAGCAGTGCGTAACCCGGTAGGTGGAACCCACCACACTTTGGGTGGAGGGGTGCCTTTGGAATTAATGTGCTTTAAGACCTACACAAAAAATAACATTAACTTTAGACACAGAGAGCCAAAATAAAGAAAAATAAAGAGAGGCAAGGCATATAACCCACCGAGTTGATGTTTTGTCGGGCTTTCAGTTGCGATGTCACCCATTCTCTCATGCGCTCAGATTCGAGACTTCCATTGAAGAAGAAAACTAGATCAATTTTTCCAGTCTGGACAGTTTCAATCAAAACGGAGAGAAATTGTACCATTCTTTTCCATTCTCCACCACTAACCCAATCTGTGATGCAATAATTAAATCATCTCAATTAAGCAACAGTTGTTGTGCAAAGATCATTTGTTTTTTAAAAACTAGTATAATAACCACACCTGAGAAGTACCCTCCATAGAGTCGGTCAATACAACACTCGGCATCAACTACCAGGCTAAATAGATGAGGTCCTCCTACCAGAGATTCTTTCTGTTTTTTGTTTCGTCCATTCTGTTTGGACACAACATTGCGAGCCACTTTCAGCAGCTCTACACTGACAGTGCCACCAGTCACATTAGGGCTTTCAAGAAAGGTCTGAAGATCTTGAACACCCATGATGGTGATATATGAGATAGTTGGTAACTAAGATCACTGGCTTCCTTGTTAAAAAACAGGAGCCAATATCACAGAAAAGAAATGCACTCTAATTACTCCTCGCATCTGAAAAAAAAAGTGAAGATGAATAACAATAACAATAATCACTTCAGAAGTGTAATCCATTCTAAAGTGTACACACTGACATCAGCAAATAAATAATCACAGCAAAGATAGTCATGTGACTGAATGAACACCGAAAGAACCAATACAGTGACAATCTCGGCCAAAGCTACACGACTCCTGCCACAGTCGGCATCCTCCGATGCAATTAACCTCTACCAATCAGTTGGGTTAGAACACACCCCCCTCGAACCGGGACCGGACCGAACTGAAGGCACAGCATGGGCATAAAGCGAATGTTGACATTGAAGGGGTCAGGGGTGACAAGCCCAGGAGTCGCATTAACTCTTATCATAGACCACATAGCTCGCAAACGTATCAATAAAATTCCAGACTGTATGAAATAATTGCATACTGCCGTCAAGGTTGTGGTAGGGTAGGACCCGAGCGCCCGCGGCCTCACCTACTTTCCGCGAAGAAACAACAAAAACACAGACTAACACTCAACAGGGTCAAGGCTGAGCTGACGTGCGTGAGCAAACTCTAAACTGCGTGGCGATCAGATCAATCGGGCGTTCAGTCTAAAATCGGCAGATTCATGTACCGAAGGGCCGAGAAGAAACCGGCATGGGCAGAGGCAGAGCAATACAAGGGGCCCGGTGCACCAATGGGTTAATCTAAGTTGACTTGCAAGCGTTGCCCATGTTTGTCGAGCTCATAACACGTCGGCTAGGACGAAAACAAAGGGGTGGGATGCATGTAAACAAAAAGCGAAGACAACAAATGGTACGTACGCGAAATTATCGAAGACATCCATCATACAAAAACCTCCATTTTCTAACGTAAGGAGGAGATTTGATGCCGATGACGTCAAAGCCGGATTCGGAAACGTCTGCATGGGGGCGATCAAGGTTGCGTACCACTACACCGTTTTCTAAAATGTTGGATCAGTGATGTAAATTCGACTCGCGATTTCACGCTTTTCGCCCAACGATTAGTTCAAACATACGTTTTTCTATGAGTTTTGTCATTAAATGCTTAGTAAGAATAATGCGCGGAGATGGATTGTTGATTTTCCATGTCCTACAATTTTTCTTAGGGTACACTTCTGATGATCCGGAAGTAATAACCAGTTTCTGTGAGCGCGAAAATGTGTGAAGGTTTAAGTCAACACCATCTCGTGCAGTCGCTCAAAATGTTCGCCCTCTTCGAAAATTCAGAATGACTCTTAGAACTAGACCGCTACTTGCTTTGTACTAGAACAGGAACTTGCTAGTCCTCTTCTTTTTTCAAATGATGGTAGCCGAAAAAGAAAAGGGGGAAGACCAACCTTGCAATCAACGCTCCTAGCCTAAGCAGATTATTCGTAGACTCAGGATGAGGTGATCAAATATGTAGTGTAAGAATTTGAAAAAGCTCCTATCTTCGTGCAACTGTATTATAGAAACATTGTTATTGAGAAGGGGTATTCACCATTACACACAAGTAGGTAGGCACTCTCCGTACGGTATCGCAAATTTCGGACAAAACAATATATGGAGTAGTCTCTCATGACTGAAAAATTACTCAAAGAACCTTGTTACATACCTCAAATAGATTCTTCTAAAGACATTGAAATTCGATTTTTTGCATGAAATAGCTATAAATAAGATCCAAAAACTAGCAAAAACTTTGGTCTCTCTGAGCTTAGGTTCACGGCAGGCTTGACACCTTTGAGATCGAGACGGAAGTGAGCTTTGGGTTGGAGACTGCGAAAGTAGTCCGTGGATGTGAACCTTGTTTTTAAATTCCGCCATCTTTAGTTGCCATCTTTGGTTATAGTCTTTCGTGGGAATTTCGTTGTGCGTGAAGACAAAGGTAATCATCTGAAACTAGTGCCGTATTTTGACCATCAAGTCGTTTTGGAGCATCACTAGAGTGATATTTCTTCATCGGAGACGAAAATTCGTGGTCGACTCCCTCGAAAAGATGTGAAAATGGTTGTGTTTACATTAGTGTTAGAAGACAACGAATGCTTTGCTGTCAGTTTCAAGTAAGTAGTCACTTTTCAGATTAGTATGGACATTGTAATGATTTACAGAACTAATTTTAGGGGATTTGCTCATGTTTTGGTTGTAGGAAGTGTTCTTAAGAAGCGCGCAGCGTCGAAGGTCCATGTTCGTAACGAGTGGGTCTCAGAATCACAATACAAGTTCGCGTTGTTTAGTTATTTACCTCCCTTATGTCTTCTACTTGTGTTTAGGTTTCGTTTTTTTGCGAAAGGGGTTTGATTGTACTCTCAAATGGACTGGTCTCAGTACCCATTGATTGTGAGAAACCGGGTCCAAACAATTCTGTACCCTGTGCTCATGTTATTAATGAACTCGAGTAAACGCATACAAATCGTTTTTCCAGTATGAAATCTTATCTTATGCACCATCGTGTCAAACCCGAAATGTCCTTAGTTTTCTCGAGGCCAGGTTTTTCATGGTTTTTCATCAGTGACATTTTGGTTATGCCCAAAGGGTTGTTGCCATCCATATTCTATGAGAGAAGTTGTCAGCTTCATTGTTGTCACTTCTGCTTGCCTTGCAGCCCATGCTCATTCAAACTGGTGGGTAGTTTTGCTCATTTCAATAAAGTTAGTTGAGTCTAGGTTAGGGGTATGTGCCCTTGTTTAGTTAATTCCGACCCAGTATGTGGAGGCCAGATTGTACATGGTATTTTAGGTACCCACGAAGTTTGGTTACTAGTGTTAATGTTTTCCTGTACGTATTGTGTGCTGTGACATGTTGAGTATTACTCTAGTAGGTTTCCCTTGTGATAAGGATAGGATTTTTGACATGATTGCTTCATGAGGGTTAGCCTATGTATGTAATTGGTTTGAGTCTTGTCTGTACCAAGAACCAGTTTTCCCATCTCATAACTGTGGTTTAATTCTCTGAATATAATGGATATTTTTCCTGCTATTCTTAAATTTGGTGATGTTCAATCATGTACAACTTTGGGATATATCTTCCATGTTATTATTTTATTAATATATTTTGCACATAATTTATCATTCTGCTGTAACAAAATGATGCAAATATCACTGAATTCTGTACATAGTTATATTTTATTGTGTGATAACCTTTTGTGTGTGTTAAACAGTTCTTTGTATGAGGGCACTGTGAGATCTCATACATTTGTCCTCAATGTCAAATGAGATAAAAATATCATGTCAAGGCTTCTATTCCCATTGGTTAAAAAATTTGAAACCCCTGTGTTTGAAACCCAAACATCAACATATTGATGTTCAAATTTAGTCTGTTCTTTACACTGCTCGCTTGTATTTGTTCAGGTGTGTTGACATAAGGTCTTTCCGCATAGGCTTATATTGCAATCATACTGTTAAAAATGTTGTAGCACTTGGTGCAATATAGGGCAAGATTCATATTCCATTGCAATGGTTTTTATCACGTTTAGTTAATTCATTTAATCATTCAATGCTTCTTTTAGTACTTATTATTATTGGTACTGTTACTACCAGTTACGTTGGTGGGGTGACTTTCTTTTCGTCACTATAATATTTCTCTCGCATTGGTATGTAGTATTTTCTGTTTTGATTTTGTGAGAAGTTCATTTTACTATTATGGCTGTTTTCAAGTTATTCATTCTATGAAGTTAAAAGTTTTGGGTTCCTTTTCTGTAATGCAGTTTTAATTATAATCTTGCGAGCTGTTTTATGGTGGATGACCTTTCATCTTTGTTGCATCGAACATGGATTATTGATCGTTTCTGAGCACTTTCGTGCACTCTTGTGCACTTTTTATGGTTCTATTGGTCATTTGGGTAATTTTGCTGAGCATTTTTTGGTTTCTGGATGTTTATACATCATTTAAAGTACTTTTTTCAGACTTATCCGAAGTAGTGTAAAGATCTCGCGGTTCAGGACCAACCATTCTGGAGCAGTTTTGTTGGTGGTGTTTGCTTTCATTGTGTCGTGTCAGGAGATTAGAATCCCTCATTCATTTGGAGATCCACCCGTCAGAGTTTGTATTTTGTCTGAATGAAAAGTGCATCGTGTTGAATTCCCGTCGAGTCGCTGCAAAGGGTATTGACCTCCCTGTGCGGCTAAGTTCTTTCTAGCCAGTACTGGTGCCGTGGACCGTTTTTGGAGCAATGGTGCTCCTCTCTCCTCTGTCGGAGGCGGCGGTATGAATCGAGGTTGTTTTCCCTCCCAGAGTTGAGCCCAGCGAGGAGCAGCAATCGATCTCGGGTCGGCTGGGCTCGGAGAGGGCGCCAGGGCCCACCACCATCATCGTCTTGGCGACGCACGTCGTCCGCTTGAAATGCCATGGAGTTGTCTCTCTTTCGCCCCCTTCTCCTTCCCCCCTTCCGTTCTGCCTGGGTTCAAGCGAGGCTTGAGGGGGCGTTGCGGGCTGCGCCTGGCGGCCTGGTGGGGCCCTAGGTCCCGCGCAGTGGCAGTGGGGCCCCACCAGGGAGAAGGGAAGGGGAACGGGGCGCGTCCGAAGTATTGGCGACGACGTTGCCTCGCCGCGCCCCCCCGTGGAAGTGAGGGGGGACGACATGCTGTTTCCGCACGCCTCCCGTCCCGCCACGCCACGACTCGACGGGCCCAGGCAGCTCGCGCAGACCATGGCGCAGCTCCGCTCGGGCCGTAATACACTGCCAAGGCGGCGCGGCGCGGCACCGCGCTAAGCGTGTGTGTATCGAGTATTGCGCACTGGCAGGCCACCGCAGCGCGCGCGAGCCGCCGCTGAAACAAAATGGCGGCTGGGGCGCCCACCAACCAAACCGAAAACGCCGCGGCTGCGCTCCGCTCCGTTCCGCTCACGTGTGTGGTTGTGGCGGAGGGGAGCGGGGAGCGGTATCCTTCCGCCTCGGCTGGGCTCGCCACGGCCCGGCCCCGCGCTAACCTCACTTTCCAACCGCGCTCGCCGCCGAGCCGAGCTTAACCCGGCATGGGTCTAATGGAGCGTTGATTTGGTCCGAAGGTCAGGCCGCAATTATGCGTTTGTTTGTTGCGGTGCGGCACGGCAGGGCACCGCGTGGTGTGCGCCAGCGCTCGGCACGTTTTATTCTTCGCTCCGGGCCACCGGTGGTGTGGGGGGCGTGCGGGGGGTATCGGGGTCAGAGGACACGCCTACCAACCCTCTCTCTCTCTCTACCCATCTCCCCCTCGGTACGCCCCCGTTTTACAGGTTCGAAAGGTCGCAGCGAGGACGCGGGGCGACGACTCTGAGTCCTGTGGCCAGGTCTGCTCCTGCGAGCGCCTCCTCCTTGCGCCTGCGCGAGCCCATTGATTTTCCCGCGTCGCGAGTGACGTCAGTGCGATGGCTGCCCGGGCCGCGCTGGCCTGGGCATTGTTACAGGGGGATGGGATGCTGCTGCCGGACACCCTTCCCCTCGCCCTTCCCTCCCTGGCCGCCGTGCCTGTTGGTGGGCCACGTACGACCGTCAGCGCGCCGCAACTATCTGCGAACATGTCGGTCGTCGGCCTCGTCGGCGGCCGTCATTTGGCGTTCAATTGACTCGGCGTTTGGAGCCGTTCCAAACGCGGCGTCTTGCACCGCGGTGCACTGTGCACTCCTCGCACGCACGGCGGCGCACGGCGGCCCACCTACTCCCGCAGCGCACCGCACCGCCAGCGGCGGGCGCATCCTGTCCGGTTGGCTGTCGCCGCACCTTTGCATGCACGTTCGCGATATGCAAATGCGTGGTGCTCTAATCTGAATTTGTCAAATCGCCGGGCTGGCGTGGCCGGGCAGACGAGCCGAACCACTACTGTGCCTTTCCTTCGTCTGGTGCTGGTTCGTGCCGAACGTTGTCGTTTACTCAGTGTTAACAACTTCAGCAACCGGTGTGGTGCTTAGTACTCCAGCCGTGCGGCCTGACAGCGCGGGGCTGCCACTGGCTGCCACCCACTGGGAAGGGAGTCGGTCGAACCGGTGCCAACTGAACACCAGTGGCGTGTTCGGGGCAGAAGGCGGGGTGGGGACTAATTCTACTGACAGTCTGCGGGGGGGGGGGGGGATGTTCTACGGACAGAAAATGCGTGCTGCGTCTGCTGCGGTCCCCCGGGGGGGGGGGGGAGGGGGCGTCGTCTGTGTTCGTCCTTGCGCGTCACGACGCGGCGTGCGGACGGGGTTAATTATTTGGAGCCACCCCGAAGAGACCAGACCCCGACCCTGTGTGCTGGGCGCCTACCGGTGGGACGGCGACACGGTGTGCAAGGCGTGGCGTGGCGCTGCACAGGGCCTAGCTGCATGGCGGGTCCGGCCGGGGCAGGGAGGGCCACTAGCGGTGCGGCGCTGTTGCCAAGCCTGCCAAGCGAACCAGGCCCGCATCGGAGTGAGAGAGGGTAAGATGCTCTCTGCCCGCGGTTCAAGAGAGAGAGAGAGAGAGAGAGAGAGAGAGAGAGAGAGAGAGAGAGAGAGAGAGAGAGGGGGGGGGGAGGCACGCACACAGATGAGATCCCCGAGGCTAATCCCCCTGCTTCTCTCGCGCTGGATGTGTCGCGACAAAGCCCGACGGCCCCAGGCCCGGCCCGGCCCGGCCGCGGCGAGGGAAGTCCTGTCCTCTGCTAGCCGCACCGCTGGTCGCCGCGGTTTCCTCCACAGTTTTCAACCGCGGCGACCGGACTGGTTTCCGGCCGGGATCATGACGCCCGTGTGTTGTGGGTTCGAGCGCGAGTGGTGGTGTTGCTGCTGCACCAGCGCTATGCGAAGTAGGACACTGAGCGAGGCAGGGCACTGACCCTTACCCGCGCCGAGGGGGTGGGGATGGGATGGGGGCCCAGCGGGGCCCAGCCCGCTGCTGCTGACCCTCTCTCCCTCTCTGTCGTCCCCCACCCCCTTCACCTGGCACTGTTTGCAGCTGGCCGGGCCTGCGCCTGCCCCACCCCTCCTGCTCCGCTCGGCAGCTGCAGCTGCATCCTCTCCCCCTCTCCCTTTCCACTGTCCTGTTGGACTGAAGGCTGCTTTTCCCTCCTCTCCCCTCTCCTGGAATTCGTCGTGAGTGGAGCGAACGCCCCGCGAACACCCGCGAATCCACGCTACGCCGTTCTGGCTCTAGAGAGACGCAGGCCAGGCCAGGCGGCGGCGGTGGTAGCGGCGGCGGCAGCACCCTGACCTAGCGCAACGGCCGGGCTCGGCTCTGCTCGGCTCGGCTGTCTGTCTGTGCCGTGGCCAGCGTGACGTGACGGCAGGCCGTATTGAATCATGCAAAAGATCGGCCGGGACAGCTATGCCGAACAGACAGACGGAGGAGGAAGGAATCGATTAAAAATGAATCGATTAAAAATGAATCGATTAAAATGCGTTTCCTTTGTGTTGTATCTGAAATGATGTGGAGGAGGGGGGGGGGCACTTCTTCCGCCATGCAATACTTACGGCGCCCGGCTCGGGGGGGGGGGGGCGAACAAGCGCGAAGGGGAAGTGGCCCTTGTCGCAGGTAATGTCAGGCGCGGATACAGGGGGGGGGGGGATGGGGGCGTCCCCCCCCCCCCCCCCCTGGGCCTCAGAAGGGCGCCGGAAATGTAGGCAACCGGTGTAACTTTTCCGCCTGTAAGTAGGCAAAAAGCATGACATTGCCTCCCCCTAAAGCCGCTCCTGGATCCGCTACTGGGTAATGTTTCAGCGTCCTGGAAACACTGTTGTCACCAAAAGGTGCACTCGGTCTCCACAAACCTGGGAAATGGTCGGTTTGGGCTGGCCACATGGATTTTTGTTTTGTCGGCACCTTGAAACCGACAACAGTAGCGAACACTTGGGGTAACTGCATACATTTTGCTGCATGAAAACCGTGGTGGTGAATGGTGTCTAACCCCCCTGTCCCTGTTCCACCCCGTGTTGCAGGTCGGTGCGATGTGATTGCCAATGAGGCTTGCCGAGGGCGGGTCGGGTTCTGATAGCCGTTCCGCTGCGACAGGGTGCGCCTGAGTGTCGGCCTGAGGTGAGGCGCCCTGCGCGAAGCCGCCAAGACGTCGGTCCCGTCGGTCATCAAGCTCGGGGGTGCGGGCCCGGGCCCCTCGGGGGCCAGCTCTCCCCGCGCGCGGGCGGGCCCAGCCTCCACCCCCCAGCACCGTGTGCTCCGAGCGCCCTTCAACATACAATGGTGAGGACAAGTCGGACCGGATCACTTGAAGCGTAAATAGTAGTTTGCCGCGGCTGCTGACACTCGCTTACCTTTTCCAGTGGGGCCGGAGCTGTAAACAGCCTTGTGGTGGGCCAGGCGACGTCAGCGACCATCATCCAGTCTCCTGGAGGGAATGCTCGACGTGGCAATACTGGTTCAAATTCTGAGGAAGGAATGAGTCTCATAGTCCAGCTGGGCACCACCGTCGTGTCCAAGCCCGGATCTGCTGTTTCAGGCGCCCCTGGTGAGTAGAGAGGGGCAGCACAGAACTCGTGGAGGAATCAAATTTAATTTGTAAATGGCTTTTGAATTACACTTTTTGTCAACTCTTTTGCAGGTACTGGTGGGCGCAACGTGTCTTACCGCGACAGCCGGATTGCTGCCCAGTCTTCCCCAGTGGGAGCAATCGTCTCTAATGCTTCAAATTCGGGTACAATGTCAGGACAGCCTCAGCACCGTACTATTGTCACTGCTGTAGGCAGGACTGTTCCCACTGTGAATCCAAACAGTGTTCCTGCTGGGACGTTCAAAATTCATTCTCAGCATCACAGAGTAATCACAAGTACTCAGCATGCTCAAGTCTCAGTTGTTCAGAAGAGTCAAAGTTCAGCAACTATTCAGAAACCATCTCCATTTATGGAACTCCAGACTAGAAAAGTCATTGTGCCAGCAACTGCAAATAGTAAATTAAGGTAATGACTGCATATGTGCAACTAAATGCTACTTTCCTAATTTAAAAAAAAATATATATAATTTTGAATCTTTTATTACAGTTCTGAACTTATTAAAGAGACTCCTCTTGAAAGGCCACAACAGTCACCGGCAGGTGAAGAGAAGAAATCAAACACTCAGATCCCTCTTATGTACCAGTATGTACTACAAGAGCACAATTATGTTGCTCTTCCACCTGCATCACCTCCTTTGTCACCCTCACTCCATCACTCAGGAGGTGCCAAGATCAATGGAGCACCTCCTGGTGCCAGCCCATCTTCATTCAGCAGTGAGCCCAATCCTCAGCATCAGCTCACACCTCACAACACACAAAGTAAGTCCTTCCTGCCGTTTGAGAGATTATATTCTCCTTTCATTTATTGCAATCATGAACATTTCTGTTTGCAATGATCCTTTCCTTGATGTGAGTTCTGTTTGTAACCATACTATCTAATTTTAGGTTCTGGTCTCCTCGCATTGAGACAAGCAGCTGCACACCACAGCCCTCTTGGTGTGGTTCAAACATCTCATATTTTGCGCCCATCAAACCATATTCCTGAGGATGCTGGAAGTGATATCAGTAGTGATGCTGGAAGGGAACCAGAGCCTGAAGGAGAAGAAACAGAAACAGCCCCAGAAGCTGAGGGAGAGGATGACAGTGTCACACGGTGCATCTGTGATTTTGAACATGACGATGGTTACATGATTTGTTGTGACAAATGCTCTGTGTGGCAGCATGTAGATTGCATGGGAATTGATAGAATGAACATCCCTGATGAGTACATGTGTGAAAGATGTCAACCTAGAAGAGTTGATAAAATGCGTGCTCGTAATATTCAGTGTCGTAAAAGAGAAGAGTTCTTCCATAATGATACTTCAAGTGATTCATCTACTTCATCAACTGATTCAGAACCGCTGAGTAAGTATTATTTAATTTTTACTATTTATTTCTTAATTTTTCACATCTTTACTGATTTTGATTCCTTTCTTGTAGCCATTGTTTCTCCAGGGGTTGTTAATAAAAAGAGAGGTGGACCTGGGCCAGGAGGTCGCCGAAAGAATGAACCTTTAAGAAAACCATCTGTGGGCAATGCTGGCTATCGTCAGAGAAGAGACTCTGCTAGAGACAATGTGCCATCATTAGCTACTCCAAGAAGGCAACAATCACCTCGAAAGAAATCTATTGAAAACAAAAGAGCTCCGCGTCGCAGAAAGCAGAGCAAAGGTGCCGAGGAAGAAAAAAGTCCTGAAGTATGGGAGAAGTCACCACCTATCCAATCCCTCCGTCAGTGGATAGACAACTATGAAGAGGCTGTCACTAATCACTACTCACCAGAGCTTCGTGCTCGCATTCAGAGCATTAGGGTCAATGGAGTTCATTCAGACTTTAAAGTTCCATCCCACCTGCTCTCAGGCTCTTCGGGCGTAGCCAAATGTAGGTTAACAATGCTCCCAAATGGGACCAAAATTTTGGTGACTACCTGTGCCCTAGCAGGTAGTCAACCAATCATTGAATTGCGTGGGAAATACATGCTATCTCAACAACATCGAGCACTGGGTGTGAGGAATACTCCTCCTCCAGGCCCCTTCCTCTTCTTTCATCGATTGCCCTTGCCTGCACTCCGCGAAGCAACAGAAGTCTGTGTTGATTGTCGCACCTATGGAAATGATGCTCGATTTGTTAGAAGATCCTGCAAACCTAACAGTGAGGTAACGGAAATTGGAAATTATAATTTGGCTTTTATACTTCTTACTCATGTGCGACAGAACAGAGTGTTCATAACATTTTGGTTGCAGGTGCGGCATTGTGTGGAGAAGGGTACTCTTCATTTGTTCTTGGTCACTCTGTCAAGCCTAGAAAAAAATGCAGAAATAACAATCCGTCATCAGGAAGGTGCTAATTTGCCTTGCTGTTGTGGTAACCCAAAAGAATGCTCAGCTCAATCGCAAATTGCTGCTCAATCTAGTTCTAACATTAGTCGAAAAAATGGTGCTCCAGAAGAGTAAGTATAACCAGTCTGATCCTAGTGAATATAATAGGATTGGTTTTCTCATGGGTGTTGTGTTCTAATATTTTTATTGTATCCACAGAACTACAAGGCGCAGGAGAGGAAGAAGACGAACTGTTTCCTCAAGCTTCTCTAGAGATTTGCCCAGCCCTAGTGGCCGAACACCTCCCAGTCCTTTAGAAGCTCAGTCACCGGTGCTGACACCTACACCAGCACCAGTTCTCTCAGTGACACCTACAGTGCCAGTTCCAATGGGATCACCACCTCGTTCACCAGTTCCAGAAAAGAAAAGACGTCTGTCTCCTCCCAGTTCTCCTGTCATTCCGAAAGTGAAAGACGAGCCAAAAGTGAAGGAAGAAGTGAAGGTGGAGGGTGTAGAAGAAGAACTAACTGTGGACAAAGAAAAGTTAGAGAAGGTAGAACCTAAACCTGTAAAAGTGGAAAAAGTAGAAAGTTCCCCTTCTCCTCCTCCTACACCTCCCACCACAAGAAATACTATGGCAAGGAGAAGCTCAACTGTAAATAGGCTACAGTCAGAAAGTGAGCCTCAAACACCAATCACTCGAAAAGTGAAAGAGAAGGAGAAGGAGAAGGAAAGGGAAAAGGAGAAAGAGAAAGAGAAGGAAAAAGATCGCAAAGATGACGAAAAGCCAGTAAGAGAAAGAAGAGGTAAAAGCGAGTCAGAACCTGAGCAGAAGAATGTCACTGTAAAAACTGAGCCTGTGGATAAGAATAAAAGCAAAGCTTTGGTAAGATTTTTTCTCTTTTTCTTGTCATTTGTCTCTTGTTTTATCTTGAAGTGCATTGAATTCAAATTTTCTTTCAGACTCGTGAGGAGAGGAAAATGGAGGCCATTATGAAAGCGTTTGAACGCATGGAGAAATTGGCTCAGAAAAAGCAAGAAGCCCAGGTCCGTCAGCAAAGGCAGAAGTCAGGAGAAAAGAATGAAGATCAAGATACCCCAACACCTGCTCAACGCAAAGAAACCCTGAGTGTTGATAAAACAAAAAGGCGAAAGTAAGTTCTTGTGTTCTCATTCAATGTGGACAATTTTAGGTGATTCATATGTGCTTTATACTGAAATGGTGTTTGTGACTAAAAAAATTTCCTTGCTTCAGGCGGAAAGGGAGAGGACGGTCTGCTAGCACTCAGCAGAAAGAGGTAGCCCCGAGACCGCAAAGGCGAGCACGTCTACTGAGAGGTTCTGGACGAGATCCTGAACATGACGCAGATCAAGATCAAGACAATGATGTCGATCAGGATCATGATATGGAGCCTGATGCTGATGATGCGTCATCTGATGAAGAAATGCAATCTCCGAGAGCTGTCTTTTCAGAAGTTAATAATAAAACACCACCTCCGAATTTTGAGAAGGTATGTACCACTTAGTTAAAATTGTTTCACTTTTATTAACTTAGTGGAAGTTCTAAATTTTTAATGCACATGTGTCTTAAATAGGATGGAGGGAGCTGCTCATCACAAGGTTCAACTCCTCCCACTCCGCTATCATCAGCCTGTCTTTTGGTGGCTGCTGCTGTAGGACCTCTCGCACCAGGTTTTAAGTTCCCCAAAACAAAGAAGGTAATTTACCCTCATCGAATGTATATTGTTTTGAAGCTATACCTGATGGGCTCTTGTACTTATATTTCATATGTTTGTGTTCTTTATTTTAGGGCCTGTTGACATCATGGTTTAAGACACCTGACGGGGCATCAACTCCAGAGCCAGGAAAAGCTGCAATGCCATACATGAAGCCTTTGTCACCGGAGGGTGTCAACAACAACCTTATTAATTCTGCCTCAGGCTCAGCAGGCTTTGCTAAGAAAAGGTGGTTGCGCCAAGCAATCAGTGAAGACCACTGTGACTCTCCTAATGGCAGACCCGGTCTTGGAGACCCAATAGAATGTGTGACTCCCCTCAAGAAGCGCAGGCTTGCTCGGGAGTCCATGTCTGCAGACTCTCCTGCAAATCATGAATCTGAATCAGACCAACCAACCCAAGATGAAGATACCATGGATGGAACTACACCTGCCAATGAAAATGTTGATACTGAGGTAGGAGCAGCAAAGAATACCACCTGCCCTCATGTTGGATCAAGTAGCTTATTTACCAAGACCAATTTCTTTCCGCAGATGAGCAGCCCAGATGAAGGATCTCAATCAGCTGAAGACATAGATGTGCCATCAACGAAACAACATCAGCCAATCTTTCAAGGCACACTTCTACCTGCAAGTGACACATTGTTAGGAAAGGAAGCAATGAGCGAAGAGACTGAAACTGACGAAAGTATTAGGCTTCCTCCTCCTCCACAAATTTGCCCAGCCTTCTCGGAGCCTGAGCCTCTCCCTGTACCTGTCTCTGTTCCTATCTCTGCTGTGAGCACCGCTGTGCAAGGGCCCACCGATCCCCGCAGGCCTCGAGAAAATGCTCTGAAACCTCCATCATTACTGTCTTCACCCATTGCTAGTCTTTCACGTCCAGTCCCTCCCCCTAGCTCAGTGCTTGGGGGTGGACTGGGGCTGTATGTGGCACCACCACCTGTACTACCTGCTGCAGTGCCACCCGCACCGACTCCACCAGCACCTCCAGCCATCAAACGCAAGGTAATGGTTGTCTAAGTTTCATGGCATAACCATTTGAATTAAAATGCATTGTTTTGAAAGTGGCGTCGATACATTCTTTTACTTCTTTTACAGCTATCTATTTCAGAGTATCGTCAAAGGAAGCAGCGTACTAGTGTTGATGCAGCTCCTCCTAAAGTTGAGACATCTCCAAGTCCTGACACAACAGTATTCAACAGTAAAAAATCTTCCGCCCGGTCTAGGAGTAGCAGCACTAGCAGTAGCAGTTCCCTGTCCTCTGATGACGAGTCAAGCTCAGCACCCATCATGAATAAAATTCGACAGCTTGATATGAGGGCTGCTAAAGTTGGTGCATTTAATACGAGTGCCACCTCAATTACTGGCTCAGCCATTCCAAGCATAGTCGGAGGTAGCATTTCGGGCCTTAACAAGGATCCTAATTCTTCCAAGGACGGCGAGGGAGATTCCAAGAGAGGTAGTTGTCTTAGGCTCTAAGGATTGGTTTCGCCTTTCTATATTTGGAGTACCTCTCTCAGACCAAACTGTTCTGGTTTCAGTTGGCTCATCTTGGAGTGCTGCGCCCACACTTCTGGAACGTCAGAGAGAGAACTTAAACGAGAGATTAAAAAGGGAATTTGGTCTCAGTTTCGATACTGAAAATGATGCTGACAAGCAAGGTGAGTTCCTGGAACCCCATCTTTTGCTGTGGAGGCGGCGCAGGTGAAGGACGCCTGCTAACTCTCTGCCCTCCTCTCTTTTCCAGCCCTGAGCGCAGCCGGTTGGGCGGATCCACTAGCGGCTGGGACTGGAATACCAGGCGCCGCCCCTGTGCTGACTCCGGCCCTAGCGCCGGCTTCTCTCTCTCTGCCGGTCCCGGTTCCGGTCACGGTTCCCATTCCAGTTCCGGCGCCTGTCGCCGCCTTGGCCTCCGTGCCTGCAGCTGCAGCTGCCCCCGCCCCCGCGCCGGCGCCCGCCCCCGCCCCCGCCCCCGCCCCCGTACTCGCTCCTGTGCTCGCCCCCGTTCTCGCCCCCGCGGTGGCCCCTGTGGTCGCCCCCGCACCTGCACCCGCGCCAGCACCAGGACCAGCAACCGCGCTTACCTCGGGGCCGGTGCCAGGCCTGGTCAAGAGGGAGGAGATGACGGCCAACCCCATTCCGTCCCTCGGCAAGAAAAAGGGGTCCCTGCCGCCGCCCCCACCCCCGGGGCCGCCGCCGGCCCCGACTCTGGGCAGCTACATGACGCAGCAGCCCTCGAGCGCAGTCCTGCCGCCCTCGCACCTCATGCCTCAGCCGCCCCCGCCGGGCACCGGCCCGCTGCCGCTGCCGCCCTTGGCGTCTTACGGTAGCAAACCCAAGGCCCTTGCCCCTGCCGCTGCGGCGGCGGCTGTGGCGGCCGGCCAGTACTACACATCTCCGGCCGTGTCGCAGCAGGGCCCCGTTCCCGGTCCCGGCTCCGTGCAGGGTCCTGGAGTCGGCGCCGCGGCGGGGTTAAGGTCGAATAGTGGCTTCTACTATCAGCCTTTCAGCCGGCCGTGAGACCAGTCTGGCGGTGAATGAGACGTCAAGAGGAGACCATGCGCGCTCGGTTGAGATCCGGATCCTGTTCCTGACCGAGGGGAGTGCACGGACATGGCCGTGGTTGTCGCCACGCCACCATCTCCGCCGTTACCAGTTCGACCGCTAGATGCCGCGGCCCAACGCCGGCCCTGGCCTCAGCGAGCGAGCCTGTTGCAGCCATCAGTTCCTACAGTGATAGTATTTATTTGTCTATATAACCTTAATTATATAGGGAAATAGATCCAGATAGTTTTGACAAGCACAGCCTGCATTCCAGTGGCTTTGTATCGTGCTTGAGCAGCATGCACGATATTCCTCTGGTGTGCCGTGCCTGCGTGTTTTTTCTATGAACTTCCCAGTTTTGTTACTTTTTTTAATAAATAATCATTACCTGTACGGCATGGTCTGTACTAGATAAGTTTGATTGTTTAGATATAAAGTTATTATCTACACACTAATGAGTTAAAATCTTTTGTTCCTTAAGTGGTTGAAGTTTGGAGGGCGTTTAGTGAGGACTGAGTATTTTTGTGATGATCAATGATGTGTTTGTGTGATGCAAGGTGTGTTAAACTTAATTGTTACTAATTAATCAACTTTGTTCATAATGACTTGAATACCAGTGTTGTGATTGTTACTGAAGTACAGTGCCGTGTACATAGTTGCAGAGAGAACTAATTCCTTCACTTTCTTCACATGTGAAGAGATGTGTTGATGGAATGAAAAGCAAAGATGTATTTATTGTAATTATTATTTTTTTAAGGACAAATTGAAACTTTAAAGTACAAAATTTGCATAAAGCAGTCTAATGAATAGCAAATTAGATTAACATGATATCAGAAAATAATGATGACATTATTTACTGATTCTGACATAGGCGATACTTGCAAGTACATATTTACATGCTATTACCGTTACCATAGCCAGCTCTTTAGAGGTCAGTTACAGCATGATTTTATGGATTTTTTAACTTATATAATAATGACCCTTATGTTCTTTCTTTACTTATGTGGGCCTAGAATCTCTCCTCAGATGTAATTTGTTTAGTCAAAATTGGCTCATCACTCTTGAATGTTTTGAGCGATTGCATTTAGGAGACTTACTGCTGAGGTTGAATACCTGACTTGATTGAGGAAGTATATCTCATTTAGTGCTGCTCTAGCTGGAATCCTGCCACTGTGTTGACAGTGGTATTTAATGGCGTCCATTTATAGGAAATTATAGCATCTTATTTTCCTTTTTGAAATTTTTTTGTGTATGTAAAGTGAGTTAATATCCTCAAGGATATGTAGGTTTTAGACAAAGAATGCATAAATAATCTCATTAATTGAAATTTAAGTACAACACATGTCTCTCATGTCAGAATTAATTTTATTAGCCCTGTTACCAATGAACTGTTTGTGTAAACAGGAAGGGGGCAATTTTACCCCTATCACAATGGCATGTGAGCTCTCTCTACAGTGCCTGGCATGGTGATGGTGAAAGTTAAGACAGTACAAGCATATGTAGATAACTTAAGCTTTATTTTCTTTTTTTTCTTTCTCTCCGTAGTGTGAAGGATGGAATTTTTGTATTTAAGTTTTAAAACGTTTCCGTACTGATTGACTGTTTTTCTGACATGTCTGTTTAGAATTCCGGCTGTTTAAAACCCTTGCACTTGCATCTCACTAATTTTTGACACTTTGTGTTGGACAATGTGTGTTCAAAATATATGTACCTATGGTTTTGTTTGTGTTCCACTTGATAATGTTACCCTTGCTGTACCAAAGACTTTTAGTGTGGATGGTATAGCAACTGGTGGCATTTTCAAAAATCAACTTTATGTGTATGAGGGTGCTTGAAGTTTCAGTAATCTTCAATTTTTCATCTAATCTCTTCCACTTTTATCAATGTTCTATGTTCTAACAGAAGTGTGAAATCAGCCAACCAATAAATTCCGAAGTAAGATCATTTTAAAATTATTAATACTGTTGGTATTTTAAGCATTGCTTAATGTGATTAACTGTAACTACTATGGTATTTTTAGTGCAAACATTTCCATTTCTTCTTTGGCTGAAAACCGTGTATGCATAATATTACCATTCTAGGAATACCATTGTGAGTCAAGCCCTAAATTGAAGTGGAATTTCTTTGAAGTTGCTCTCTTGTTCCACAAATTGGTGCAGTGTTAACTACAGTTGTATTGAGAGTCCAGGAATGTGTAGGCAATAAGAAACTTGTACTGCTCTGTTTTGGGACTTAATCATATTACTGTTATTTCATTATACATTTGTTGTGTTTATGTACATTTGATTCATGGAAAATTTCTGCATCCATGCAGAACAAGTCTATGAAGGGTTGTGTGGATATTTTCACGTTTTTAAATTGTTATTATTGATGTCTCGCATAAGATTTTTTTAAAATTGTTTTAAAGCCCTTCTCTACGTCCAACAAACCCTCTTCTCACCCCTTTTCTGTCACAATTTTATGTAAGTATTTTCATAAGGTGAAGAACTATATGCACTTAGCTCTAAGTACAAAGCCAGTTTTTATTATAAATATATATCTACAAATATATAAATATATATATGACACTGTATGTTTTGTATATACTGTTTAGTTTGTAACATAGTGACATTCATGATTTATGCATAGAGACATATTCCGTGTTATTCCGCAAGTGTTTCCTGTCCTGATGTTATGAAGTTTTTGATGTTAGGAAAAGTGAGAAATGCCACAAAAATAAAGACAGTTTATGAAATGACATGATAGGTGGTTGTGGAGCAAGTTTATTTGCATATTTCCCCAAAGAAATGTCAATGAAAACTTGCATAGTTACAATTTTCTTTTCAGATTTTATTTTCTTTTATTATCTTTTTTAAGGCTCAAGTTGTGTAAAAAAGATGTTTCAGAATGTGCTCAGAGTGCAGTCCACTATTTCTTGATGTTCTTACCGTACTACACCTGTATAATTACTGTACGTTACTTTTGTACATACTGTAATGTCATATCCATCGCTGCTTTACATAGCTGTTCACACGAACCTTTAAAAAAATGAATGGCTCATGAAAATAGGTGAGCTTCATATGATATATTGTCTAAAAATATACAAATGCCTCTTTGATTGCTTGTTTTCATTTTTCCCTTTCAATTTCTTTCTTCAAAGTCATCCTAAGAATGACAGTAAGACCGACTGCAAAATCGCAGACCACATAACACAAGTTCACTTGAACATAACATGATTTTCTAAAAACCCGGATAGTACTTTTTATCTGGCAAAACAAAGCAAAACATAGTTGGAAAGAAAAGAAAAGAGTCAAATGCACATCCTCGCGTGTAGGGTGCTTGAAGGAAATGACAGGAAGGAAATCATTTACAATAAGGACAATCACTAGCAAATACACTGGTGCACATGGGAGACACAAAAGAAGATGTGTCAGATATGTTCTCTAAATTCAAATAAGCCACCCACACGATGGAGCTAAGTAGTCGTCCATAAAGCACGTTTTTCGCCTTACTAGACCCGCAATAGGCGATGATAGCGCCTGCGAGTTCTGGGGTAGGCCCGCCCGCACGACACGCGCGCGTGCAGAATCCGAGGTTGCCTACCCAGTAGGCGCCAAACGCCTCAGCGCGAGGCTCCTTGTCCTCAGCCATGCACAGCGCTCACCCCGTCCTGGAGGTTGGGTGGGTGGTGCGGGAGATCGCGGGGCAGGGGAAGGAAGGGTGGCGCTGTGGGTGGGCAGCAGAGAGGGAGGGCGGGGGCGGCCGGCCGGCCGGCCGCGGGGAAGGGTAGCGCCTGGCGCCAGGGCCGTGCCTACAAGGGCGCGTGCGCGAGACCAGACCAGACCATCCCCCGGCCCGGGCCGCGCACCGCGCACAGGGCCGCCGGCAGCAGCAGCAGCAGCAGCGGTAGAGCAGCTCCGGCTCGCGTCGACTAACTTGCGCCCGCATCGTGTCGGGGTGCCGGGGGCGGGCAGGCGGCGGCCAGGCGCAGGTTACTGGTGCCGAACTTTCTCCAACGGGACGGGCCGGGACCGCAGCCGGGACCGGGTAGGGGTAAGGGCCCTAGGCAGTCCTGCCGCGCCGCGCCGCGCCGCGCCCCGCCCCGCACCCGCCCCCGCCCTTCCTGCCTACGCTGGAGAAGCGCCCTTGCCCGCCTCCTCCTCCACCTCACCGCCGGGCTCTGCAGCTCCGCTCCGCGCCGCGCCGCGGCCGCGTCGGTCCTCAGTTGTCGACCAGCGGCGGCCCCGGAACCGACCCGGACCCGGTGGCTCCCGCTGCGCCGTGCTGCGCTGGGCCCCTTTACTCTCGACACGCGTCTCGCGCCGCGGCCGTCGTCCCTCTTATCCGCCGCGGAGACCATACCGTCTGGACCTCGCGAAACGACGTGCATGTGCGTGCGCGTGTGTGAGTGCGTGCGAGCGTGTGTGTGACCAGGACATGTGACCGGGCTGCGGCGGTTAAGGACTTGGTGGCTCCAGCGGCCTACGGTAAGTGCGACGCTGTCCAGCATCCCAATCCCAGAGGCCAGCGTGCACCAGTCGTACTCCAGCCGCGCCAGCCGCTCCAGCGCTACGGCATGCCACCGCGCACACGGCTTTGTTTACGTCGAGTGGCGGCGCGGGCGCGGGGGGGTGGCGTTGGGGAGTCGGGGGCGGTGGGGGCGGTGGGGGCGGCGCGCTGCGGTCCTGTTGGGTCCTGTCCTGCCCGTAGGCTGTTGGGACGACGTGGCCTGGCGTGGAGCAGCGGCAGCGACAGCGGGTCGAAGCGGCGGGATGGGACGTTGAACAAAGGTGCAGAGAAACCATGAGAATCTGAGAGGAGATGCAACGCGCGCGCACACACACATGGGATAAAATACCCACAGTACCACGGCAAAAACTTTGTTGTAAAACGAAGATGAAAAAACAAATGAATGGAGGAACGAGTGAATGAATGACCACGCTGGTGGCCGGGCTGTAACACCAGACACCCACGCCGCGTCCGGTGCCTCAACTCGTCCTCGCGTCTGTCCCGCCTGATAGTTTTTTTCTCCCGAGTGCCGCCAATTACATCATTTAGGACGCGAGCGAGAGCGTCTTTCAGTTTGATTAAGGGCCGTTTGCCCCGACACAGGGCATATAACGCGTACGATGGCAAAAAAAAAAAAAACACAGAAAAAATCAAAAAGTCAAATACACGACGCAAAAAGCTCAAAACATCAGAAGATGCTTAAGAAAAATCTAAATAGTCAGAGAGAAAACCAAAAGTTCAGGCCGATATGGTTTTTGCAAAAATCAATTTTTGTCGAGAAAAATCCAAAATCCAAAAAATTAATCAAAAGAATCAGCCATGGTTTTATTCGGCGTACACTGAGAAGGGTCACACTTGCCCCCTTGCCTCGCCCCGGTGCGTACTCGAACCCCGGTGTTTAATGTACGCGAATCGGGTGGTGTGGCGCGCTGCGCTCGCTCAGAGAGGATGGAATGGGACTTCCCTTGCCCCGTAACGACCACTTCCGTGGATTGCCTCTCTGCCTGACTGCCGCTGTGGCTGGGGGCTGGGCGAGGGGCTGGGCTGGGCCCCCAGGCCGTGACTCGACCCGCCAACTCCTCGCTGCGAAATCTCGGCCCATGCCGCCTGCCACCTCATGTGACGCTGATCTCCGATCCGGAGCCGGAACCCCTTGGCGCGCGCTTGACGGCGAAGAGCGTGTGGGCAATACGGCTTGGGGGGAGCTGTGCGGAGCCATGCGAGGGCCAGGGAGGGCAGGGCGCGGGGACGATAGCACCAGGCACCCCTGCCCCCCACCCCCTTTCCACCCCCGCTCACCCCTAACCCCTGCCCCAGGCTGGGCAGGCATGACCCACATACTTGGCGCATACGTGGGGCTTCTTCAAAAGGGGCCGGGTGTAAATTTCCCCGCTAGGCAGAGCGAAGAGAGAGAGAGAGAGAGAGGAGGTGGTGGAGAGAGAGAGGGGGGGGGGGGGGTGAGAGAGAGACAGAGACAGAGAACGGTGTATCAGTATGTGTAGGTAATATCCCAGCAGCCGGTCTGAGAAACATTTTGTGCTGCGGACTGAGCGGGGAGCGATAACCTGCAGCCCAGCGCCACGCCACGCCACGCCACGCCACGCCACGCCACGCCACGCCACGCCGAGTCGGGGACTTATGTGTTACCTGTTGGCTCCGGGGAGGGCGGAGCGCGGAGCGGTGCACTGCCAGCACGGTCTCTCTCCACCGTGACTGCGAGAAAGGGCAGGACAGCTGGGGGGGGGGGGGCACATTTATACGCGAGCCTGTGAATAGCGCCGGGTGGCTGCCCTGCTGAGAGGAGAGGGGGTCGCAGGCGGGGCGGCCGCAACGTGCTGCACATATCCAGTACAGTCCAGAGCCGGCCACAGGACACCATGCGGATTTGCTCTCCCAGGCCATGGGCACGGCCACATGGCACATATGGTACTCCCCCCCCCCCCCCCAGCCAAGAACTATGTACAGAGATTACAGGAAGGGGGGGGGGGGGCTGCGCAACGGAAACCTGCAATTGATTTCTTGCCCGTTGCATCGATCGCCCTGCCCGCCCGGACATACGGACATGACATCCCCGTCGGCCCGTGCGACGGACTCGATGCGGCCCCCGTGCCGCCCCCGTGCCGCCCCCGTGCCGCCCCCGTGCCGCCCCCGTGCCGCCCCCCCGCCCCCTGACGCCCCCTGACGCCCCCGTGCCGCCCCCTGCCGCCCCCTGACGCCCCCTGACGCCCCCTGACGCCCCCTGACGCCGCCACCTGCCTTCCCTCATCACAACAACTATCCTTTCTTGGACATGGCTTTGGCGGTGCAGGAGAGGGACCGTCCCTTAGGATGAGAGTAGACGGGGGGGGGGGGGGCGTCCGGACATGGAAACGGAATCGATTCCGCACCGCGTCCCGGGGCGGTGCCCTGCTATCGGAGGCACTGGGCGCTCAGGTGAGCCGGTTGTGGTTGTACTGCCGGGGGGGGGGGGGGGGGGGCTTCCGTCTCCCGTACCCTGCCTAAAGTGTGCAGGACAGAAACAAAAATATTGCGGCATCAATGAGCTGCAGCTCTGTTTCGGAAACATTTCAGAAATGTGCCTCAATCTTCTGAGGTAGGTGCCGGCGGCTGCGGCGGGCGGTGCAGAGGTCCGCGCCTACGCCCCATGCCGCGCGGGCCCGCCCCCAGCCCCGCCCCCGGTGCCGCCCCCAGCCCCGCCCCCAGCCCCGCCCCCCAGCCCCGCCCCCGGTGCCGCCCCCGGCTGCTGCGCGCACTGAGCCCCGCCGCCGCACGGCGCCCGGCCCCCGCCAGCGAGTCAGGTGAGACCGCGTGCATCCGAAAGACGACTTGATTTGTCAACTCTCTGGACGAAGGCGACATTCATATTGATCGTAATGACCATCGTTACCCAAGACTGAAGGCCGGCCGGGGGGGGGGGGGGGACAGCGGCCAGGCGCGGTGTCATCGCCCAATGACATATGATTATCGGGCACTCAATTCCGGCGAGCAAGAGGAGGAGGAGGGGGAGGGGGATGGGGAGGGCCCCGCCAATCCGACGAGCCCCGGTGCGGCGCGGCAGACGACGACATGCGATTCGCATTCATAAAACAGGAGTTGTTTTTTTCCTGTTTCCTTTTCTGGGTCTCAGTCGCGCGCAGGCTGCCCGGGCTGCCAGAGGCGTGCACAGGACGTTCGGGCGGGCGGGGCGGTTCGCGCTCAGCGGGGGGGGGGGGGGGGGGGGGGGGGGGGGGGGACCCCAAAAGTCCGTATTCAGTTACTTAAATTCATAGTTTTTGCTTCAACACATTCCAAACCGCGAGCCCGTTCAGCCGCATTACCCGTGGACAAAGTGAATTTTATCGCAGAAATAGGTATTTTCGCCGATGTCGGGGGTCCCTCGGGGGGGGGGGGCGTCCCCCCCCCCCCCCCCCTTGTGCACGCCTCTGCCGGCTGCCCCTTGGCTGCCCGCCGCGGGCCGCGGTGCCGCCAGGTATGGGCAGGTGCGGTGATTCCCATCCCCATCCTAGTCCGCGGCTCGTGGCCGCCACTGCCCCTGGGACCAGGGCCCCCCCCCCCCCCCTCCGCACTGCACCTGGGTCAACGACTCACCGGGAGGGTAGTGGTGGTTGTAGTGGTAGTTGTAGTGGTAGTAGAGTCTCCGCTGGGTCTTTTTATTGCTGACAACTTTCCTTGATGTTTGGGGAATCGATGCGTATTTATCGACCCTGCCTGCGGCCCGGAGGCCCTGCCCGGCCCGCGGTGTATGCGGCCCTCCCGGCCCCGGCTGCCTCCCCCCCCCCCTTCCCCTCCCTCCTCCTCCTCCTCGATCCGCTTCTGACTTTGGGACTAATCACCTAGTGACGTCACGGGTCGGCTGTCCCGCCCCGTTGTCCTGTCCGCGGCGGGGTAGCTGTTCTGTACCGTTATCGATAAGGACCCATGACCCCATTTTTTCTCCTTCCTGTTCGTCCACGTCCGTGAGAGAACAGAAGGGGATCCCGAGATCCGCAGTCCTTGAGCCCCCTTGACCCCGGACCTGGACCTGGAGCCTGCATCCCCCCGCCCCTGCGGCCCCCGCCCCGCAGCCCCCGCAGCCCCTCCGCCCTCTATTGTGCTCTTGTGCTGCCGTCGGCGCATGCAGGGGGCCTCTGCAGCCGTGGAGGCCCTGCCACCGCCACCGCCCCCGCCCCCGCCACCGCCACCCCTCACTGTCTTGGTATAACGCGACGCGAGTTCTCAACGCCTCGCCCGGCGGCACGGTAAAGCAGTTTAGGCTCAGGCTGAGGGGCTGTGCACCGCATCGCACGGCGCCGTACGTCATGCCATGGTGGGGGCGGGCTTGGGCGGGCAGGGGAGGCTACCTGGCCGTCGCCTTTTGGTAACAGCAGGCTAGGCGCGGCGACGCAAGGGTAGGTAACCCTCCCTAGCCGGCTAAAGCCACCGCGCGGCGTCTCACGATTTCTCATACCCGTCGACCTGCCGTCTGCACTTTTTCTGTCCCCGTCGGCAGAGCGCGCTGGTGTCGCCGCACGATCGGCCGCCGTTTAGAGGGGAGGGGGCCTCTTGTGCGGTGGTTATCCAACCCGACCCAACCAGCCCCCCCCCCCCCCCCCCCGCCAGCCCAGCACAGCCCGGAAGGGGTTGTCTACGGAAAAACTCACCGGTCTTTGCGCTTTTGCTTTTGTGGGTTTAGTTTGGATTCTCTGTTTTCAACCGGGCGGTCTCTAGTCAAAGATAGGCACCAAGCGCTGTGATATGTTTTTTAAGACGTTCACAAATGATTTATTTCAGTATTGTAGTTGCTACGAGCAAGACGACTGGAATGGCATGGCATATATTCGGTGAATAAAAACATCAGATGAGATAGAACGTCGTGCACTTTTTCTTCACTTACTTGTCTTGAACTGAATTCCAACACACACTCTCACACACGAAATAAAAAGGAAAACAATTTAAACACCCGTTAAGATAATGGTTTAATAAAAATTATAGTAGTCTAATGAAAAAATATTTTTATCACATGACTGGCGTCCGCTCCTCGAGCAGCTCACTTCTTGAGGTTTGTGGACGGGTCGTAGTTCTCCCAGTTCTCGGGGATCTCCAGGGCGGCGAACTCCTCGCGTCTAGCGGCCGCCACCTTGGTGGTGGCGTACAGGGGGTAGCCCAGGATTCCGATGACGAGCAGGACACCGTGGCAGAGCTTCTCCTGCGGGGGCACAGACCAACCGTGAATAAATTCAGCGCGACGATTCACAAGAGTGCATCCGTGATTAGGACGAACGGAGGCGCCTGGAGGGTAGGCAACCGCGGGACACAGGTGTCGTGCGGGCTGGCCTACCCTAGCCACTCGCAGGCGTTTGTCGTCATAGATTCATGGTACGGCTCGAGACCCTCTTGTACCCTTGGTGTCCACTGCACAGTAGAGAGAGACGGACCGTATGACCTTAACCTTGCATAACCGAACACCACCCCAGCCGAATGAGCAAGGAGTGTCATCCCTTGTCGCCCCGTGTTCCCACAGTACATGAAATTACGATATATCTGAGAGACTCCAGAGGTGTAGTTCTGTTTGAGGACGCCTCCGTGGCTTTGGCTCTCCGTTCTCAGGGCGACGGCTTGTCGTCGGGGTGGTCTGCTGCGGCTGTTCGCGGTGGAGGACGCCGTCGGGGGCGCGGACTCACCGCGAAGGAGATGCGGACGGTGGGCGGGGAGGACACGATGTCCGTGTACGAGGCGATCGTCCTGGAGGACTGCGCACCGCGCTGGGCGGCGCGCACGGCGGCGCGGGCGGCGGGGGCGAGCATGGCGGGCGTCTGCGGGGCTGCGGAGGGCGAGCAGGCGACTGGCCTGGCCTGAGCCCCCGAGCCCCCGCCACGCGCCGCAGGCCCCGCAGCTGTCCCCCCGGTGGCTCGGCGCGCCGCCAGGACGGCGCCAGGGGGGACAACCTTGGGGCCGCCGCCGCCGGCGGCCTCCCACCTGCGCGACGACGAGGAGGCCGACGCCGTGGACGGGGGCGCCGCGATGGTGGTGACCGCCGCCGCCATGGCGCCCTCCCGCTGGAGGGCCCTGTCCGCCGCCTTCACGGCCAAGCCGTCCAGCATCAGGTACCCGTGTGTCGTGTGGTGCACTGTTTGCTGCGTGTTGTTGGCACCCCTGCACCCGTTGCACACCGCCGGACACGCCGCACGCACGCGCCCCGCACCACGGGACAGAAATAGCAGCCCGTCGGTGCCCGGCAGCCAGCCCAGCCCAGCCCAGCCCAAGTCCCCGCTGCTTCGCTGGGCTGGTTGTCGGACGCGGGGTATCGCCACGCCAACGCCCGGTGCTTACCCGGTGCTCCGCCTGCAGGACTCCGCTGCCGGACGGGTTGCCTACCCACCCGTCCGCGGGCGCCGTGCAGGAAGCCCAGCCGAGCACAGCCAGGCGCTGCTGCGCATTGCTAGAAAATGGACGGGCCTAAAAATAAGAAAAAGCTTTCAATATTAATTTTTGTCTACCTCGAGGGTGATTACTTTTGCGCTCAAATCCAGACGTCTGACGGCCTCCAGACCGGCGTCAGTGTGGAGTCGTGGCGACGCTCTTTCATACATATTCATGGCACTCTGATCGGTTTGCTGTACACTACTGTGCGTGCCCTTGGCACCGTGAGTCTGTGTGTGTGCGTTTGTGTGTGTGTGTGCGTGCGTGTGTGTGTGTGTGTGTGTGTGTGTGTGTGTGTGTGTCACAAACTGAGCCGACTGAGCGGAGGAAGAGGACACTTATTCGCACTTTTATCGTTTATTCACACTTCGCCAAGGGTCAGAGTGGACCGTGTGTTTGGTGGAGACGTCTGCTAGGATGGAGACAGGCACGGATCCAGAGGGGGGGGGGAGAGAGAGAGAGAGAGAGAGAGAGAGAGAGAGAGAGAGAGAGAGAGAGAGAGAGAGAGAGAGAGAGAGAGAGAGAGAGCGATCGACTTTATTTGTTATTCTCCTGCTCGCGCGAGAAGGAAGTGGAGAGCCTGTAAAACAAAAACAAACAGTGCCGGGAGGGGAGGGGAGCGGTGTGGAATGGGCTGCTGACAGGGGACACGTGTGATTCGCCTCATTGCGGCGTGCTGCTGAGACTCCGCCGCGGTCCTCGACGGCGGCGTGGCGCACGTCCCGGACGGTCTCTGGCGGCCCCCGCCGGCCTCCGGTGGGAGTTCGACACCAACACCACCCCCGCGCGCCACGCCACGCCACGTTAAGCGACATGCGAGTGCCGGCACCACTCCACTCCACGCCACGACGGCCCAGCATGCGGAAAGCAAAAGCAGCAGCGTCTGTGTGCGTTGCCATAGCAACTGGCGCCGCTGCCGCCGCATGCAATGCAACCCCCGCCGCGGGGAGCCTGCTCCTCTCCCCTCCCCACCCCCAGCGCGTGGCGGGGCAGGGCGGGGGTGGGAGGGTGGCGCGGGGCTGCTGGGACCGGCTGGGGCCGGCGAGGCTCGGCCTATCGGGGAGGGAAGGGAAGGGGAGGGAAGGGAGACGGATGGATATTCGGCGGGAAGCGTTTTCTCGACGGGCGAAACTGCGCAGCGTCCCGAGGAGTCTGTCAACAAACCTTCGAGGACGAGGACGTCCGTGATACGTCAAAGTGTCGAAAATCAATCGAGTGGCCCTGCTTCCGGAGTCCTCTCAGACAACACAGGTCTTAAGCACTGGGCTCCAACTTTACTGGAAGCGGAAGCTAGGCGCCCATGACGAGGCCGTCTGCTCCGTCTGCTCCTCTGTCGGGGGTTGGTTTGAGTTTTCATATTGGCGGCGCCCGGAGCGCCCCGTCGTGGCCGTGCTGGGATGAGAACCGCGCCGAGCCGAGCCGAATGAAGGCCGAGGGAGTGCGTATCGGGCATATTTCGGGATGGTGCGGGGTGAGAGGGGCTTCACTTGAAAAAAAAAATCGGTGTACAGTGGTCAAAAAAATAATCCGAAAAACAAACAAAAAAATAATTCAGGCTGAGAGAAAAACAAATCAAAAAAGTCAAATATACGACACAAAATGTTCAAAAAATCAGAAAAATGACATAGAGTTCAGGTTTAATCTGATATTGTTTTTAGAAAAATCAGTTTTTTTTTGTGAGAAAATAAAACTCTCAGAGCCATGTACATCCTCCATGCGGCTCGGCTCGGCTCGGCTCGGCTCGGCCAGGGCTCAGCCAAGGCAGAGAACTGCACCCTGCACCCTGCCCTGTCGTCGGAAGCCTGCAGCCCCAGCAGCATGGCGTGGCGCTAGCGCTGCCCTTCTGCCTCTGGCTCCGGGGCTGACGCTACTGACGCTGGTCCCGGGCTGATGGAGGGGAGGAGAGGGGAGGGGAGGGGAGGGAGGGGAGGATTATGAACGCGGAAGTCTGCAGCTCTCCCGGCTCCGGCTCCAGCTGGGCCTGTCTGGCCAGTAACAGCAAACAGCCCCTGGCTGCCCCTGGCTGCCCCTGGCTGCCCCCGGCTGCCCCCGGCTGCCCCCGGCTGCCCACGGCTGCCCCCGGCTGCCCCTGGCCAGCTCTGCGGTGCTGCCTGGGCTCCCAAGCCCTCGGCCTGTTCGGGATGACTGCTACTGCTGCAAATAAACCACCAAACGTTCACCGGGTGTGCGGCGCACGGCCTGCAGCACAGCAGCCACAACCACAGCAGGGCAGGAGCAGGCAGACGCCATTCATTGCCGGCTCCCAGATGAAGATGACACGTCCGGCGCAGAGGCCCAGAAGGCCGGGGCCGAGGCCGGGGTAGGCGCTGGCAGCGAGGCTGCTGGGTTTAATGGCTCTGGCCCGGCAGCCCGGCAGCCCGGAGCGCCGCAGACGGCATTCCAATTAGCCCGCTGCACTGCCCGGGGCCCCGTGGCCCCGCGGGGAGAAAGGGTTTGTCCATAAATCACGTGGACAATCCCCGTGGCTGTGAGACGACGTCTCTGAACATGATGAATCATTCTGGCCCTGGGGTAGGGCGGGGGCCGTTAGCGGAGCAGCGGGGGCTCGCATTTGTTTCGACACGTGGACACGATATCGACGTCAGGAGGGACGGGGTAGGGGAGGGGAGGGGGGGGGAGGGGGGGGGAGGCAGAGGGCTGCACTGATTTGCTCCGCGCGCGCCCCGACTAACGGGGCGGAAATGTCGCTGCTCTCTGCGACAGTGTAATCAATGCTCTCTGACGAGGCCCTGACTGCGACGCGCGGTAGCGGCGGAGGCGGCGGTGGCGGCGGTGGCGGCGGTGGCGGCGGTGGGGACATCGGCGGGCAAACAGCACGAGCACACCGCACACACCGCCACCGCACCCCAGGACCACCGGGGGTGGGGGGGGGGGGCGACGGTGATGAAGGAGGCACCGTGATGAAGGAGGCAAGGCGGGGGTGTAAACTGAAGAAGGGGGTGAAGGGGAGGTAACAAGAAGGATGAGATGTGGGAATCGGAGACTCGGGGGAGGGGAGGCCCTCCTGTTGTCACGGGCCTCGCGTGTCTGTGAGATTGCCGTGCTGCTGCTACTGCTGCCGCTGTTTTCATTCGACACCTCCGGAGGCCTTTCATATTTACGGTCGGTCCTCCGCTGACCGGGCCGTGCCGAGCTGCGCCGGGCCGGGCCCGCACTGCACCGAGCACTGCCGCCTGCCGCCAACACACAGCACACGGCATGGGGGCGAGGGGGTGCGGGGCGTGGTGGGGTTGGTGGGGCGTGGGGGTTGCGGCGGCGGCGGCGGCGGCGGTGGTGGTGGCGACGGTCAAAACGAGGGATGAGGTTTGTCATGTTTTCACCGCAGCGGTGAAAGAGGGGAGGGAGGGGCGGGGCGGGCGCCTCGGGGTGGCTGGGGGCTCGGCGCTACCCCTCCGCACAGCCTAACCACCCTCACGCACCCTTTTAATCCCCCACCACCACTACCACCACCGCGCTGCCGCCGCCGCCCTAAATTAAAGAGTATTCATTAGGCAGCCCCTAGTCATCGCTACCCCTCCCCCGGACGGCCGCGGGCCGCAGGTATAGAGAGTCCGGGGGGCGCCAGTAAGTGACGTGACCAAGTGACGACACGAGTGCTCACGGCGCCGGCGTCTCCCAGAATACGCGAATAAACTCTCAACGCGCGCGCGCTTCACTGCGTGGTGATTCGTGGACGGCCCCTCTGTTCACGGCGGCGTAGTGCTAGCCGTAGGCCGGGGGCCGGGGCCGGGGCCGGGGCCGGGGCCGGGGCCGGGGCCGGGGCCGGGGCCGGGGCCGTGGGCTCTCCGTCGGCTCGCGGCCATTGGGGGCCTCTCGACGCTGCTGACGTATCGTGTCCCTCGGCGGCCGTTCACCCAATAGCGTTGCATTACGTGATCACTCCACCACCGGCACGGCGGCACGGGGGCTCGTTACCGCGCACACCATCACGTGACCACTAGCGTGTGTGTGTGTGTGTGTGTGTGTGTGTGTGTGTGTGTGTGTGTGTGTGTGTGTGTGTGTCATATCTCCGGGGCAGCCCCCGCCTGGCGCCCGCCTGTGGTTGCATATTGCATGGGACCCTGAGTTGAGGCCTGAAGCAGCTCTGGCTGGACGACCATCAAAAATGAATGTCGTGTCGTGTGTCGTGGTGGCGAGGCGCCGCCCTGGAAGCTCAGCTCGCAGCTCGTATCGTCCTTGGCACCTCGCCGTCGTGGTGGCCGCCCTTGAGTGGGTCATGTGCACCGTGACTGTCTGTGTGCCGCCGCTGCCGCTGCTGTACACAGCATGGATAATGCACGGCCCCACAAGGACTCTCGGCCAGGGCCGCCTCCGCCCTCCGCCGCAGACAACGCCCGCCTGCAATGACACTCACGGTCGCAATAACCACTCCGCACGCCACCCCACCCCCACCCCCACCCCCACTTCTTCGACGCAGACAGACCCGCTCAAAGTTGTCTAACTTAGGACCCTCTGTAGGCGCCTCTGCGGGACAACAGTGGCTAAAGTATCAATAGCGCGCTGCTCCCCTCCACCATAACTTCGTAGCGTAGTGGGCTAGCGGACCGGTCGCCGACCGCAAGGTGCGGGGTTCAACTCTTTGCCGGAGTAAAAATTTTTCTGAAGTCTGCCGACCGAGGATGGTGGGTAAAATATACCAAAAGAACGTGTTCAAAGTGTGTTGTCTGAGTGACCGCGGACGTTGGGCCGCGGCCATTCCCCGGAGTTGAATACACTGCTGAGGAACAGTGGTTCGACGCCCGAGCAGGGGAATGGTGCTTGCCAAGACTCGGCAGAAGTTAAATGTAGAGGCCTAGGGTTCGGCCTTCTACATTTTTCAAGCGTAAGGCCTCGGAATCTGGAGTATTCGGGCAACACCTACTTGGATACATGGCGTAGAAGAGTAGAGTACAATCGGCTTCGGCCGTGTACGATCTGGGCATCCTACCTCCCTCTCAATCCGCGAGGGAGTGGCCTCACGGCCACAGACCAACTGGCTGGTCGAAGGGGGCTGACTCCTGAAATCTAGTCAGCGGAAGGGGCGATGTTGGCCGTTGCGGAAGCCTGCCTACCAAGGTGGCTGCGTCGTGCCTGTGTCTTAGCGGCGGTCAACTCCTGGTACACCGGTTCCCATCCGAACACCGAAGTTAAGCAGGAACGGTTCCGGACGGAAGTCTGGGACGAGGTAGGACCCACCCATTTTTGCCGTTTTTTGTTGTTGTTGTATTTTTTATTTGCAGGGTCTGAATCTTGAGGATTCAATATACTTTTGAATTTAAAAAAAATTATTGAAATGAACGCTTTCTACCAATTAATAGAGAAAAGAGGAAAACCGCGAAAAACAAATTCGACCAATAGTGCATGAGTGTAACGAGCTCATCACTTTCATAAAAAAATCAAAACTTTTCATCATTTGAATTCACCTGGACAGTTGTGGACATTTCGTTAACCCCCCCTTCCCCTCTAAGTGTCCACGTGGTATCTGAACAGCCCCAAAGAACGAGCCTGTCCTAGAACGGCAAAGCGTTCTCCATGCCTGTCTTGTTTGAAACTGTGTCGTGAATATTTGACTTTTCTGCCCTTTTCCTCTGCCCTTTCTCCGCCTCTTGTCTCACCCGGCGCGCGCTGCGCTCTGCGCTGTACAGGATGTGGGCGTCGGTGACGCAGCGCAGCGACGCGGCGGCGCCGTGCTCCCGGACCAAGCACTCGGCCACGCTACTGGGGGGATGCCTGTACGTGCTCGGCGGCCGCAACGGCAACCTCCCGCTCAAGGACCTGTGGCGCTACCACCTGGGTGAGTACAAACAACAACACGCCCTCCGCCCTCCTTCCCAGAAACACCACCCCCCCCCCCCCCGCACCGAGTTTACTCTTGGGTCAAGATGAGTGCCTCCATCGGGTCGCCTGCGCCCCCTTCGCCTAACGAATCAAGACCAATATCGAAGTGGGTACGGGTTCAATTACCAGCCGTGCAGGGAGTGATTCCCAGAAGTATGGCCGGGTAAAAATAAAAGACCTCGGACGGACAGACAGGCAAGCAAGGCAGGCAGGCACGACACGCGACACGGAGAAAAAAGATTAGTTGCCGCAGCTAATTTTTAAGTTGATTTTCCGAGAAGCAGTAAATTTTTGTGCAGAGAACAAAAAGTTTGTTGGGGATACTAAATTTTACTTGCACTAACGAAACTACAGTATAGTTCGCTGAAGCAACATAAAGGGGGAAAAAATTGTTTGGTGCCCGCAACGAACCTCGTTGTTGGAGCAACTTTAGCTATAGTTCCCGCAACAAAGTTTTTGTTCTCCGAGCAAAATTTTACTGCTTGCCTGAAAATCAACTTATAAATTAGTGGCGACCACTAAACTTTTTTCTTCGTGGAGACGGGCTGCTGTGACGTCCGTGGCACGACGTCGTGTCTCCTCTCGCCGTCACACAAACAGAGCCCCAGCCCCACCCCGCCCACCCCGGCCAGCAGCAGCAGCAGCAGCAGCAGCGGCAGCAGCAGCAGCAGCAGCAGCAGCAGCAGCAGCAGCAGCAGCAGCAGCAGCAGCAGCAGCAGCAGCAGCAGCAGCAGCAGCAGCAGCAGCGGCAGCAGCAGCAGACCGCTGCGCCCCAGCAGCCCCTCCGCTCCGCGCCCCGGCCCCGGCGTCCCGTGTGCGCTTCCGAAGGAATTGTGAAAATAAAGGGGAAGCACCCCTAGCTGTGCGCCGAGCTGTGCGCCGAGCTGTGCGCCGAGCTGTGCGCCGAGCTGTGCGCCGAGCTGTGCGCCGAGCTGTGCGCCCCGTGCGCCCGCCAACCCTCCAACGCCGTGGACAGGGGGAGGGGGGGG
>CM076252.1:12468814-12663814 GCA_038380765.1 Odontothrips loti
GGCGGGGAGGCCTGCGCGGCTGAGCCGGAGGCCTCCCTGCAGAAGAGACAGCAGGAAGAAGACGCTACGGCAGCGGCAACAAGAAGAATAAAATAGTTTTCTGGACAGGAAAAACAGAAAATAAGTGCCCACTTTTTCCCCGGGGTAATGTGGGCAGATATCTCACACACGCGAGCAGGATGGGGAGGGCGGGCATCGTCTCTTGAGGGAGCCCAGCTCCTCGCACGCCAGGACGGACACATGGCGCACGGAACAGTCGCCGGGGAGCTCCTCTCCCCCTCTCTCTTCTGCGGCGGCGCACGCTCTCTCTCTCTCTCTCTCTCTCTCTCTCTCTCTCTCTCTCTCTCTCTCTCTCTCTCTCTCTCTCTCTCTCTCTCTCTCTCTCTCTCTCTCTCTCTCTCTCTCTCGCGTGCTGCTGGTCTGCGTGTGACAGAACGACACCTTGGCCGCCCCGCCCCGACCTGACCCTTCACGCGACTACCGTGAAATGTGTTAAATTTGAAATGGGGAGGTTATTCATAGGTGCGCTCGTGACGCGACGGGAGACATCGTATTGACAGTTTTGTCAGTAGTAGTGGGTATTTAAAAAAAAAACTTGTGAACAGGCGCAATAAAATAAAAGTAAAGGCGGAACGGCAGAAAGAACGGTGAGAAGTCTGGCGGCAGTGCCGTCGTCGTCCTCCTCATCCAATGTCCAGACAATTGGACGTGCATCATTCACGTGCCGGTATCGACGGGATGGGCGCCGGACGTGCGGGTCAAGGGTGGACCTGGCTGGGGGCCGGAGCTGGTGGGGGCGGCGGGGGCCGCGGGGGCCGTGCGTGACACGGACGTGCACTCGTGTCAGTCATTGTCACGGCGCGGCCACACCCGGGGGTCCGGGGGCCCCGGGGGCGGCGGGGGCCCGCGTCATCGACCCCCCCCCCCCCTGCTGACCATAGCGGTGCTGGCCGGAGCCGGTGTTGGCCGCAGCGCCCTCGCCGCCGACTGTAAATAGTAAATACGCCGTCAGCTGTGCTCCCCCCGCATGATTAATGCACGCGCCGCGGTTGTCCCCTCTTACGGATTTGCTAAGGGGGTGGGGGCGTCGGAATGCGCGCGCGATCTCGCCCCTCCTCTGCACCGGGGGGTGGTTATAAGCACGGACCGCGGGGTAACTGGGGGTGGCCGGGGTGAGTAAGGTAGCCGGGGTAACTGGAGGGTGGCCGGGGTATGTAAGGTGGTCGGGGTAAGCCCGGGGTAACTGGAGGTGGCCGGGATAAGTAATGTGGTCGGGCTAAGCCGGGGTAACTGGGTTATGAAGGTGTTCGAGGTAGTCGGGGTAAGTGAGGTGCTCGGGATGCGTCGGGTAAGTGGGGGTGTCCGGGGTAAGCGGGGTAACCGGGGCGGGCGGACGAGCGCGCGATAAAGACGGAGCACGTGAGAACGAGGCCGCCGGCGGGCCTCTCACTCCGCCCCAGTGATTTTACTACCCCCGGCCGCGCCGCCCTCAACGAGGCCCTCGCCGCCTTATGCCGGCCCTCCGGGATGCACCACACTCAGTGCAGCCGGCCCTCAGCCCTCAGGGCTCTTGGCACGTCCACGGCACTCAGTCCCTGAGCCTGAGCCGATCAGCCCTCCCAGCCCGTCCCCTCCAGCCCTTGAGAGCATCACCAGACCCTCATGGAAGACAAGCTTCCACCGCCATTATCGCTCGTCCGAAAATGATGTGATGCCAGCGCCATCGCCGTGGCCGGCTGAGTCGTTAACTCCAGTTATGAGAAATTGTTGACAAGGCAGAGTGGGTATTAGCAGCCAAGGTGACAGCATTTCCCTGCGGTTTCGGGCTGATGCTGATACCACATTGATGAGGATGAGCGCCCCAAAAGGCATCGAGGACGTAGTTTCATCACGCGACTCTCTCGAAAAACTACCCCCTATCGTAGGGCAGAGAGATTACATCCCCAATCAGCGCGGTTGTTTTGGTGACGATTGGACTAAAGTGTCCCACCGCAGAGGCCGTGCCGCAGCCGGCCCCGGACAGGGCCAGGGACACTTGTTATATCTCCCCGACGCGGGCGGCCGAGCGGGGCGGCAGCGCGACAGCGGCCTTGGGCTGTGGATGTGAGGAGGGCGGGGCGGGGCGGGGCGGGGCGGGGCAGGCATCCCTAGCCTTCCACCAATAACCCAATAACCCTGGACGGCGGCGGCGGCTCAGCCCGGCCCGGTCGGCCCCTAAGGCCTCAAGCCTCAGGCATTCCATTTATTCCCATAAACTCAGCATCCGTCCCCTCTCCCATACTCTGTGAGAAATCCTTTGCCTCGTGAAAATCCCAACGGGTGGCAATGAAACTCCGGCAGTCTCACACCGAAAACTTCCCAGCGCACGCGTCTTTTAGCGGTTTTCTCGAATCCGAAGAGAAAAATCGTGCTGTGGGGCCGACTAAGAAATCACAGGCGAAAATAACGTCTCAGAAATATGGCCCCTGGCCGCCTTGCAGTGTTCCTGTCCCCATCTGCGCGGGTAACGAGGCCGAGATGAACGGCGCCGGCGCCCCGCCATAACTCGACGAGCATTCCGATGCGTGTGGCGCCCTGGGGGGGCTCCGGGTGCGGGACTCCGGGACCCCGGGCCTCCGGGACCCCGGGCCTCCGGCACTCCAGCCTCCCCTCCGGAGCCTCACGCACCAGTGCGGCTCATTTACACCCCTCAGGCCCTCAGGCGGGCCCCGCAGCCCCTTCGCACTCTCCGTGGCGTCCTCCAACCCTTCCGCCGTCGCCGTGCTCGGCTGGCCGTCGGCTGGCCGTCGGCTGGCCGTCGGCTGGCCGTCAGCTGGCCGCTGACTCCACACCACGGCCACGCGATATGGTCCAGTCCGGTCCGGCCCGGTCTCCGACCCCAAAAACTTGGCGGCCAACTTCCCAATCTCATCCCGCGTCCAGTTCCGCTCCCCCGCTCCCTCCCCCCTTCTCTTCCGGTTCCGCCCCCCGATTCCTTTCCCCTCCCAATGTTCCCCAAGAGCCCCAGCCCCAGCGCCCGGGCCCCAATATTTTCTAATGCAGTTCGCACCTTATTCTCTCCCTTCCGAACGGGCCGGATAACGGCCAGGCTTCTTACTATTTCATGACGGCTTCGCGTGCCCCTCTGGCTGGCTGCTCCGGCTGCCGGCCCCGGCCGCCGCCCCGCCGAGCAGCCAGCCCAGCACCTTATTTCGCACACCCCGGCAGGGCTTTGCTCCACGCGCCGTGGGAAGCGAATGAAACAGAGCGCGATTGCTCCTCTGCACGCCGCACTGCCAGCGAAAACACACTTCCTCCGGCCAGTATTCGAACTCGGTAACCTGAAACTTCACCGGTCCCCCTGGCTCTGCCGTTAGCAGCCTCCCCGGGCTCGACCTGCTCACCCACACGGCCCATTGATCTAGGAGGGGGCCTGAACGTGCCTTATCTGCTGTCCAGAGGGGCTGGGGCCTAGGGGGCCGGGGGCGCAGAGGGGGCTTGCGTAGCATATCATCTCGGAACGCCGCGCGCGCCTGCACCCAACCAGATACCGCGGCCAAAATAATTGGGCCGGGATTTGCAGACACTAATTGCAGTCGTGTGCCCCAGCAGAGAGAGCGTGGCGGGGAGGGGCCGGGAGGGGCCGGGAGGGGCCGGGAGGGGCCGGGAGGGGCCGGGAGGGGTGCCTCGCCCGCACCAGAATCCCCGGTCCGCACCTCACCGCACGCCGCGCTTCCCGAGGCAAAACACGAAAAACGGCAGACAGGCCGGGCAATAAAACGGCGTAAGGATTTCAGCTCTATTCCGCACGGCAGCGGCGGCGGGGTGCGGTGGGGAGGCTGGGGCCCGGGCCGGCCCGGCGAGCCGCCTGCCGCTCCACCACTATTTTACGGTCGAGCCGCACCGGCTTGTAGATTCGCGCTCGTTGCAGGCAGCGGGGGCAATTTCGCCGAGCGTGGAGCTAACAGGTGTGGCAGTGGGGGCGGGGGCGGGGCCGGGGAGCGGAGCGGGGGCGAGCCTGTTACCGCCGCCACCTGCCCCGCCACTCTTATTTCCACACGCCCCCGCCGCCGTAAAAGACGCTTCGCGGCAGAAGGAAGAATAAATGCGGGAAGGAAGGAGACGTCGGCAGAACAGGAAATAAATACAAAACATATCGCTGCTGGGGGGCTATGTGCTCTGTGGGCTCTCGGCGCTGGTTGCTTTGGCCTGGCCGTGCCGGCCCGAGCCCCCGGCAGGGTAGGCAGCAGCCGGTGCCGCACGACGCGCGTGTACGCCGCGCTGCCTACCCTCCGGATCACAGGCGCGCGCCGCCAGCCGTGCACACCGGGTACACACCGAACGTGCTTTGAAGCCCACGTGCATTAATTTGCGCGCTGCTCAAGTACAGTTCTTACTAACTGTTTAACCGATAACTCCATGCCACATGCTTGCACGTGTTTTTTCCTCCCACCTTCGCCACCGATTGATTCTGCTGTGGCTGAAACCCTCATCGATGTGATTTGTTCTGTTCCAGAGCGGCTCCTGGCGGAAGGCTGGCGGGCAGCGTGGGGCCGCGGCACCGCGGGGCCGTCGGGGGCACACGGCCCTGGTGTACCGCGGCAGCATGCTGGTCTACGGCGGCTACCGGGACCTCCGCGGCTCCTCCAACGAGCTCTGGGCCTTCCACTTCGGTAAGCGGAGAGCCGAGGCGAGAGCGCTTAGCAAGCCGCGGCAAGCGGCCTGAGCGCCGGATAATGAGAGGAGGAAACGATCGTTCGAGCCAGCGGAAAAGGCATTCGCAATCACCCGAGGAAAAAAAAATCCGATTCTCATTTCTTTATTTTTTTCCCCCCACCCCCACATTTCGTGTGCGTTATATGTGTATAATGCACTGATCTTCTTTGTGGGATGTTGCCCTCTCCTTTTCTCTCGTACAGCTCTTCTGCACCCCCCCCCCCCCTCTCTCTCTCTCTCTCTCTCTCTCTCTCTCTCTCTCTCTCTCTCTCTCTCTCTCTCTCTCTCTCTCTCTCTCTCTCTCTCTCTCTCTCTCTCTCTCTCTCTCTCTCTCTCCGAGTTGCCACCCCTCTGACCCGTCACCTGTGCCGCTTCCAGAGACGGAGTCGTGGCACATCATCAGCTCGGGCAGGACGGTCAGCAAGGCGGACAACATCCCGCCAGCCCGGCACAAGCACTCGGCCGTCATCCACGACGACACCATGTGGGTGTACGGAGGCATGACGGACCTCAACGAGCGGCAGGACCTGTGGCGCATCGACCTGCGTGAGTCAGCCCACCTCATCTCACCCTACATGTTTTTTTTTTTTTTTTAGATAATAAAATATGAAATGCCCTCCTTTAGGCTAAGAAAAAAAAGCAGCAGGTAAAAAAATAGCAACTTCCAAAAAAAAAAAATAGCATTTTATTATGTTTTGATTAAAACGTTCACGTTTAAGAAGGGTGTGACTTTTTTTTACCTGCATATGATTGTTTTCATTATCTGCACTTACCCTGCACTTACCTTTTTTTTGCAGACCGCAAGCGGTGGCACTGCGTGCGCTCTAGGCAGGGCAAGCAGGGCCCGGGCCCGCTGCACTCGCACGCCGCCTGCCGCCTGCCGGGCTGCATGCTCGTGTTCGGGGGCGAGCGCGCCGGCCAGCCCAGCGCCGACCTGTGGCGCTTCCACTTCGGCACGGAGACGTGGGACCGGGTGCACGTGGACGGGCCCAAGCCGTCGGCGCGCGCCGAGGCCGTGGCCCTGGCCGTGTCCGAGCTGCTGCTGACGGCGGCCGCCGCCAACGCCGACGCCAACCCCGCGTCCACGGCGCTCTCCCCCCGCGAGCCGCGGTCGCCGGCCTCGCAGCCGCCGCACAGCCAGCACGGCACCCTGCGCCGGATGCGGGCGGGCGGCTCCGTGGACCGGCAGGGCAGCGGCGGCAGCGCCGGCAGCGCCCGGGGGCACGTCCTGCACAACCGGGTGTCTCCCGGCGGCGGCGGCGGCGCCGTCAGCGAGCGGAAGTACGTGTTCAGGGCGCACGCCGGTAACTACGTGGACGGCAGCGAGGACAAGGACGGAGCGACCAGGTCACACGACATATACTTTACTCTGCTCGAGTCTAGACAGAGACAAACGTAGTGCATGGCCAGCATGCGCCAGCATGCCTACTGCCACGGGGTTGGGGATGTATGGCAATGCCAGTTCAATCGGCCGAAAGTCGATCAAACATCGATCCACTGGCGCGAGCCGGGGTGTTGGGAGGGGAGGGGAGGCGGTGTCTGCAGCCCGGTCCCGGTCCTGGGACTCCGAGGAGCGCAGGAATTCAATGATGTCGGGGAGACAATGGGCCGGCACGGGCACGGCAGGCGAGGACGGCCGATTTGCACCAGCCCCGGATTACTCCCAGCGAGCAAGGCCGTTTATCTCGGCAGCAAAGGGTGGGGGATGGCGGGGGCTGGCAGGGGCCGGGCACCACCCCCGACCCCAGCTCCCTTCCAGTCTACCAAACTCGACTTCGCCAGCGTATTGTTCCCATTGTGCCCCCCCTCCCCTCCCCGCCTCGCCCCCTCCTCGATATGGCATGATAAAAAGCCTCGTGGGTTGGGTTCGGTCGGTATTTCGCAATGCCCCGCTATGTCCGGCTCGGCGGCGTAGCTCTGCTTTTGGCAGCTCGCCAACGACGTGGCCGCTACGGTATGTTGTAGCAGTAGCATACATGATGGATGCCTTTAATTTGCTGCGTTCGCATATTAGGAGACCATTATTGCGGTTCTTTTGTTGTTGTTTTTGTTTCACATGGCATGAGCGCGTAGAATTGATACGCCGTAATACGTAAACAAGTGTACTACGTAAAATTGTGTCTGCTCCGACAGCATTTTGCATGGTAGAATTATAGTTCTCCCCCGCGAGAGCTAGGCATGCTGTATCAGTAGGTGGTTTGTAATGACAATATTCTCGCTCAGTATATTTCAACAACTATGTCTTTCTGTCCTCCGGGGTGCCCGGAAGGTCTAACACGGTATGTCATTCCACAGGTGGAACGGTCACCAGAAGCAGAACGGTCATCACCAGACGGCCTGCACCCCGAACGGTACCTCCAGCAACCTGGGCTTCCTCAAGGAGATCTCCAAGCTGTCGCAGATCAACCTGAGCCGGCTGGCGCACCACAAGTGCAACTACTCGGTGCTGGACGCGGACGACGGGGAGCGCACGGTGGACGAGGACGGCGACGGCGATGGCCTCGGCGTCCCCGGACCCCGCAGCGCGCCGCCGCAGACCAACGGGCATGCCGACAGCACCGGCGGCCAGCAGCACCCCGCCGCCGCCACCACCTCCAAGCTGGTCAAGTCCAAGTCCGCCAACCTGCTGTCCCGGAGGCCACGGCCCAGCCTGTAAGCAGTGGGATTCGGCCGGGGGCGGGAATTCCCGGACCGGTGAGAGTTTTGGACGGAAACTAAGGATGATTTGTCTCTCTGTCTCGCAGGGCGAGTATACCGAGGAGAAGGCCTCTGCCCCGGGACAACGCGTCAGTGCCCAACTTCACGACGCTGGCGTCCACGCTGCCCACCCCCGTCCTCACGCCGGTCAGCACACGGCGCTTTTCATTCTGCGCCGGGATTCGAACCCGAGGCCGAGGTGTTTGACCTGACTCACGCTCTTGTGCTGCTGCAGGTGGAGGCGGCGCGCCTGGTGTTCCTGGACTCGGACGAGCCCGAGGAGGACGAGGAGTTGTCCCCCCGCGGCGAGTACATCCGGCCCGCGTCCCCCGGCGGCCCCGTGGGGCCGGGGACCCCCATGGGAACCCCCTTGGGCATCCCCAGCAGCGCCAGCAGGGACTTCAGCCTGCTGCACCAGCAGTTCACGCCCAAGCGCCGCTCCGAGTCGTACACCTCGCACCTGGGCCACGCCGCGGAGCTGCAGCAGCGGCAGCTGCAGGAGGAGCAGGAGCTGCAGCGGCAGCAGCAGGAACAGCTGCAGCAGAAGCAGCAAAGGACCATCCCCAAGTCCGCATCCGTGCGGTTTCAGCCCCACCTAGAAGAGGTGCGTACCGCCCCGAACCTCCGTTGCTCTTCAGTTAAACGTGGAAATTGCCGTCGTGTCGGCCCGGGAATCTCACGCTCTGAGCACGTCTCTTGCTGCCCCGCAGGTGTCGGACGAGAACATATCGAGCACGTCCGACTACGCCAGCATCGAGACGATGAACCGCCTGTCCTCGGCCAGCAACTACAGCGTCAGCAACAGGCCGTCCCCCGTGGACTCCGGAGGAGGTGCGTAGCGTGGCGTGTAGCCCGGCCGGCCCCCGGCCGGACCCACCCCTTGTCCTTGTCCCGCCCCGCCCCGCCCTGTCGTGTCAGCGAGTCTGTTTCATTATGGCGTAATTAATCCAACTCGGTCCGAACCGGGGGCGGGGCGGGGAACGGGGGTGGGCGCGGGAGGAGAAATAATTGATTTGCAAACGCAGTAAATTGGACGGGGGAATGAGGGGGAGGGGGGGGGGACGAAAAAATCTGGGAGACGCACATAAACTTGGAAATGGTCGTTAGTCGTGGCGCTCGTCGTCTCGCCGCCGTCGGGGGAGAGATGGAGGAGAGGAGAGTTGAGGGACGCAGCTCAAGTGCAAAGCACCCCCATCCGGCCCCGGCCCGACCCCCAATTAGAGCACGCCGCCGTCATCGGGCGGTCGACGGGGACCTCTGGTCTGGTGGGGACCTGGCGGGGACCTGGTGGGGACCTGGAGGGGACCTGACGGGGCTCTGGAGGGGCTCTGGAGGGACTCTGGAGGGGACCAGTCGCCGCCTTCCTGCCCTGGCCCCGCGGCTGCCACTCGAGGTGGCTGGCTGTTGGCTTAATCGATGGACGACTGCCCTGGCCCCGGCCGCCCCGGCCCCTGGCGGCGTTATTTGATGCTTGCCTTCTCTCTCTGTCTCTCTCTGCCTCTCTCTCTGTCTCTCTCTGTCTCTCTCTCTCTCTCTCTCTCTGTCTCTGTCTCTGTCTCTGTCTCTCTCTCTCTCTCTCTCTCTCTCTCTCTCTCTCTCTCTCTCTCTCTCTCTCTCTCTCTCTCTCTCTCTCTCTCTCTCTCTCTCTCTCTCTCTCTCTCTCTCCTATGGAGGGACTGGCCGCGGCCATGATTGGCCTGCCATGCGGAACCCATGCTGTCACCATGCCGAGCTATCAGAACAGTGGGGGCTGCTGGGCTGCTGGAGTGCGGGGCGTAAAAACTTTGTTTCATGAGAGGGGAGCGGAGCAAATGAGCGGCGAGCAGCCTGCGGGACGGTGCGCTGCTCAGGATAGGGAGGACCATTACCCATTACGGCGGTAGGGGGAGGGGCAGCAAGCTGTGAGAAAAGTTTGCCGTGCAGGTGCAGTAAGACCCCACTCTGCTTCCTCTGTAGGCAAGGCCTCGTCGCGGCCCAGCTCCGGTCGCAAGACCCCCATCAAGGAGGGCCCCATCAGCTTCTGCAATCCCAACTACGTGGGGCCCGAGGCGCGGCGGCAGCAGCAGCAGCGCGAGCAGCGCGAGCAGGCGCGCAAATCGTGGCACGCCGGCATGCTCGCCAGCCCCTCGGCCTCGGCCACGGCCTCGCCCTCCTCGTCCTCGCCCGCCCCCTCGCCCGCCGTGGCGGCCGCCCGCCTCCTCAACTCGCCGCCGGACTCGCTGCTCGAGGACCCCTGCGGCCGCTCCGTCAGCCAGTGCTTCCGGGAGGAGGAGGTGGAGATGCAGCAGATCGGCTCGCCGCCAAAGCGGGCGCCGCCGCAGTCCCTGGCGCTGCGCAACACGGCGCACCCCGCCTGCAACCACCACCACCCCCACCACCACCACAACCACAACCACTCGGTGAGTACCGTAGTGCCGGCCGAGGTACTGGCGCATATTGCCAAATTAATCCACAAGCACTCTTTCACATTTTCAATTTATTTTTAATAGATTCGCGGTGGCAGCAAGTCCCGCGCGAGCAGTGCCTCCCGCGTGGAGCGCAGCCTGGCCGTGTCGGCCGTCGACGACCCTGGGGAAGCCCCGCCCCCGCGGCACCAGCCCGCCGCCGTCTACATGTTCGTCGTGGGCGGCAAGGAGCACGGCCAGGTGACCGTCTTCAGGAGGCCCCTGTCGGTGTGGAAGCTCCTGCTGCACCACTACGCCTTCTGAGAACTGGATCTGAGAAAGAAAAAAAAAATATTCGGACCTGAATCGATCTCTCTTCTTTACGTTATTAGTATTATTATCATTAAACATGAAGCGCAGTTGTATGTTTGTGTTTCGTGCAGGCAGGGGTCCTGCGGGGGACGGACGAATGTAGATAAAGTAGATAGTGTGCCCACGCAGAGCCTCTGCCTGCTTCATGCGTTTGCTTTCTAAATTTATGAGGAGATGAACATGTAATTAGACATTTTCCTTCTTGCAAAGGCGTCCAAATGCGCAGCACTAACTCCGCGGTTTATTGTAATTTCCTGTGAGATTAGTGCCAAAGTTTTGTATTCTTCCATGGCAGAACAATAAGCGGTAGCACGGCGTTATCTCGTTCTTTATGTCAAAGTTTAGGGAGGGGTAGTGATTTTGATATTGTGCCAAAGAGATAATTTGTGTCAGAAGTAGAATATTTGTTGTATCATAGAATTTGATAAAATGATTGTTGATAAACTTATTTCTCTTATAGCCATGTAGAAGAAAATAACTTAAAGTGCAACTGATGTTAATTGTGTAAAACAGTTCATTAAATGAATCACGATGAATCATCTCTCCAGTTTAGAATGTCAAAAATGTATTTTTTGAAAGACCATTTTATTTGGTATTTATTCATGTTTCTGCCGTCCAGACATGCACAAATGCAGTTATGCATACAAAACGTTTCTCTCAGGCATTGTGGTATAAGCTCATCCATTTTTGAAAGCCATTCCTGCTTTCACATGTGCTGTCCAGGAACTTTGTCTCACTACCACTTTCGGCAATGCTTAAAATTCTTCTCTAATAATCTTTTTACTGGACTGTGTCACAGATAAACAGCACCTCTCTTGCTGTTTTTCTACCGTATTTCTCGTATATATTTTTCTACAATGCTGTTGATGGTGGGTGAAAGGTTTTGCAGAGAGAATACTGTATTAAAACAACAATTTTAGCAGTGACTGGATTTATTGTATCAACTTTTCCCAACATCTACATTGTCTTTCTCAACATAATTCAATCAAGTACAATGTTCAAAATAAAGCACAGTCAACACTTTAACATATTCACTAAGAGCCTAAATACAGTTCCTAAATGAGGAAGTTGAAATCTGAAAACATATTGTATGTCGCACTGATTTATAAGCTCAGTTTTGATTTTACAGATGACAGAAAATATCATGTGGCAATGGTTTCTTTTTAATTGTTTCTCAAGTTCATGTACTTTCATGTCTGTATTGTAGTTGTTTTAGAAACAAAATAAAAACACTTGCATCGAAATATTGATTTCTTTTTTATGAGCCACCTTTTTATCTTCATGTACACTCATCTTCACCAAAAATGTACATTTATCACAGGAAAACATCTCCCTAATCCTTAGGGACTATGATGAACAGCTTTAAGCCCTAGTAATATAAATTAAAATATGAGCAATGAGAGACATAGAAAGTAGCCGCTCACAACTTGCGAAATGCATCAAATGGAAGCCTAATGACCTTGGCTTAATCATACTGCAATCATTTACGAAAAGCACAAAATGCACAAAGGACAAAATTGTCATCTCAGAAACAACACAAGACTTTAAAAGAAAGCTTAATGTTCAGCTAGTGTATCAATCTACAGCAAGAGTTTCAAACACTTTCTTGAATTTGAAAGAGATCACTGTGGATTAAACACATCAGGCAATCCACACAACAGTTGCAGAAACAAACATTAGTGTAAACGTAAAAAAAAAAAAAAAAAAAAAAAGATAATAGGAAAAAATATTTAACTGTTGTCCCATCTACTTTTCCTCTTCCTTTGCTCAGCTCTACTTGAGCTTGAGTTATCATAGCTTGAGCTATCATCATAGAGTGATGATGATGGCGATGATGATGGAACAAAACCAGGAGGGGCTGGGTAAGCAGTAGCATTTCTTGGGGGGCCACCAGCAATGTAGGTTCCTGAGCTCAATGTAGTGCCACTTCCCTCGCTCTCACGCCTACCCCCACCTCTACCACCGCTGCCACTGCCACTCTTATAGTCATCATTACTCCTCCCAGAGGTTCCTTTAACAACTCCATAATCTGACTTCTGATTTGTCTTCTCCCACGTGGTATCCTCAGAAGCCGTAAACTACGAAGGAAAGAAAAATAAAAACACATCATAGACAAAATTCTTCAAAACAATGATAGTACAGTTAAAAAAATCTAGATGAAGACTAACCTGGCTCATGTACTGAGCACGAAAAGCGTCCCTCATGGCTCCCAATCTGTCTGATCCAGGCCCACGTGTTCGAGGAGGTCCAGCTCCAGCTCCAGCTCCAGAAGGCTAGAATAGAAAGAAAAAAATATCAGTACATACTATTGATTGCATGAAAATTGATAGATATGAAAAAAAAAAAAAAACTCACCCCTGGCTGTGAACTAGAAGCTAAACTTCCATATGCTGATGGAGCTGGTCCATCTATCTTTTTCAGACTGCCACTATCACCACTTCCCAGACCAGGGCGTTCTCTAAAGCCGAGCCCTTGCCCTCCTACATTCATTTTCTTACCCTTACCCCCCTTAAAACGAGATTTCCGGAACCACGCACTCTGAAAGACAAAAATATTTAAATTTTGCTCAGAGCTAATAAACCTCATTGCAGGAATATAAAAGCATTGCATACCTGCATAGCCAAGTCCAGTAAAGAGCCTGGAACTTCTTGATTAGCGCCTTCCAAATTGCGGACCAAATGACCCGCAAACTCCTTGTCTTTATCAGTAACAAGAGTAAATGCAGAGCCCTTTTCTCCCGCACGACCTAGTAATTAAACATATGGTTTTAATTTCAATCAGTAAAAATGCACATCCACAAGGAGGGTAAGAAGAAATATGATTAAAAATGTCCACATGCATTTTGTTCCTTCTCACCTGTACGTCCAATTCGATGGGTGTGAGTGTCAATGTCACGAGCAATATCGTAGTTCACAACAGTTCTGATATGAGGAATATCCAAACCACGAGCTAAAAAAAAATACTTTATTAGTTTATGTAACATTTGCAAAATTGATTTTCATTTTACACAGAAAAGAAACTTTACCAGCAACATCAGTGGCGACCATAATGTTACATTCCTGTTTCTTAAAATTTGTGATAACTTTGTTTCTTTCCATCTGGTCCATATCACCATGTAACAATAATACTTCGTATTCCTTTAGTCTTAGATTATTTGCTAACTCTTCTGCATTTGCCTGTTAACAAGCAATACAGGATGAATAAAATAACTGGCAGAACATTCAAAACAGGGGAGTAAAAAAATTTGATTAAAAAAAAAAAAAAGTTTAAAAGTAATAAACAAGCACTAACCTTTTTAGTAACAAATATTAACACACTTCCTGCAGAAAGGAACTCCACAATGTGCCCTAATAACCAGGTCCACTTTGCTGGGAGAGAACTGAGAACTAACACAGTTTGTGTAACATCCTCATTGGCCTCTCCAACATCACCCTGTACAATACGCACTGGATCCGTCAAAATATCTCTGGCCAACTTCTCAACTCTCTTCTTGAATGTAGCACTGAATAGCAGAGTCTGTCGATCAGGCCTAACATGGTTACAGATTGACCGAACCTGGGGCTCTAAAAAAAATAAAAAACAACAACATAATCAAAGACTTAAAAAAGATTAAAAAAGTAATATTGTCGGGTATGAAACTTACCAAAACCCATATCAAACATTCTATCAGCCTCATCTAATACAAGGAAAGAGACCCTTTCCAAATTGGTGGCTTTCATTTTGACTAAGTCAATCATTCTACCAGGTGTGGCAACAACTATTTCAGCTCCAGCTTCCAGAGCTTTGCTCTGTTCCCATTTTGAACCACCACCATAACAGCAGCAAACCTGCAAGCCATATACTTTCCCAAATCGCTTCGCTTCATTATAAATCTGTAAATACCAATTTGCAATTATGTAGCATCATATGCAAAAATGAAAATAACACCTTGCAGATGTGAATTTGCTATACCTGTTGTGACAATTCTCGAGTTGGAGCCAAAATTAATCCTATGGGTCCATCACCTGGTTTCAATTCCCTCTGGTCCATAATATGGACAAGCATTGGCCAGATGAATGCTGCAGTCTTACCACTACCAGTTTTAGCAATACCTAATCACAAAGAATGTAAAGGTGAGATGTCAAATAACAAAAATAAAATACACTATTCAATTGCATATGTTATCATAACTTACCTATGATATCTCTTCCTCCCAAGGCAGCAGGAACTGACTGCGCTTGAATTGGTGTAGGTTGTGTGTATTCAAGCTTACGAATGGTTTTCACAAGTGCGTCATCAAACCCAAAATGGGCAAAACTTGAGACTGGATTAGGAGGCAGAACACCTGTGACCTTAATTAAAAAACTACTATGAAGCAAGGGTGAGAAAAAACGAGAGTATAGAAGTTCCGAAAGAAATAAAATTTACCTTCAATCCAAGCTTTTGACGAAGCTCTGCCACTTGAGCTGGAGTCAAACTACTTATTTCCTCATGAACATTGTAGAAATTTTTTTCAAATGGTACATAGGATATTTGTGAATGGTCAATGGGTGGAAGGGGGTCAATAATCTAGAAGACAGGCACAAGCAACGGAAAAAATAAGAAACTATTTAAGAAAAAAATTATTGCAATCCATCTGGTGTAGTGTGAATGAAATGCAAAACTAACTTTCTTTTTCACAGTAACAATGGGATTTCCATCTTCATCGTATTCAACATCATCATCTTCATCTTCATTCTGTAGACCTGCTAATGGATTCTCCTCCATGTATCGGTAGTATGACTCTTCATCATCTTCACCTTCAATATCAGCTCTTACGCCTTTAGACTTCTCTTCTGGAGGTTTTTCTTTGGATACTTCAGCTTTCTTCTTCTCCTTAGTTACTTGCTGCTCAATCACAGCCATAAAAGCATCTAAGGGGTCATCCTCTGAATCAGAGTCTTTGGTATTACCCTTGTAAGAAGGACTACCAGGAGCTGGAATATAAGCCAGCTGAGGTGCTGCAGACTCATCGTCATCTTCAAAGTATCTGCAAGTCAACAGAAGATTGTGTCAGGAAATAGCATCTATGTTGAGCTGACAAATATAGATGGTATAAGTTAAGAACATACTCATCCTCTGTCTTTGCTCTCTTCTTCGGAGCACCCCAACCACTAGCAACCATGGCATTTTGTGTAATAGCTGACATTGTCGAATAGCCATGTTTGCTAACATTACTTGATGGGGGTGGAGGAATTGCAGCTGCGCGTTGTTCGCGCTTTGACATCTGGAATCCACCAAAGCCAAAGCCTCGGGGTTTCCCATCGCCACCCTTATTGTAACTCATGATAGCTCTGGAGAGGAGATAAAAATTGTTTGATGACTGGAGAGAGCTTAGTAGATGGTTAAAAATTATTACAACCTAGACAGTGACAGAAGGTCTAAAGTAAAATGGTAAGCCTAAGTCCTAAAACTTTTGCGGCTAATTTAAACGAGTTTATTTTACACAATCGGATAAAATAAGTAAACAACTTTGGAGGATAACCTAACTTCAAGCTTCCAAATATACATCTCTTACAGAACTAACATGAATGCACAGTGAAATGGATAAGGACATGTTCATGCGATATTAAATACTCACAACACCAACCAGTAGCGAGGCAGAATATATAAATACGCAATTAAAGGGAAATTACATTGACAGTCTATTTCACCCCAAAAAGGACAACATTAACCCTTGCCTGTGAGTGCAATCAAACCGCTTGCCGTTATGCACAGATCCCAGAGACGCACCTTCAATTTCTCATAGTTTTGCAGAAAAACGCCTGCGCGGTAGGCAATTCATTCTACTTCAAAGGCAATGGGGTTGCGTACTGGCCAGGGGCCAGGCCGGCCAGGCCGGCCAGTGCGTACAGTCGACAAAATTCTTCTGCTGTGTTGTAGGAGGTAAACACAACCCAAACATAAGAAACACAGAAGTCCGCCAACAACAAGCAAGGTGTGAAGGGGCCATGTTCAAATTTTCTTTTCCAAATCCAGACGGTGATACTGGTCAAAATGACGAAGGTAAACATTAATCCACTGTAATAATATCCTTTAACCTTGTCCCAACGTGTACTTGAAGCCGGCACCCGTTCTATTATTTTCTGAATTACTTATATCTCCGTTTGCTTTTGGAGGATCGACTACCACAGAGCATTCTGTCTTACAATGGTTGCCATCGGAGAAAATATATGTTCGACCCTCTCATTTGAAATACATGCTCACACATCAAGAGTCGGTAAAACATGTGACAATCTCTGATTTGAAATTGGCACATATATCAACTAAGTCTGCTGTTAAGTCTGCGACAGAAAAGACAGTTGGTGACAATAGTGTGAAGCTTGCCGAAGAATTACATTCAGATTTAATTCCTGCTAAATATGAAGGTATTTTTTGCACAACGCACAGCATCGTTTTGTTCAAATTTGAAATATTTCCACTTCAGTTTTGTCAGAATATTTCATCTCTCTTCAACATAAAATTTTGCAGGTGGTTTGAAAATCTGGGAGTGTACGGAAGACCTCTTGGATTGGCTCTTGTCCAATAGATCTCACACAAATCTTCAAGGAAAATATGTTCTTGATTTGGGCTGTGGGGCAGGCTTGCTTGGTATAGCAGCCCTGAGAGATGGTGCTAATGTAATTTTCCAGGATTATGTGAGTAAACTCTGCTACATACTGATATTGCATATAATTGCTATTGAAATGTCATATTTCTACTAAAGCAGGTCCTTTTTTTGTAGAATAAAGAAGTTATAGATGGTTGTACTATTCCAAATGTCCTTCTAAATATCACTGATGAGGAGTCTCAGAAGTTAATTGAAAACGAAACTCAGAATAGCTCACATTGTGAGTTTTATAGTGGAGATTGGGCATCATTTATTGATAAAATTCAGGAAGGAAGGAAAGAAGAATTGAAGTTTGATTTTATATTGACCTCAGAAACTATTTATAACCCTGGAAATCATCAAAAGCTGTGTAATGTGTTCAAAAAATGCCTGAAAACCTCAGGTTGTGTGTATCCTTTCTTTCATCATGTTGCATCTCCCTCATTGTGCTGATTTTGTTTGTTTGCATCTTAATGTAACCTTTGCGACTTCCTTAGCAATTAAGCAGATATTTGGCCGCCAAAACATACTATTTTGGTGTTGGTGGAGGTTTACGTCAGTTTGAAAATCTTCTTAAAGAGGATGGATCGCTGAAAAGTGAAGTATGCTGGAAGTGTCCTTCAGGTATTTGCATTTATTTCATTTTTTCAACCTACAAACATGATCAATAATTAAATAAGAACTCGCAGAGCATTTATGGACATTTTTATGTCTTAAATTGCAGGTGTCTCAAGGGAAATAATAAAAATTACATTTGCATTGTGATTCTGAGAAAGAGTCATGAGTGGCTTGACATGCATCTTTGTAAGATGTAATCAATAGACTAATATAAATGTAAAAGAAGAAAGATCCATATAAGATAATTTTTTTACAATTTTGTACACACTTTTATGGTTACATTGGTAGCCTTTGGGTACTCCTTAGTATTTTTAAATCACAGTGCTTTCCCTTTTAAAAGACAAATATGAAATGATCTGTAAGACAAATGCTTTCTTTGTTTCTCAATGTGATTAAAATGTATATTTTAACACATGCTAGCAATTCAAAGTGGTTCGAAAAGACATGTGTTCTTGTGTTCAAATATGTCCGAAAATTCATGTGTTCCAAAAGACAGTGTTCTTCATCTGAGATCATAAATCATTTTTGGTACCCTCTAAATTCATTCTCGAAAGCAATATTAAGAAGTTCAGAAAACAGCAAAATTATAACAAAATATGTGGGAAACAATGAATTCACACTATTGCTACTAGAAAAGTGGAAAAATGATGAAGATGACTTACATTACACATAAATACCATACATACAAAAATACAATATAAAAGCTACATGTTAGCCCGTGTGGTAATTTCCACGCAAAGAATTAATTTCATGAATGAAAATTTGTTTTGTTCAATATCACCATCACCATTGCCTTGTATTTTGCAATGGTTTGAGCAGCAGTCAGCCAGCAGGAATGTGACAAAGGATATATCAATTAACTTAAACTTACAATGTACATATTATTGCTGTCAGCAGGTAATTTGCATGCAATATCACAGTTCACAGTCTAACAGACTTGACCTTGTTCTTTTAGAGTTTCTTTCCAGTGGAAAATTCATGTGGAGTAGCTTCCAATGTTTACAAGACTGTGAAATGTTGCCTTTAGCTAAAATTACAAGTTTTTCTGACTTGCATTCCACACTTTGAAATAATGATATCACATATGATTCCACGGGTGAAAAACAGAAGTCATTGTATATATTTTTCTCTTATTGTTTTCGGACTAACATTTAGGTCTAGCCAGCTTGCGGGTTTCCAGATGATGAAGTCAACAACTGAACAATCTTCCGGAAGATGAAGGACTTGATCTGCGAACATTCCATGACCAACGGTACTTTTATTAGAGGCTACAGTTTTGATAAAGTGGTAAATGTTTTTTTTTAATAACAGTGCACAATTTCCTTACCGAGAAGAGTGTAGAGAAAAAAGTTGCAATAAATCCTCCGCCACCCTGTGTTGTAACAAAGCTATGTGTAGAGCTAAGCGGGTAAAGCATAAAAAAGAAAAGCAAGAATAGTTTAGGAGGTGCTTTGTTATTTCATACAGGCTGGAGGAGTAGAAGATTAAATAATTGAATTGCACTATCTTATTCTTTGAAGGGGAAGGCACTTGAAGCTATTCACAGCAAGACAGTGTGAGCGGTAAACTGTAGGCAAAGCATTGAGAGGCGAAGCGCACGGCTGCATGTAGCCCAGCCACCGACCCACCGCAGACGGCAAGTGCAGGTGCCCTGCCCTGGAGTGGTCTGATCAGGTCAGCGACGGTCACTTACCGCACCGCCGGGGTTGGCGCTGCCACTCCCTCCTGCGGAGCCGTCGCCGGCGGAGCCCTGCGGACACGAAAAGAAACAAAACGTACAGATACGGACAGTGCTGGGGGGCTGGGTTTGCCAAGCCAGTGGTGACACATTACGGGCAAAACTACACATCCTTCCAGTGCACCTCACCTGGCTGCTGCTGCCGAGGAGGGGCGTCACCAGGCCCAGGATGGAGCCCGAGTCGCTGCCGCCGGCCGCCCCCGCGCCCGCGCTGGCGCCTGCGTCAGCGCCGCCGAAGCTGCTGCCGTCGAGGGCCCCCACCGAGGCGCCGAGGTCGCCGCCGTCACCCAGGGACACGCTAGCGCCGGCAGAGGCTCCCGCGCCGCCCCCGGAGCTCTGTAACCAGAGGACGGGGTGAGGGAGGAGGCCGAGGCCGGGCCGTGGTGCTGCTAGTACGTGCGCATGCTAGTGCCGCCGGGCCCCGCCCCCCCCGTCATGGCCCCCGTCATGGCCCCCGTCGAGAAGTTGTGTCGCGTCGGTCCAGTCCGCATGCAGTACTACTTACGGGGGCGCCGTCGAGGGGGTTGCTGTCGAGGGGGAAGCCAACCACGGTGATGGACGATGTCTGTTCGCTGCCGTCCGCCCGGGAGGACGTCTTGGCGGTGGCTGCCCTGACGGCCCGGGTGCTCCTTTTCTTGCTACCCTCGACCGCCGCGCCCGCCTCGTCCACCACGGTCTCCTCGGGCGGGCAGGGGCTCGGCTCGGGTCCCGGGCTCGGCAGGGGGTCGGGGCTGGAGCTGGGGCTGGGGCTGTCGCTCGGGATCGACAAGGGTTCGTCGGTGTCAGGGGAGTCGCCGCCGCCACCGCCACCGCCGGAGGAGGGAAAGACGAGGGAGGCCAGGTCAAGCAGGCTGAAGTTGTTCTACGCGGGGAGCAGGCGGCAAGCATGGAAGCAGGAAAGCAGGCCGAAGCAAGGGCCGGGCCGGGCCAGACCGAGCGTGTTAAGTAGGGCGTGTTCAGAAGGCGCTCTGCTGCTCTGCCCCACACCAGCGTCGTCGGCGTGCTCAACGCCGTGCGGGCGTCGCATGATAGCCGAGAGCGAAACCATTTTACAGGGCGTGTCTGCTGCGGTAATGTGGGCGCGCGTGCGTGTGTGTGTGTGTGTGTGTGTGTGTGTGTGTGTGTGTTGAAAGAGAGCGAATCTGATGGCAACATCAGACCATCTAGAGGCGTGCGCAAAAATAAACAAATTAAGAAGCGGGGATGAGCTTCGAAACTAATCCGTTTTGTGTGCTTTTGCGGGGCCGCCCCTCCCGATCCCGATACATATCTTACTTCTGGTTATTATTATTCCCCGGAGACCTGTCAGCCATAAGCGGCCCCAGCCCGGCGCAGTGCGGCGCGGCGCGCAGCCCAGCGGCTCGCTGCTCTGTGGAAACTGCGGCTCTGCCAATAATGGGTCACACAGAGCGAGCGACGGCAAGCCAGGAGCGCTACCGCTGCTACCGCTGCTACCGCTGCTGCCGCAGCAGCTACCGCTACCGCTGCTGCGGCCGCTGGCTACCGCATGTTCCTTATGTCTGGTTTTGAAACTGGCAGCGAGCTCAAAGCCAAAGCGTGTTGGTCGCCGCTGAGCTGAGCCGGAGCCGGGGCTAAGCGGCTAGTGCTAGGCGGGAGCTGCAGTGCATGCCACAAAGCAAAGCGGTCAGAGATCCGTCGTCGTCCGTGTCCGAGGGAAGACAGGCAATGTTGGCCCGCGGCCTGTCGCATGGGGGATCTTTCTGTCGTTCTGTTTTTTTTTTTTTTTTTTTTTTTTTTTTTTTTTTTTGACAAAGGTCCCTGTTCAAGTCGAAGAAGTGCACGAGGCAGGATGTGTACTCACGCCGCCGCCGCTGCTGCTGCCGAGGAGGGGTGTGATGAGCGACAGGATGGAGCCGGAGTCGCTGCCGGCGCCGGCCCCGGCGTCACCGCCCGCCGCCTGAGGGAGTACAGGACCATGTCCAGTTAGCACAACAAAACATTCGGCCAGTCTGATCACAAATAGCGAGCGCCTGCTGGATAGGCTGCTGTATGAGGATGGAGCTAGGCTGGCGGTGGCGCGGCGTGGCGCAGTTAGATCACCTCGCCCTGCGCACGTGCCGGGCCGGGACGCCACGCGCCGCCACGCGCCGCCACCGTGACGCGTGCCGCGCTACTGGAGCTGCTCTGCGGGGGGTGAGGGGGGGGGGGCACCTCTGCAGCCGCTAATTGCGTCCAGCACAATGCCACCCCACCCCTCTTCCTCCCTGGGAGATGACTTTGCGGAAGAGCCGCGAGCAGTAGCAGTAGCGGCAGCAGCACCCGAGGCTCAGTCAGTGAAAGTGAGAATGACCAGTGCTACCTGCCGCGACTGTCGTGGGAGACCTGCTGTCTGCCGTCTCTCTCTCTGGGGGCTCCCCAACAATATCCCAAACAAAATAAAAAAAAATTGCCCATGGATTTCGAGTTAATTCCCCCGACGGGGCAAACTGCCCGGAGTAATCAAGTTTTGCCCAGCTGAGCGGCGCACTGGAGTCGGCAGGGGAGACGGGCCACGGCCAAGGCCAGGACACCGTTGGGCGCGACGCGCTGTGCGTAACCTGACGTAACGTGGGAGAGGGGAAGGGAGAGAACCGGCCCGCCGGCCGCACCGGAACCGCACAGTGGCAGGGACACGACATGACGTGATGCTCACTCCGTGCGATGACTCGGGGGAAAGGGGACACGAGAAATGAAATGACACCGCTGCTTCTCACTCCCCGCATCGACGGAAAATGATGCAGTAGTAGTAGTATAGTAGTAGTAGTAGTAGTAGTAGTAGTAGTAGTAGTAGTAGTAGTAGTAGTATAGTAGTAGTAGTAGTAGTAGTAGTAGTAGTAGTAGTAGTAGTAGTAGTAGTAGTAGTAGTAGTAGTAGTAGTAGTAGTAGTAGTAGTAGTAGTAGTAGTAGTAGTAGTAGTAGTAGTACAATGGCGTGTTCTACTGACCGCGCCGCCGCCGCTGGAGCTGCCGAGCAGGCTGCTGAAGAAGCCCAGCTTGTTGCCGGAGCTGCCCAGCAGCTGGGAGTAGGTCGGGCCCTTGTTCAGCTCGTTGAGGAAGCCGCCGCTCTAAAACAAAATAAAAAGTTTCACAACATTTTTTTTCTTTTTTCAGGTTCTTACCATAAAAGAAATAGGAAAAGAGATTTGCTACTAACCCCGATGAGAGCGTTCACCGCCCTCTTCTCCCGCGGCGACAGCCCCTGGAGTTTCTCCAGTTCCTGCAGAATCACAAAACACAAACAGGGTCAGACACTGTTCTGCTTCCTGCTTCTCTCTCCGGAGCGGACAGCGTGCCGCAGCGTGCCGGGCGCCCTGGGGTAGACTGACCCGCCGAGCACCGGTGTTCGACGGGACTGCCTACCCCCGGCTGGTCGGGCGCTCGGTCCAGCCGCAGGCCACAGGCGCCGCCCCGGAGCTGGGCACGTAGTCTGCAGTCACGTACGGCTAGAGCCGCGTTACACAGCGGCGGGGCGTTTTGTGGGCCGCCTAGTCCGGCGCCCGTAACAGCGCAACGCGGCCGGGGCGGCCGGCACCAGCAGCGCACGCGTGTGCCCACGACACATGCACGGCCGCGGCACAGCCCGGCCCGGGCCGATCCTGTGCTCCCCGCACCGACCCGACCTGACCCGAGCCGGTGGTGGCGGGGCAGGTGCGGACGCTCAGGGCGCTTTTGCGGTTTTGAACTTGGAATTTCGTTGGCGCCACGTCCACTGTAAACACGACGCTGCGAACGCCGACTGGGTCCGCGGCCGGGCCATGCGGCGGCACAAATGACCTCCTTTCCACGATGCGGGGCGGGGCGGGGCGGGGCCGGTCGGTCCGTTTACGTTCACTTAGGCAGCCCCGGCCCATACCCGTACCCCTGCCATTGGCCACCGCCGCCGCCCAGCCACACGATTACATTAGCAACGCGTACGTCTTTAAAAGGTGATTTGCGGACCGGGGGCCCGGGTGCGCCACTGCAGTGCTCACGGCGCACCGAGCCGAGGTCATACACCTCCGGTAATGAAATTATCGCCACCGTCTGACGGCGTGTGGCGCTTATGTCGAAAGTTTAGTTTGCTTCTTCCTATCGGCGCGGAGGCGGAGGAGGGGGAAACGGCTGCAAAAGATGAGCCATTCCTGCCGTTGCGTGTCGTTATTCGGTATGAAAAATCCACTCGACCATTACCACGCAATACTCGCCCTGGCTGCGTCACAAAATCACCTGGATCAGGTCGGCGATCTGGCCGTCCACGCCCTGCTCCTCCGCCTGCTGCACGGGGTCGATGGCGGAGTCCGGGATCGGCGTGGCGGCGCAGGACACCGCCAGCAGCACCACGGCACACCAGGCAGACCTCATGGCGATCCTCCTGTGCCGGTCAGAAAACAAAATAACGATATAAATGTTGGTTTCATATTTCTCTGCGACAGGTGCGGAATGCTGTTCCGGTTGTCGGCCACTCCGGACCCGGGGGCAGCCGGGGGCAGCCGGGGGCGGGTAAGACAGGCGCAGGTCTCGGCCCCCGCGGCCCCCGCGGCCCCCGCGGCGAGGCAGCCCGCGGTAATCCGCGAGCTACTATCGTGGTCCCGGGATCGATAGCACTTCAACGCTGCACCGCCTCGGACGAGGATGGATCCGGCATTTTCCCGCAGCTCGCGGCCGAGGAAAGTACCCACAAAGTACCCAAGGGGCGTCCACAAAGTGCGTGGCGACCCACATTACATCAACATGGGGCGTCGATCTAGCGAGGTATCGATTCCTTTATTCTCAGGGAACAATAACAATTTTTTTTATTTATTTTTTATTTTTAAAGAACATATAATTTAATTTATTCCGAGATTATTCGCAGCGGTGTCCGCAGCAGGAAGAGGCGGGCGGGCTGTCAGAGGAGGCGTCAGGCTAGCGCACATGCAACCAGGGTACTAAAATCAGATAATGGGTACGCGACTTTGCAGGGCCCGGATCCGGCTCGGGGGAGGGGGGGGGGGGCGGTCAGCTGCTGGCCCTGGCCACCCCGCACCTGCAGATGCGGCCACCGCCTGCTGTGCAATTTTCGCTCGCGCAATTCGAGTCCGCCGCCGAAGGTGCTCGCACGGATCTCCCTCTCCCCCCCCTCTCTCTCTCTCTCTCTCTCTCTCTCTCTCTCTCTCTCTCTCTCTCTCTCTCTCTCTCTCTCTCTCTCTCTCTCTGTCACACACACACACACACACACACACAAAGTCGAATAGCATTATGAGTTAACTGCGAAATGCAAACCGTGCGTATGCGAGGCTACGGCTTACTGGCACTGGCCCACCCATACACAACAACTTGGGTCGTTCGGTTCCCAGAGACGAGACCAAAAAAAGAAAGAAAAAAGAAGAAGAAGAAGAAGAAGAAGAAGAAGAGGGAGAAGAATAGGCAGAAAAAAAAAGAAATATGCGCGTGGCCACGCGGCTTGTCGTACCGTCGAATGGTGTCGTTAATGCTATGTGTGTCCGATAGCGCGTTGCCCAACCACGGCTCTGTGTCATAATCGTGAACAGACATTTGGCATTTCAAGGTAACGATACGGCACGCAAACCATTCGATGAGTCATTTTTTTCCCTCCCGAACATCTCTCCCTTTTATGGCGACGCCAAACGGGAGAAGACAGATGCAGATAGAGACCAAACTCTGCAAGTCAAGCTTGTCGGCAGTCTGTCGATATGTGTGTGTGTGTGTGTGTGTGTTTTTGTGTAGTTTTTTTTTTTTTTTTGCGGCTGAGACGTTGCAACTTTTGATTTATGTCGAGCCGGTATTTGAACCCAGATCCGACAGACTCGAGCGGTGGCCCTGTCTCGGAGGGCACGGGTTCGAACACCGGCCGCCCGGCCGGTTTTATACTCGCTTTGTCCGAGGATATACGCTTTCGGTTCACCACAGAAGGAGGATGAGGAGGAGGAGGAGGAGAAGGAGGAAAGCTCTGCGTTACCTCAGCATTTGTTTCTGCAGCCGGCCCGCCGCACCACACGGGCAGAGCCGGGCAGAGCAGAGAAATACCGGACGGCGTTTCGCCACCGAACGGCGAAGGCGCTCTCGGCGCGCGTTTTGTACGGCGGAGCGACGGCGGTACGCCACCTTGGGTCCAACCCGCAGGTCCACCGGTCCACCGGTCCACCTGGCCGGGAGAGTGGAACGTAACGCAGGAACAGTGGAACAGTGGAACGGAGGAACAGGGAGCCGGATTTCGCACCTACGCCGCGCTGATAACGCTACGCTGGGGTCCTGTTCCAGTGACGACAGACGCGAGCCATTCATTGGATAGGTCCGTGTGGTCCGGCCCGGCCCACCCGTGAGCCCCCCCCCCTCCCCCCCGCCGCGGCTCCAATACTGGTTATCACAGCGCGAGTAGAGTACTCTATTCTTACCTCTGTGCGCACTGACCTTAGTCTCGTTTGGTGTGCGGTCAGCATCTGATTACACACACACACACACACACACACACACACACACACACACACACACACGCAGAGGATTGAGAAGTGAATGCCCGAGTGACCGAGAAGGGCGTGCCTCACGCCGAGAGCTCCACGCAAAGTGGCAGTAGTAGTAGCAGTAGCAGCAGTAGAGTATGGAGCCCGTGACCGGTTTACGCCTCCACCGCCCCCTCCCGCCATTCCTCCCGCCGCAACCGAAACCGCAGCCACCACCACTGCATTCGCCGCGCTGTTGCTGTTGTGTACTCGTTATGCGATTTCGGGGAGGCGATAAGTTCAAACCGTTTTTTGGTTTTTGTTTTTGTTTTTCTGGCGGGAGGGTGAAGCCGAGCCGCGGGCAGTCGGGCCCGTGGCCTCCCGCCTCCCCCGCGGCATGTGGTTCGGCATCCCACGCCACCCGTCCGCCTGCAGCGGGGCAGCAGCAGCGGCAGCAGCAGCGGCAGCAGCAGCGTTTTGTGTCCCCCCGCAGCCGAAGGTCAGCTCCGGCAGCCACGGACCTGTCGAAATAAGAGTACCCCGGCCAGCAGCAGCGGCAGCAGCAGCGGCAGCAGCAGCAGCGGGCGGGAGAGATCTCAATCGCAGACACCGTCGTATGACATGACACGATGCGCTCGAAGCGCATTCCCTTTTGCAGCGCGGCATTTTATCTCGCATCTGTTAAAGCCCCCCCCCCCTCCCCAACCGGAACTTTCCGACAAACCAACCGAAAGTTTTGCGATCTGAATTTTTTTTTCCGATTCGATTTTTTTAAATTTTTACGATTCGAATTATTTTTTTGTAGAATCGAGTTTTTTCAGAATGTTCGATTTTTTTTTATTTTTATAGAATCAAACTTTCGTTGCTTCTCAATTATTTTTTGAAATTAATTTAGCCAATTCAGCGGAATGTCACGAATGTTCCTCAGATTGTGTTTTTCCGTCGGCCACCGCCTGTTCCTCCACTGGTTACTACTTGTTTGCACTTTGTAAGGTTTCGCACCCTGAACGGGCGGGCGGTTATTGGCGGAGCCGGCGCTGCCGTCGCTGTCGGCCCCCGCGTGCGTTTGAATCGCCCGGACGACGTGAAGTGTAAGTGTCGGCCGCACAGCGCACAGCGCCAGGGGCGGAGCGGGGCAGCGAAAGCAAGGTCGGCTGCCCCATAAACAGGGGAGGCCCGTTGCAGAAATAGAACAGAGATGGGAATTTCGGAAGCCGCGGCACAGAGGCTGACACGAACGTGACATCCCCAACACACCGCGGAAAATCACAGGGCCGCAGTTGGAATTTGAACGTGTGTCTTAATTGTGCGGATGTACTCCCAGCAAAAAAAAAAAAAAAAAAAATCTCACACTGCTCCCTCCGCAAAACGCAGAGCTGGCCTCTGCCTGAGTGGGTCAGTCGAGGGCTGCGGTGATCGGGACAAGGACGGCCCCGGCCGGGTCCTCACGTCTTCGGCTCAGCGCTGCCTCTGCTGTTGTCCCGGGCCGGGGGTCGCTGCCGGTGCTGCCGGTGCCCACCGCTGCCGGCCGGGGAGAGCTTTTTCGACCACTCCGACCTATTGCGCAGCGCAGCGCGCGAGCAGACCGAGTGTGTGGACTAGGCGAACCCACTCGGCGCCCGGCCCGACCCGGCCCGGCTCCCGGCTTCTTCATCATTGTCGCTCGAGGTCCCCGCTCCCGCTCCCTCAGCATGTGCTGCTGCAGCAGTGGCAGCAGTGACCTTCCCGTCAGACCCATGCCGTCTCCACTCCCAGATCCGATGGGCCATGGGTGCCATGGGTGGCCGTGAGGGGCCGTCTGTCCGACATGAGTTTGCCGCCCGCACACCTCTTGCCGACATATGTTGGTCCTTGTTTCTTCTTTCTTTAGCGAGGGGCGAATCACTTATTGCGCGTTTTGAAATTCTCATTTGAGCATAATGAGGCAGACTGAGAGGCGACAGGGAGCCGCGGGGAGCCGCAGGGAGCCGCTCACATGAGAAGGGTTATGACACCCGTGATCGCCTTTCTTACATCAACGCGAGTTGGCCGTGTTGGTAGTGGCCAGCCTGGCCCCTCCTGGCTGCTCCTCGCCCCCGGCTGCTGGGCTGGCTGCCCTGCACAGGACCACGACGAGCCGACATGGCCCACACTGTCTTTTAATGCAGCCCAGGGGAGCGCCTGGCAGAAGTCACTCTAGGACACACACACACACACACACACACACACAGTGTACCACACCAGTCTTTGCCAACACAGTGAGAAACAGACGTGGATGAGGGGGGGGGGTATAAATACGGATTGACAAGTGTGGCAAACAGACGCCACGCGTGGCAGCCGCATTAATACTGAAACCCACACCTATTCTTTCGAGTTTCGGTCTTAATGACCGATGCACAAAGGTGCAGCTCGCCCACAGACGCCGCCTTAATACGGTCCAGATATTGCAACGCAAAGATGGCAGCAAAGTGCCGCGTTCGTCGGCCCGATGAATGCGTTTTGCATGCTGGCTGCCGACGAGCTTTCGAGACCCTGGCCGGAGCTGGGGCTCCCGGTGCCCACAGGGGCGCCTGGTGGGTAGGCAACCCCGGCGCTTTGCACGCGTGGGTGCTGTGCGGGCTGGCCTACCCTGGCATTCGCAGGCGCTCTTCATCTCTCATTTTCCTGCAGCGAGCCGAGGGACTACGTACCTTCCATTTTTTATTTATTTTTATTTGAAAAGTAGGCTTCGCTTAATTTTAAGAGAGTGATCTCCACACAGGCTAACGGCTACCTCCGGCGTCCTGCTCGATCGCGTTTGTGCGAATGCGCCAATCGACCGGACCGGGCCGGTAACCCCACGGTTTGTGGTTCGTGGTTGTTTTCCGCGGGTAGAATGACGGAGACGAGATGTGGAGGGAAAAGCTAGCTATCGAAATCGCGCACCGAACGCGGGGAATTGCCACTTACCTTGCGGGGGGGTAACTGCGCGGGTAACAAGCCGTAGTCGTCGTCGTCCTGCTGCTGCTCGCGGCCTCGGCCTCGGCGCGGTCCTCCCGGACGAGATGTGCACGGGACTGAACGACGGGAGACGGCGGCAGCGCAGCGGCAGGTGCGGGTCCGGCGAGCGACTGGGAGTGACTGCTAGCAGAACCTGCACCAGCCCCAGCCACAGCCTCCCACCCCGTCCAGATCTGCCCCCTGCCGGTACGGCTACAGCGACAGCAGCAACAGCAGCAACAGCAGCAACAGCAGCAACAGCAGACGGACAGTCTGCTGCATTGCACACACCCTCCCCCTCTGCAGCGCAGCGATCTCGTGACGGGGTGGGGGAGGATGGGGGGGGGGGGGGCTGTCCTGTCATCTGTCACCGTCCCAGCTGGGCTGGATCTGGGATCTGGGCCTGCATGACGGCCGGCCGCTGGTGACTTCAGCGGGTTTGAACACCCCGCTTCTGAAGGGCGTGGTTTGCCCGACATTTTCCGATCACGATCTAGCCCGAGCACGGGCGGAGGGTTAGGTACTTTCTCGGCCGAACAAACTCTGCTAAAGCAGCCCCCCCCCCCCCGCCCCCCGCAGTTTCAGAAGGGCACGCTCACACTCTGGGATTTTCCCTGACCATCGACGATCGCTGCGCTTGAGGGAGCATACAAATCTCGCGCGCAGTTTCTCATAGCGGACATCCGGCGCTTCCCTTTCAATTCGATCGTCATCTGTCTTGTCAACCAAACAATAACACGGTGCAGACAGCGAGCAGGAGATTCCGTCTCTAATCTTGTAGCGACGTTTTTAATTTGCGTAATTTTTGTGCTCGTGTTCTAAAACCGGGCGTCCCCTTTGTGTGCTGAATTGTAACAAAAAATTGACGATGGATGACCTAACTTCTCGATCTCATAGGTTGGTGGAAGCTGAACTAGAATACTTTGTAACGCACGAATTAATGTCATTGAAGTAGGAGTGCTTTGGTCTTTGTAGAAAGTAGAAGTAATAAGACCTTCCCATATCTCATTACAATAAGCATACTCTTATCTCACACGAATTTCGGTCTCACACAGGCTAGTTCACCTTGATCTTAAAGGAGCACCCCCTAAATTGTCATATTTAGAAAAGGTAATGTGTCCTACAGCTTCTTGTTTTGACAAATTTTGTACTCTTCAGATTCCTTTGTAAATGGTCTTGTTGCCTTCTTGTTATGATTTCAGCTCATTCCTCTTTTTAAAGAATGGGGTGCTACAGGATTACTCATAGAATGGGAGGACACCTTTCCATTTCATGGGAATTTGGCAATTGTTGGGTCAAAGAAAGAAACAGGTAGACCATACAGTGAAGATGAGATTAAACGAATCTTATTCCTTGCAAAGGAGTGTGGACTGACCACCATCCCTTTGGTTCAGACATTTGGACACTTGGAGGTAATTTTCGGAGTTGTGAAAATGATCTGAGAGCCTTTCTGAAAAACTTGTATCCCTACCCCGCTCAATTCAATAAAATTTGTTGATTAATTTTCCAGTTTCTACTGAAGCATGAAGAGTGGAAATGCCTAAGAGAAGTGCCACAGTATCCATCATCCATCTGTCCATCACATCCAAATACACAAGATGTAATTTGGGAGATGGTTAAGCAAGTTATAGACTTCCATTCTGACAATTCCGATCTGGAGTATGTTCATATAGGAGCTGATGAAGTAAGGTGCTTATTCTGCTTGTTTTTCTGTCATAGAAAACCATGTTTCTAAATACTATTTTTCCTTTCCTCCAGGTGTGGCACCTTGGCTTGTGTGAGGTGTGTACGCAACGCTGTGGGAATGTGGCAGAGGGACGGGGAGAGATTTTTGTTGATCATGTCTTATCAATTGCAAAGCGTATCAAGGAAGCCTATTCTAAATTAAAACTAATAATTTGGGATGATATGTTAAGAGGTATTCCCGGAGATGTGCTCAAAAGTAGGTGTTGGTAAATGGTAGAAAGGAGAATGCTAAAATTGCAAGGAGTATTGCAACAACTGTTTTTAATTAACACACAATTTCTATACAGATTTTAATCTTGGACTATATGTAGAGCCAATGGTGTGGCTGTATTTTTCAGCAGAGAACTTTCAAATCCCAGATGGTATGCGAGTGATTTCAACTCAGCCAGTTTTACTGGTAAATCTAATAAATCAGTTACTGTGTTCACGTTTTGCAGGCTTATGGGAGAAATATAGTTCCATATTCTCTTCTGTGTGGGTGGCATCTGCATTCAAGGGAGCTACAGGAAGCTGTCAGCAGTTGCCAAGTTTGCCTCATCATGTCTCAAATCATGAGCGGTGGCTGAAAGAACTCCCACTTATTGCTTCGAAATTTGAAAATTTTCGTGGGATTGCTCTAACTGGATGGTCTAGGTAAAATAAATAAATAAATAAGAAATAATTCTTTATTTGACTGGAAGTTATCAATACATTCTATTTCAAATACATTGAACATCGACCATTTATATACAAGAGGCTGTTATATGTACAAAGCTCTAAAATGCAACATCATACATATGTTTTGATTTTGTTTTAATGCATTCTCTGTTTTTTAAAGGTATGATCATTATGCCACTCTTTGTGAGATGCTACCTGTTTCATTGCCAAGTCTTGCACTCTGCCTTCGTGTTTGGATCAATAATGGGTTTTCAATTGAAGTTTTGCAGAATGTTGCGAGAGCTTTAGGGTTTGCTGATCCGATTTTGATGGGCATGGATTTTATTCCAAGGTGTGTTATGTCCGTAGTAATTTTTTCTATGGTGGGAATACCTACCCCTTTGTCTTGTGAGCAACTTTTTCACTGTAGTTTTATTTTAATTTCAGGCCTAAGCCAATTCCAACACAACTCTCATTTCCAGGATGGAAAGCTTTAGCCAGTATTGAATTATTTTGTAACTTAGAACACACAAGTAGGATACATCTCGACAGCAGTCAGTAAGTATTATAAGCATGTCCTACACTGCGTCTCTCAGCGTCAGACAAATCCTTTCATTGTTTTTCTTACTTAGGATCAAAACATGGCTGAATGCATGGCAAATTAAAAACAGCTTTGCAAATCCTATGCATATAGAGACTTTCATACCTCCTTTGGCTCAGTGAGTAAATGAAGCTGCTGATATTCTCTCACAATTGAGTTGGAATTGGACTTTCATGGATTACTTTACTTTCACAGCTTGTTGGTGGAGCTTGGAAATGCTGAAAGGTTCTTACGTGAAAGTTTAGAACCAATTATTTACCCAGCTGCAATCGAAGAGTGGGTAGCATCATGGATTGATCCGTTGCGAGAACAAGTTCAAAAGCTTGTTGATGATGCACGTGCTCAGCTGAAAACCACTCAAGGTTCAAGCGGCAATGGTGTTGATGACAAGCAACTCCTGTGATACATTTTATTCCATTAGTTTAATACTACTGACAACAATAAAAATACTTTTGAAAAGGCTTTTTTTTTGTGGCTTTTGTGCACTCCTATGACGCCTTTCTTTTCTGCCTGTGTGGTACTGTGTGCTCATTGTAGGGACCTGAGGCTTAGCAACCCATTGTTGTTCTGTTCTGATTTCAACCACTCCATTTAAGGAAAGAGACTTAATATGGAGTATCCCAATGAAACCTTGTGTGCAGCAAAACTGCCTGAAATTGTCTACCAGCAGGACAATAACGTTGGAAAACATCTGATGTTGCAGGCACCATGCAACAAGGTGAATAAAACCCTCATGGGGTCACCAGATGTTATTGCTCGTGGAGTATTAATTTCCACACATTACAGGAGGAGGCATTTAGACTGATACAAATGATTCATAACCAAAAAGTGGAATACTTGAAGAAAGCAATATTTGAACTACAGGTGACTACTATCCATTCTCTGTACTGTTTTTAATTTGTTGGTAAGTGTGTGCCTTGTTCAATTTCCGAAAATCCTTCTTGTGTCAAATAAGAGGCAAAACGCAGTGCTGAACGATGAGCTTGCACACTGTAGAGAGGATACAAAATCTAAGGAAAATTTGAATGTGGATGCAAGGCAGAAAGGTTCCGACAGAAATCAATATTCTTTGGGGGACAGAGACTTTGAAAAGGTATTAGGTACATTATAAGAAACATTGGGAAACAGCCATGACCTAAGCTCTTATGTGAATAATGTAAATTTTGCCAGCTTAGGTTGAATACTTAGAAAAGAAGGTAAAGCAGCTTGAGAAAGAAGTCGACACACAGAAACATTTGGTTCAACATCAGAAATTGCAGGTAAAATCTCTCCTTGACCACAGAGTACTGTTGCGAGAGAAATTTAAGAAAAAATTGAAGCTGGAGAAGAAAAAGGTGTCTTCAGAAGTAAGCTGACATGACATCAAATCAGTAATCAACTTCACCTGCTTTCCTCCACCTAATTAATAAATTACGTAGGTGCAGGCTCTCATGCTTGAAGAAAAAGCAAAACAGCTATTGTCAGAAGCAAATCATGGCATTCAGAGATCCAAACAATTAGAACTGTTTGTATCAACCTTCCATGAAAAATTCCAGGACATGCTGTTGACTGCTCAAGCTAAGAGCTCACAGAACCGGATCACTGCAGTACAGGTAAAATTTCCTTACTTGGCTAATTTTCTATGAAATGGCTCCCACCATTCTGCACAACAGAGGTTTTGTGTTACAAATGTTTCAGAGAATCAACGAGTTGGAAAGAAAGCTAACAGAGTCATTAGGATCACTGTAAAGTGTGTAAAACTTTAGGAAACCTGGGCTCTGAGAGACAAACTCTGTAACATTAACAATCAATTTTATTCTATTATTTTGAGTTCATAGGAAATCTTGTCACATGATGTCACAACTAACTTTTGAGACCTGTGACCAAATAAATAGATACATCCAAACCTTTCACTTGGTGCAGTTGGCAATGTTCCACTTGGTGAACCAAAGCTTGAAAGCATGCAACAGTAAAATGGATACAGTTAAGCTTCAACTAAATTTAAGAGGAGCTTTCTTCCAAGAATGTAGTTCTGAACTATTTCAAATTTTAACATTCTCAAAGTTACATTGGCCTGTTAACAAATTCAATAGTAAACAGAATTAAATAAAAGGAAAAAAACAGCTGACAAAAATAAATAAATTAAAAAATTAACAATTCGTCTGATTACAATAGGCACATACATTAACTTTTGATATGCATAGCCAGTAAAAATTTTATTACAGTCTCCAAAGGGAGCATCAGTAGATAATATACTGTGAATTGCAGTTCTAAATCTAATTCCTGACTCATTATTATCATCAGGTAAACTGTCAGCTATTTCATTTCTAGTAGTCCAGACAAATTAAAAAAAAAAAAAAAAAAAATTTGAACAGTACAAAATTCTAAATACACAGTCAAGGGGCAGAAAGAAGGAGGGACATTACACATCTGACCCATACTGAAGGGGGTCTCTGTCTAAATAGAATTAATTTTAATATATTACAAGCTCTTGCAGAGTATTCAAGAATATTGCAATAAATCTGTAACTTCAGTCTCAAAAAACAATACAAAATAAACAAAGGTCACAAACATAAATAAAGAGCAAATGGTATCATGAAGGAAACAGCAGAGGTTTCTTTTCATTCATACACTTGCCAGAAATTGATTACTGTGATACATCAAGAGCCCAATATGGTCAATAAACCCCAGGCATGATTAAGTACACATAATGATTGGTCAAGTCTTGTTTATGATCTGCAACAAAACACAAATCATCCAGCAGGGAAAGATTAATGATGAAATACTGTATTATAGAGGATATAGAAAGAAAACATACATTTCAGAATTACAGAAGGGAAGTAGAGAGTCAAATGCAAATCTATGCGTACCAATTACGGCTGGTGTCAACTTTAAGATCTTGGCATTTGATACTACATAGTATCACAAGTACCTCATGCTGATCACTCATGGCTTAGTAAAAAATTCCACAGTAATTGCAAACTTCTGTTTGCTCTGTTTTTCTACTCGGCAACTCCTCCATAGCTAATTTTGATACAAAAAATATTTCTAGCTCAAGTCAAGGGTGCTTTCAGTTCATCCTGCAAGTACTCAGAGTTGGTTTAAAAAAGTCACATCTGAGTAAAACTAGGTCAATATATAATAATCTCTAGCCTTACAACAGCTTGGCACTCAACATCAAAGGAAGAAGAATGAGGACAGGAGTAATAGGAAATTGATAACTTATTCAGGCCAAAGAACTACATATGTTACATATGTACACCTTAAAATAAATGGGAGCACTGAGCGCAATGTGTGGAACATATACGTACTTTAAACCTACACTGTCTTCCTTCCTTCCAAATTGATTGTGTGAAGAAAAAAATATCACAAAGCACAGGTCTACACACACTTCGCAAAGTAATATGATTCTAGTGATTAGCTGTAAATTAATTGCAGAGGAAAGGGTCACTCCTGATGAACATAGGTGCCATGAAACTGTTACATTTCAAATTACATGGTTTTGTAGTTGAATACAACAGTGGTTTCTGAGCACCTATCAGTTACTATATGATTCCAAAGAATACCTGTACAGAATGGAGCATTAACTACAGTCTTCAAAATTTATGAGAAGACATTGCAATATAGCTAAGACAGCATAAGCTCACTCATTTCAATTTTACAAATACCATACATTACACTCAAGCAGAGTAATTCAAATAATGCCATCAAGAAGAAAGCTTCCTCTATGCAGTAAAGATATAATAATCAGTCACTTATGCAAATCATGTTCAAGATTATGAACTATCACAAAAGAGCTACTATAGTTTGCTCAAAAAACCCACACCAGCATCAGCAATTTAAAAATCTTGAATTTAAATCTTGACGTTTTAGTTTTTAGTACACGGAAGTAGAATGTTTTTAAGGTAAAAAAATTGGAGAAAGTGAAACAGCTTGTTCTAAGTACACCAAAATGACAGTGTGAGAATTCTGATCTGGCTTATTACACTTTGATTTCAAGCAGAATTCATCTTCTTAATGTAAATTTAATCTAACAAAGGACATGATGTTTCAATAATTGTCCTGAAATTTAACTAACAAGGACTTGTCCACCTTGTGCAATTAAACACACTGACCTAAGTCGCCCGCGTCCTAGGTCAAAGAAACATTGAGGAAGATAACAATGTTTCTTCATTGAAATTCCATCAATTTCTTGTGGTAAAATAGCAGGTATCTGTAAAACAATATTTAAATGCATTACTCCGTTGCTACATTGAACTGGAAGTGATTTTCCATAGGTATATCCCTACCCTTCACTATCAAGAACTTCTTGTAAATTTGCTCTTGTTATCATATGGTCATCGCATTTAAACCAATGATTGTTTTGCTGTCTTACATATGCTGTGTAGTGCCCAGCATCTAATGTACCCAGGTGATTAATTACTGCGAAGAGTGAGTATCTGCAAAACATCATCCAAAGTTAGAGAACAGATATTAAAAATGCAGTAACCACAGAGCACAATCAAATTGATATCTACCGGTTATCAGATAAGCTCAGAGGTCCTGACCCACTAGAAATCCAGTCACCAGCACTGTCACTGCTGCTACTGCTACTGCTGCTACTACTTGTCCTGCTATTCAACAAACTTCTGTTATTCCTGTTGCTAGACATGAACGGGGTCATATCTAGCTGTTCAGGAAAAGAAATATATGTTGAAATTTTCTTGTGAAGACGAGATGAATGCTCAAAGCGCTGTGACCAAAGAGACAAATACATTTAGTCTTCAAAAAGATGAGTGTATATTTTGTAATGTGATATATTTCATCTTGGACTACCTTTAGATGAAAACTAGCAACTACTGGTAATTTCTTCATTGTAAGTTGTTTGGTTGATTCTTGATAACTTTGACAATTGTTGCATTTAATTTTAGCAGAGGAACCTAAGTGCTCAGCCCGTGTAAATCTCTCTAAACAGTCAATGAGAGTAGTAGGGCCATTGTTAGCTTGTTTTGAATCCCCTGATAGAGAAATATCTGACCCAACTGAGTTGAATGAACCTTCATCCCCAACATTATTTCCACCACGAGCTGAAGTTCCAAGGTCCAGTGATATATCCCAGAACGGGTCTATGGTTGTTGACACTCCACTAAAAGAAATTTCAAAACAAGATTATAAATATTAATCAGAAAATTTATGTAAATAAAAGAAAAACAAAAATAAAAATGTTGTGAACAAACTTACTTGCAAGCTTGACAAACTACATCCGATTGTAAACCTCCAGTAAATATAGTATCGATGATACATGAGCATTGATGAGGATTGTCTGGCTGAGAATTTTCATTCTCAGGCAGCGCTGGGGCAGAGGCTTTGCAATGTCTGTGAAGCACATCAAGTGTGGCAATGAAGAATTCATGAGCATCTTGCTGCTCATATCCAGCCAGGTGGCGGGCATGGGTCCAGATCATATGCAGAAGACGATGAAGGGTCAGGGGACCTTTATTACCTGAGTAAAACTGGAAAATAAACACAAATAAGGTCTGTGTCTAGTCTCCTGTAACTGCATGGTAGAATAACATTTTCCTTTAAAGGCCAAGAACCTTCACAATACTCTACCTCTTGGAAAAGAGTTGAAACCTCACAAACTAAACATCCAGCTTGATCTTCTGGTCGACACACATGCTCTTCAGTCAGAAAATGATCCCGAAGCAAAGGTGTATGTGTCAGCGCTTGGACTATACAATTCATGAAGCATGTATTTCCTAGATTAATAAGACCTCGGAGACCTAACAACACATTCAGCAATATTATAGAAGGAAATTTTCTAAAGAATGGTGAAAGGAGCGATGAGATAATGATGGCCTATTACCTATGGCAACTCCAGGTACAATTTTTCTGCGGCGAGGATTTTTTCGCAGTAGCTCCAATACTTTCGCAGATGGTTCCCATGGTCTATACAGCGCACCCATTCCTAACTTATTTCCTGTCCTTACCATCAATTCATGAGCAACATTTAAGAATTCATCATCATAGACATAGGTGCCACATGCTACACATAATATATTTCCATGAGAAAGCTCCACAGCTAAGAATAAAATGAAAACACAATAAGAAAATGATGGTCATTGAAATTAAGTTGATCAATTACAGTTTCCAGAAAAACTAACTAACCCAGGTAATGTTTCTTATGTTTAGCATGGTCTTGGATGTGATGACCCTTGTAACACCCAAAGTATACACATTGAAGGCACGAATGCAGTCGATAATCAATACTTTTGCAAACGAAGCAGAAGCAGTGAATGGCCTACAAAGAAGACAAAGTCATCAGGACATTACCAGTATAACAGTAAGTAAACCTCAACTTTTAACCAGAAATTCTTCACTGAATAGGTAAATTTGAGGAGTCAGGAAAGATGTTGAAATTTAAGAGCTGGCATTGATAGGTCGAGCAAATCAATAAAATTGTGCTTGGAACTGTTATTTGTCACTTGTCAGAACAAGAGAGGTTATTCCAATCTGACAGAAGGTGCAAACAACTCGAGTGACAGTTCAGCAAAACCACGAAGTAGTCACATGAAGTTTCATTGACATTGGGAGAGTATGAAGCTTAAATTAAACACGCAAAAGATGCTGTCAAACCATAAATACGAGGGTTTGTGGTGAGGAGTACGTTTTGTTCCACTCCTCCAGATGACCAACATTTTGACAAGCGACTTTTTAAATGAAATGAACTGAGAAATAGGCCAAAACTTCGGCAACTCTCATCAGCAGCAGCAAACCGTACTGCCAAACTGCCAGTTTGTGAACTGTCATCCTCAATCTGAAGCGGACGGACGCACCTTTCTTTTCCTTGCGACGGAGCTGGAGGCTGCAACGAAGCTGGAAAAGATTATTCTGTACAATTCAACGCCTTTCGCTGATTTTAATTCCTGTAAATGCGGACATCCAATGTCACACATTTCTGATTTGGGAGGCCCCCAGGCAAAGAGGAGCGATACTATTTGCCTATTTTCTCTTTTTCTAGCACGGGTCTCAAGAGTGCTCGATTTCGCTACTGCTCTTCCACCCGGGTCCAAGACTCGTAACCAAGCAAGATGCGAACTTTCTGGTCTGGATGAAGACACGTTTTTGATTGGCTGGCAGCTCACCACGCTCTCCCCCTTCGAACAAGGCGAGGGCTATCAAAATAAAATGTGTCAGTTGTCCGTCACATCCGTCCGTCCGTCAGTCGTGTGGACTGATGAAAAGAGTCTTGAAACCAATAACTAAAGCAGTTGTGTGGAAAATTTTCGTAAAAGTGCAAATATGATACATGCGGCGCACTTAAGTGTTTTGGGTGCAGTTTTTGGTGCGGTCGAGACGTTGAAACCCTGGCCGACGCAAACAACTGACGGATGAACGCTACTGACACTTCTTATTTTGATAGTCCCCCGGGCTCGTGTTCCCATCATGCCACACGATAACCGGGGTTGTCACGTGGTTGACTCTGAACCTCCTTCTCCTCAAAGTCCTACGAGACTAGAGATCTAGAAAAGCAGTGGGAAGTAAGCAGCGGCAGCCGTCTGCCGTCAGTGTGTTTCTGTTTGTAAGTGCGTACGGTTGCTAGCCAGTTGTCCCCAGCGTGTTGCTTTCGAGTGTTACTCTAAACTGTCACGGACACCTTAGAGGTAGTAGAATGAATTAAAAATGTATCTTAGGATGTTCCTTAGCGTCCCGCTATCACTTGAGGACATTTTAAAAGTAAACTATACCAGTTTTCATTCATTTGAGTGATACTGTTATTGGATTTAAATGTCAATTGACAAGAGAACAGTTTCTGTTTACAAATTAGTTTTGTAATTTTTTAGTGGCTCCCCGTGCACAAGAAGGGCTGAGCACAACTTTTGTGTTCCCCACTATTCATTGTAGACCACATTTTGCATCTCAGGAAACTCTAACGTAAGGTTAGAGTCACAAATGGTGTGTCATTCGTGATGTTATTGTGCCCAATTACTTATGTGGTGTGTAGCAACTTGAAGTGTCGTGTACTTGAAATATTTTCCAAACGGAGAAATTTATTCTTACTGTGTTCTGTGCAGTGTTGGATTATCACTTTCTTCATTTCTTGATCAACTTCTTCAAGAGGTATGTAAATTTGGCTTTACTGCATTTTCATGTAGGAGGCTCGGACTCATGTTGCAACTCAAAATTCTTATCATCTTTTTTCACATCAAGGTCTCGCAAAACATCATTTTTGAAAAAAAAAAAAAAAAAAAAAAAAACCTCTTTGCAGGCCTCAGGGCTTGAAAATAGTTGTATGCCTTTGCAAATTATTCCACCCTCAGTGTTCAGATTGGATCAGTGCTGCAGTTTTTATTTTATATTTTAAACCCCTGCCTTCCTTTGAGCATGCACTGTTGTCTGTTAAATCATGAGAGAAGTTAAATTAAGGCATTAGACGACAGGGGCACTCCAGCAGCCCAGCCGGGCCACCCGGTGGTCCTCCTCTCCGGCACGCAGGCCTGCCTCCGGCCTCCGGGTCTGCCTACCTGCACGGGGTCCGGCGGGAACTCAGACCACTTCGGACACAAAACCTTCAATACATCAAAAAACAGAAACCGAAGTGGTTTTGAAAAGAAAGAAAGAAAAAAAAACAGAAAAAAAAAACAGAAATATAGTTCCATTAAACATTTCTAGAAAAGTAAAACACCAATAAAATGATTACAAAATTAACAAGTAATAGAACAAGAAAAATATGGGAAAAAATGAATGTCGTTTCCCGAACGGCGGCGCGGCTGTGCAGGGGAAGGGTGCCCCTGGGTGCCCCGCCCCGGCACTGTTTCGCCGGGACCACGTGACCCGTCTGATAAGGCCGACAGGTCAGCAGAGCAAGCAGGGCCAGGGCAGCGGACTGGACCTGAGGCTGCAGCCTGTAGCAGTAGGACGGCGCCATCTAGTGGTGGCTGGTGGTGCCCCGGTGCCCCCCCCCCTCCCCTCCAGCATAATGCCGCAACTGGAGGTTGGGAGGGGGGGGGGGGTTCGCGTGGCGTACAGCGATTCCAGGAGCCAGCCAAAGCCATAAAATCAGCTGTCGTGCGACGCCCGGAAGGGAAAACTGATTCTTTTTATTTTGACCCGGCCTTCTCGCACGACCCCCTCTCTCTGCTGGGGGTCGGGTTTACTCGTCCAGCCCTTGGACGAGGACGGAGGGAAAGCCCCCCCCCCCCCCAACCCCCACAACACGTCCTTGGCACAGAGTGTACAGTACAGCCACCCCGTTGCCATGGGGACGGGTTCGGGGCTGCAGGGCGAGGGTACGCGGCGTGTGTGTGTGTGTGTGTGTGTGTGTGTGTGTGTGTATGCGGCGCCAGCAGCCCTCCTCCCCCGCTGGGCCCCCAGGGGCGCACACACAGCAGGGGGGGGGGGGGCACAAACGGCGCCCTCATCCACGGGCGCTTTATGGTCGCCGTGACGGCCGAGGTGCGCACAGCCGGGCCGGGCCGGGCGCCGGTGTTCAAATGTTTGGGGAAGTCGTCGGTCCGCGGCACGGTACGGCCCTACCCGGCCCCGCCTGGGGTCAGAATCGATGACTACACGCCTCCCCCGTAACGCGTCGCTGCGGTCGGCGATCGAAAAGACGAAGCACGGGGAGAACAACAACAAAAGCACACAAATAGCGCCTCGGGGCAGCGGAGTGGCAGAGTCCACACATTACAGGACGCGCTGTGCCGGTGGCCTGCCGGCCCGGGCAGCTTGGGCAGCCACAACCGCCTCGCGTGACGCCGACGCGACAGCAGCAGCAGCAGCAGCAGCAGCAGCAGCAGCTCTGTGGCGCGGCGCGCGCAGCTGGCGCACAGCGTGACGGTGACGGCAGCACGACCACCGAGGCCACGGGCCGCCACAGGCCGGCGCTCTGTGCGTGTCACGTCACGTGACAGTCACGGCAGGGCGGGCCGACGGTGTTTGAACCCGCGAACCGCCGCCGCGGGCCGGGCGGGCAGGCCGGGGCCCCGGACCGGATCCTAAAGGCGACACTTTTCCGGCGCCCCACCTAACTTACCTGTTGTTATGCGCTTTGTGTCGCGATAAAAACGAAACGAGTCGCGCGCGGCCGAGGAGGAAAGGGTCGGAAGCAGAATGCGAGGCGGCAGCGGAGGCGGCTAGCCCGGCGCAGACCCGCCCCGGCACCGCCGGCCCTTTCCTTCCCCTGTAATTTTATCACCCCCCATTTCCCCTGCTCCGCCATTTTCTGGTCCGGTCTACACCGTCATGATGAGAGTCGGGGCGTGTCGTGGCGTCGGCCGGTGCTGCGCTGCGCGCCGGTTATGTTTAGGTTCAGCGTCCTCTCCCCCTCCGCAGCAGTAACGCGGGCCCCCGGGGGGTCAGCGCGAGCAGTGAGCGGCGGCAGAGAGAAAGGAGAGGAGAGGATGATGGGAATTCGATGTTTGACGTCCGAAAGCCGTGCATACTGGGGCAGGGCCGGGCCGGGGCGGGGCGGGGCGGGGCCGCTGAAGCGCAGCCAACTGCAGCTGGGGCCGCGGGGCCGGCAGTGCTGTGCAGTGCTGTGCTGTAATGAACGGCAGCGGCCAATGGATGGGGCACTGGCTGCCGATGGCCGCCGAAGCCATTGTCTGCCGGGGGCCGGGCCGGGCCGACACAGCTGGGTCCGGCAGAATGTGCCAAGCGCCGGCCCCGGCCTGCCCCGGCCGCACGTGTTATTTCGCTTCGCCTCGCCGCGGCCCTTCGACACCCCGCCCCGCCCCGCCAACGCCACGCTCTCTATTTCACAGACAGACCGTGGGAGGATGAGCACAAAAAAAAATGTCCGGCCAGCAGAGAGGGCGGGGCAGGGCAGGGCTTATTACCACTCACTGTGCTGCTGTGCGGCGGCAGCAGCGGGAAAGTTTGCTCATTTGGCACGCGAGGAGCCAACTCTGTGGTGAATGTGCGGTGCGACCCGCGGTGTTGGGGGATCTCTCTATTCCAGAGCGTCTCTTAATTCATCTCGAGTGGAGAGTCCGCGTACTCGTGAGGGTCTCTCTACTAGATAACGCCTGTGAGGGTAGGCCAGCCCGCATGGCACGCCTCTGTCTCTCTCATGTGTGGAACCGCAGTGAGTAGTGCGGGGGCCCCGGCGGGCCCCGCTGGCCCGCCAGAGCAGTGTGCCACAACCGCTTGTACGCAGACAATTGGATCGCGGCAGAGGGGAGGGAGGGGGCAGGGGGAGGAGGTCCAGGAGGAAGCTGCTCGTTTTCGTTGTCTCGAGTGGCGTGGCCGGGGCGCTCCAGGGGGTACTCTGGGATGCGCCGCCCGGTGATAACAAGCCCCTTTTGCCTCCCCGAGGAGGACATCGTCGGCGTCCTCGCGGTGGTTGCTCCTGTGTGTGCAGCAGCCCGGGTCGGCCCGGGTCGTACCACGCCAGCACCCCCCCCCCCCTTTCCTCTCTATCTTTCAGCCTCTCTTTCTCTGTCGGTCTCTCTCTGCCTGCTGTATGTTCGGTCCGGCCGTCAGTTTCCCCTCCTGTTTCATCCGGCCATTGTGAGGGCGGGCCGCGGCACGGCGGGGCTGGGCTGGGCTGGGCTGTCCGGGACTAGGCCTGGCCGGGCGTGGGGCCCTTGAGGGCCGGCGGGATTACCTCAGCGGCCTGCCGGGCCTAGCCGGGCGCCCGCCACACTCTGTGCCCCTCCCTTGCCCCCGCTGCCCCAGCTGCCCCCGCTGCCCCCGCTGCCCCCGCTGCCCCAGCTGCCCCCGCGGCCCCCGCTGCCCCACTGCTGCCCCCGCGGCCCCCCACGCCCACTCCGCCCGCGACACGGGATGCAGTATTCCGATAAGGCACACCTCCATGCCTCCATGCCAGTCCAGGACAAGGCACCGCCTTGTGTGCCGTGCGTGTGCTTATCACCGGGTAGGCGGCCGGCGGCCGGTCACCCTCCAGGCGCCCGACCAGCCGGGGGTAGGCAGACCCGTCGAACACCAGCGCACGGCGGGTCGGCCTACCTCCCAGGCGCCCGGCGAGCCGGGAGGTCGAGTCCTCGAACATTCGGCGCACGACGTTTTGCGGCGTTGCGTATTTTAAGGACGCCCCCTCCCTCCGCGGGGCCTGCCCGGCCCGCCGGCGCTGGACTCGGCTGAGCGCGGACCCAGCCGCGTTCTTGGATTTCTCCGTTCCAGTTCAAGGCGGCTCGTGTCGCCCGGCCACCCGATCCCCGCCTTGTCGTCAGCCATGAGCCCGTGCCGCGCCGCGCGCCGCCATGAGGCCGTGACAGAAATCCGCATGGAGAGCTGTCGCTGTGACATGAGACCCTGGCCGCGCCAGGGACCCGTGTGACATGAAGCCTGCCGTGCTATGCGCGGGCATCATTCATGAGATCGGGCCGCGAATAAGGCAGCGCAGCGTTGGGGGCGGCGCGCGCGGTGGGGGTCAGCCGCACTGAAATCTGGTCAGCGGCCGTGCGCTGCCGTGGGGGCGTGTGCCAACGTGTGCCGTGCAGCTGTCGGTCAGCGCCACACATGCACCTAACCGCCGGCCTGCACGGCTTGCTCTCCGCTCCCGCCGCTGCCTGCTGCCGCGGCTTGTCAGGGGCGCGCGCGCGCGCACACACACACACACACACACACACACACACACACACGCTATATTTATCCGCCGTGGCTATCGGCCCGCCGGCTCCGCTGAGGCTCCGCCCTCTGCCACTGACCGCTCACACGCGTACGTATACGTACTGCTCTGGCGCAGTGCGTGCGTGCGTGCGTGCGTGCGTGTGCGCGTAAGTGAGTGCGGAGTGTCCGCGAGGGTGTGAAGGACGTAAAAGGCGCCGCCACCGCCGACGACTTTGCCGCTCTGTTTTGCAATCCGCTTACAGTCATTTTCATTACTCGTGGGGTCGTCTAGAGGAGTCGTCCAGAAATGACGTAATGCCGGGTGCTCGAACGCGGCATGCGGCACGGGTCTCTCTCCCTCCCTCTCTCTCTCTCTCTCTCTCTCTCTCTCTCTCTCTCTCTCTCTCTCTCTCTCTCTCTCCTCCTCTCTCTCTCTCTCTCTCTCTCTCTCTCTCTCTCTCTCTCTCTCTCTCTCTCTCTCGCGCTCACTGCACCGTGTCTAGCCGGGACCCGGTTGGGTCTCAGGCTCAGGTGTCCTCTGCTCTGCTGTCGCCCGGGCTCCAGGGCCTGGCCTGGGGGGATGGGGAATCTAGAAGTGCGGTGTCCTCGTGCCGCGGTCGCAGACACGTCGCAGACAAGTCGCAGACAAGTCGCAGACAAGTCGCAGACAAGTCGCAGACCTAACCGCTGCACACCTGCCGCTTGCCGCCTGCCTTGGCGAGTGTGATGCACTCCACCGCCTGGACTTGGTCGGGCTCACACCACACCGCCCTGCTGTGCGTCGGGCCGGATCTGGCCGCTTCTGCGCGGCGCCCCGTCCCGGACATGTCCTGCGGGGAGGGGACGGCGAGGAGCCGCGCGGCTGTGCTCTGTTGGAGGCCGCAAGTGCGTCGCGCCATGTGTGCGCGCCATGTGTGTGAGCGAGACAGAGCTGTCGGTGTTATCCTCGCTCGTGGGAGGCGCGGCGCGGCGGCGGATCCAGGCCGCGGCAGGGGGCATAAGAAGTGTCCTGTGGGTCTGAGCCTCCACGGCACGCGCTGGGCTAGCTGGGCTAGCTGGGCCCTGTGGCTCTGTGCTGCAGGGGCCGCGGCCTCGGTACGGCACCACATGTACTCCAGTGCCTCGGTGCCGACTAGGCTATGGCGTCCGAAAGCGGGGGGTCTGCCGTGCACCCTCTGTGGGGGAGGGCGGCAGGCGCAGGGCGCACGCCTTCGGACGTGGCCGCCGGCAGTACAGGGCAGAGGGGCGCATGGCTCGGCTCGCCGCCGGGGGCGACCTTTTTTAGCCGGCTAATGACTCGAGCACCACACCGTGCCCGTGTGGTACCTTACCCCGAGCCCTATCCCCTACCCACCCCCTACCCACCCCCTACCCACCCCCTACCCCCCCCTACCCACCCCCTACCCGTTCTCCAGCCGACTAGTCCGGCCGGCTCGGTTCGGTGGTGCGGTTCGGTGGTTCGCCGAGCTCCACCGGACTCAACACTACTAGGGAGTGTGAGTGAGAGAGACACACTTACTTTGTGGTTGTCGTCCTCCCCCATAGAGAGAGAGAGAGACGGAGCGAGCAGAGTGGAGTTTCTGGTCGCCGGATCTCTGTTTTGGCGCATATTTTTAGTCACCAACAACGAGGTCAGGGGGCTCTCCGCGAGGCCGCTTCGCCTCGTCCTCGTGTGTGTGTGTGTGTGTGTGTGTGTGTGTGTGTGTGTGTGTGTGTGTGTCTAGCGAAACGTGTTTTGTCCCCCTTTTCCGGCGGACGCGGTGCAATGCAGAGCACACCTCGCCGCATATGCCATCCCCGCGCACCTGTGGCCGGGCGCGAAGGGCAGCCAAGGGCAGCCAAGGGCAGCCAGTAGTACCTCCGGGGCCTAAGGGCCTCCGCAATAAGTTCGGCGGGGTCCTCCCTGCCTCGGACTCCCCTCAGGGCCCTCAGGGCCGCTTCAAGGGCCCTCCTCCTTATGGCATGGCTCTGCTGTGCTCTGCTATGCTCTGCTGCGCCGTGGAGGCGCCGTGCGGAGTTCGCGTGCGGGCTGCCATTACAGCCCAGTGTTGATGCCTGTTGGCTGAATCGATTGCGCGGATGGTCCGCACTCACACACACACACACACACACACACACACACACACACACACACACACACACTTGTGTTCGCGCATTATAGAGCGCACACTGTTCTCTTAATCCCCTTATCTCTGTGATACCCCCCCCCCCCCTCAAATAAAAAGTAAATAAGTATTACTGCGCAGACGACGAGGAAAACTCCGCCGTGGCGCGCAGGCCTTCCGTTTGGCTTTCGCTGGCTTCCGCGCCGGCATGGCCAGGCATGGCACATGCATCGCATTTTCGGCACCACCGCTGCTGCCGTCTTTGCTCTCTCTCTCTCTCTCTCTCTCTCTCTCTCTCTCTCTCTCTCTCTCTCTCTCTCTCTCTCTCTCTCTCTCTCTCTCTCCTTCTCTCTCTCTCTCTCTCTCTCTCTCTCTCTCTCTCTCCCTCTCTCTCTCCTTCTCTCTCTCTCTCTCTCTCTCTCTCCTCTCTCTCTCTCTCTCTCTCTCTCTCTCTCTCTCTCTCTCTCTCTCTCTCTCTCTCTCTCTCTCTCTCTCTCTCTCTCTCTCTCTCCCTCTCTCTGTCTCTCTCTCTGTCTCTCTGTCTCTGTCTCTCGCTCTGCATTTGCATGTGCTCACGGTCGCCGGCCTGCGGATTAGATAGTACGGCGCGCGGAGGGCGCTAGCCGCTGCCTTGTCTCCGCCGCGGATGCAAGGAGGCTTTTGCAGATGTTTACTTCCCTCTCACTCACTCATGTGTGTGTGTGTGTGTGTGTGTGTTGCAGGCCCGACATGCACCTCCCCGGCGGCAGAACGGCAGAGCGGCGGAATCCGGCAGCAGAACTGAATGGTAAGTCCTAGTAAAGTCTGGGCTGGACTCCAGGCTGGACGGGAGACACCGGAGGCCAAACGTCACCCAAAAAATAAAAAAAAAAAAAAGAAGAAAAGTCGAAAATTTCTGAATATTGTCATGTTTGCACACACACACACACGGCCGGTCGGCGCCACCTCGCTTCCCCCATTGATCCAGCCGTTAAGCCCTACTGCCTACGGCGGCAGGCCCGCGGCTCCCGGCCCTCCCGGCTCACGGGCGCGCCCTGCCGGTCCTGTCGGTCCTGTATCGGTCCTGCATGTCCTTTGCCGGGCTCCTGCCGGCCGGTACCAAGTTTGTACCGCCTGGTCGAACGGCTCCCACTGCCGCTGTCCGCCTGCCGCATCGCAATGCGGGGCACGTCGCCGCGTGGACGGAGGAAAAGATGGGGAGATATGGAGAGGGAGAGAGAGAGAGAGAGAGAGAGAGAGAGAGAGAGAGAGAGAGAGAGAGAGAGAGAGAGAGAGAGAGAGAGAGAGAGAGAGAGAGAGAGAGAGAGAGAGAGAGAGAGAGAGAGAGACCATGTCAGTGCCCTCGGTGCACCGGTACTACCGATTGAGTCACTCTCAGTTTGAGACAGTCAGGGGGGCAGGTAGGCAGGTGAAGGTGAGGAGATTCGAGTTGATCTCCCTAGCTCCCCCCCCCCCCCTTTCCCTGGGGCCGAGATGGGCTGGCCGCTGGGGGTGCAGAGGTTTGGCCGGGGGCCCGGGGGGGGGGGGGGGGGGGGGGGGGCGCGTGGCTGTGGTGCGGCCGCACTGCGGCTTGATTACAATTAGCCGATCGGGTTGGTGGCCGCGGGTGGCTGCGGGGGCTGCGGGGGGTCAGTTTGATCTCCCTTATCACCCGCTGGCCTGCTGGCGCTGGGCTGCCGCTGTGCTGCCGCTGCTACTTGGTTATCTCTCCATTTGCCTCCTCTGTGGTCTGTGCCGGACCGCGGCTCGACCGCACGGCCTCCCCCTTCTTTCTCTCCCCCCCCCCCCCACCCCCCACACCACCCGCGTCGACGCAGAGGCGCCATACTATCGCGCCGATGCGGTCCGATTATAAATGAAGACATTATGGCGCGGGAAACGCCAGAGGAATAAATCGGGATAACACGGAGAAAAAAAAATTGGTGGTCGCAACTCATTTTTAAGTTGACTCTCAGACAAGCAGTAAATTTTTGTTCGGAAAACTAAAATTTCAGTTGCTAAAAAGGAGGGGAAAAATTGTTTAGTGCACGCAACGAACCTCTTTGTTGGAGCAGCTAACGTTCCGTTGGTACAGCTAAAATTTGGTCTCCGAACCAAAATTTACTGCTTGTCTGAAAATCCACTTAAAAATTTGTTCCGACCACTGATCTTTTCCCTCCGTCAAAAGACGCAGTGGGGAAGCTTGTAGGCGGCTGGCTACACTGGCCGGCCCTGCCCTGCCCGGCACTGTGGCGCCCCCGCGGCCCCGCGGCCTCCAGCGGCCCCGGCTCCGCCGCAGTGGCCCCAGGGGGGGCGATCGCCCCCCTGTGAGATCAGCAGCTGGCCGGCGCTCCGCCTGAAAGGTAGGCAAACACCTGATTTTTTTCAGGATCGCCCCCCTGTGATGGAGCAGTTAAACCGCCACTGCTCCGCCGGTCCGGTTGTCCTCCACAAAGGTCTCCGGCCGCTCTTATCGTAGTTCCTCGGTCCGTCCGGCCGTTCCCTTCGTCCTGTTGCTGGGCTGTGAGGGCCGTATTGGCTCGCGCTTTAGGCCGGCACCCGCGCCCCTCCTGGACTGCAGCCCCGCCCGGCCCCCGGGGGCGTGTGGAAGGCCCCCCGCCGCCCCCGTGGTCCCCGCCGCCGCGCCCCTCCTCCCGCGCCACCGCTATCGATTCGCAAGGGCAAGGCGGCCCTAACCAAGGCGCGGCGAGGCGCGGGGGGCGGCGGGGGGCGGCGGGGGGCGGCCAGGACCATGGCCTAGAGAGAGCTCTCCGCAGTAGGATGGAGTGCGCGAGATAGCGTAGATCGCTGAGGGAAAGCCGAGGGGCCGGCCGGGGGGGCAGGGGCACATCGACGGTAAATTTCATTTGCCGGAAATGGGGGGAAATGACTTTTAGCCTTCCCGCTGCTGCTGCTGTTGCCGCTGCCGGCGCCAGGAGTGTAATAGGGAGACCGCAGTACGCAGCAGTGGAGTGGTACAGTGCGGCACGCCCAAGGCACGCCCACTCCGCCGCTTACAGACAAACCTCATCAAGTATTTACCCCCAGCAGCAGCTCCCGCCCCGCCTGTGCTACGTCGGCGTTCGCGCATCACTTCCCTTTTCTTCCGGGCCCCCTCTCCGCCCCTTCATCTCCCTCCTTGTGTACCTGTACCCCCCCCCCCCCCCTCCCCCTCTGCCGGGCGCCGGGCGCCTGTAAAGTCGTGGGTGTTATCTCGCCATCTGAACGAGCCACTTCCCCTTTCCCGGCCGATCGGGCGGTGGTGCCTCGGGCGGCACGGCGGCGCTCCTGACACTCAGGACGGCTGACGGGGACGGCCGAGGGGACGGCCGAGGCCGGCGTCAGCACGGCGTGTACATAAGAGTCTGCTCTGCTTTGCGTGGCTTCGCCAAAGTCTTCGCCCGTCTCTGTAGGAGGATGAGAGGACTGCAGCGTGTGCAGCGCGTGCGGCGTGTGCAGCGCGAGTCGGCATCTTGTCATTGTGGCATTACGGTCGCCTCATGTAAGAAGTGGGCTCATAGGAGAGAGAGAGAGAGAGAGAGAGAGAGAGAGAGAGAGAGAGAGAGAGAGAGAGAGAGAGAGAGAGAGAGAGAGAGAGAGAGAGAGAGAGAGAGAGAGAGAGAGAGAGAGAGAGAGAGAGAGAGAGAGGGAGAGAGAGAGAGAGAGAGAGAGAGAGAGAGAGAGAGAGAGAGAGAGAGAGAGAGAGAGAGAGAGAGAGAGAGAGTGGGAGAGAGAGAGAGAGAGAGAGAGAGAGAGAGAGAGAGGGAGGGAGGGGAAAGGAGGGTGGGAAGCCGGGTCTTGTCGTCAGGCCTACTCTTGCGCCGCCCCGCCCAGCCCCAATCCTAAGGGGCTGCCGCCGCTGCTGCTGCTGCCGCTGCCAGCTCCTCGCCTGTCGCCTTGAGCTGCCGGTACTTGCTGAGCTTCACCCCTTGGCGCCCCGTCCAGCTGTACTTGGGCTGCTCTGGTCGGCTAGCAGCGGCCACCGGCTACCACCGGCGCACCCTTCCTCCGCTGCTCACAGTACACCGCGGAACGCCCGGCAGTGTAGGCAGGCCCGCCGGACGCGGCGCCGCGCCGGGTTGCCTATCCACCGATTCGCAGGCGCTGACGTCCTTGGAGGCCAAGCGGAAGGAGGAAGAGGCGGGCCGCATAGCAGCCGCGGCCCCAGAACCCGCCGAGACCGAGCCGAGCGCAGCGGAGACATTCGGGGGCGCTGGGAAATTATGTCGTATCTGCTGTGGAAAAAACGTCACGAGGAAACTTGGAAAACAAAAATTCGGACAGGAAAGGAGGAGGGGGTAAAGGTCATAGTGTGTTACCCAGCCTGGCCTAGGTTCGAATACTGGCGCAGGAGAGGAGGGCGTGTGATACGCACCGCGTAGCACCGCACCGCGCCGGGCGGGTTCGGGCCGCCTGCCGCCCCCTCACAATCAGGTCACGGGCTGTGCCGGGCAGCTGCGGGGTGGCTCGTCCCGTCCCGGACCGGGTCGGGAGGGAGAGAGGGATGGAGCCGGGAGCCGCGGGAGGACCCCCCCCCCCCCCCCCCCCCTCCTCCCTCTCTCTTTCCGTCTCTCCAGGACGCACACAAATGCGGTGCTGTGGGACCGCTGGGACCACTGGCACTGGGTCAGAGCCAAGGTTGCCACAATCGGTTCCTGATTATGTCCCTCTGGGACTGGGATGATCGCAGCCCCGCCCCGCCGGCCGCCGTGTTCAGTTTAGTTTGCTCCCCTTCATTGGGGAAAGGGGTGGGGGCGCGCCGTGTGTGTGTGTGTGTGTGTGTGTGTGTGTGTGTGAATCTTCTCCCTCAGTTCCTCTGTACTGAACCCCTTTTTGGTATGTTGCAGGGACTGACAGTGAGCGGTGATGCCTCGTTGCTGCCGCATCGCCCCCTCGGTTCCCCCGCCACCGCCCCTGCGCCCGCCCCTGCGCCCGCCCCTGCGCCCGCCCAGCGCGCCCAGCGCGCCCAGCTCGGGTCCGTCCCCTTCTAGTGCGCGGCCCCGGACCCGGATATGCCGCGCCTCCACTTCCCGCCGGACCCGGCGTCGGAGCCGGAGGTGAGTCCGAGTAGCCGAGTACCCGTAAGGGGAGGGGGAGGGGGAGGGGGAGGCCTGCGATATCCGTACTCATTGATCCTCTTCTTACAGAAAGAACCGCTGCAGTTCAGTGTCAACCTGAGAGGGGCCCCAGAGGAGGTCGTGCAGCTGGCCCACAACATCAAAGATGTAAGCCCGTCTGTCTTGCCTGTGTGTCCGTGCTTCTTTATGCCGCCCCTACAACCCACCCCGTGCCGCAGGTTGCGGAGCAGTTCCTGTACCACTGGAAGACGTTCCCCATCCTGCTGCCGCCGCCCCTGGCGTGCTCCAGCGGCACCTGCAAGTCGTGCAACGACGGCAGTGGCATGTCGGCGTCGGCAGCGGCGGCGGGGATGTCGGCCAACCTGGGCAACGGCGTCGGGGGCGGCGGCCACATGATGAGCTCCATCGCCAACTCACTCGACGTCAGTTTGGACACGACAGGTACGAAGTGGGAGTCGTGTCGGGCCGCGGCCACTCCTCTCCACAGCGTAACCTTCCCCCTTCCGGACCGGACCCACTCCTACATTGTCAGTGCATTGGCTGGTCTGGTGTTTCGCAGAAGGAAGCAGTTGGACTCAGTCCTTGGGCCGCCGCCATAAGCAACTAAATCTCCGTGATCTGTTTGTCGCCCCGTCGTTCGATGAGCTGGATGCAGTTGCGGTGGATAGCAAAGGAGAACCCCAGCGGCTGAATAACAAGCAGCTTGAGTCCATAAGAGAAAGAGGGTGAGTAGTCGCTCACAATTGGCATTGTTACAGTTTAATGCAAATAACTTCTTTTTACATTGCGTTAACTTTAAGAGCATAAACATTCCATTTTTCTGTTGTCAAAGCCAACAGTGATAGATAAAAATCTTATACCTTTGCTAGACCGTTTTACGCTAGACCATTTTATTCAGTTGAAGTTGCACTTGTAGGTGAAATGGAACATCAGTAAACCTGTGATTAATTTGAGTACCTGGTCTGTTGGTGAAATTAAATTTTGGAAATGTTAATTATATATTTTCCAGTGCCTCATTAATTTTTCTGTATTGTATATAATATTCTACATTATTTCTTTAAAATTTTGTTCGGGAAGCTTGCACAAGGATAAATTTGGCAAGCCGAAGAAGCTGAGTGCCTCTCAGCTGGAAACAGTGCGCAGATGGGGGTAGGTTACAGTCACTGAGACAATCAAGTCTTGTGATCTGCTATCTTCTGCATTTCTGTTTATCATATTTTCTTTTCTATATTTTTTCCTTTTGTTTAGTTGGGCATGGAAACACACATTTCATATTTCATTAGATACATATTTATACCACATTTAGTTCAAACCATCAGCATAGTTTAGAAAGAACTGCTGCTTTGTCCATTTTTTTGGTGTTAACCTGTTTTAATTTTGTAAACATTGCACTGCCATATATATTTTTCTTGCAAAGTAGAAATCAATTTCTATGAGTCTACAGTCTCTCTTTCACATCAATGTGGGTCGAATTTTCAGTGTTATGATAGAATGTAGGCTCATTGAGTATCCAACACCGGCCCTCAAAATTCATCATTTGGACATGATCTCTAGAGTTGGAAGCTTCTTTTCTTAAATATTTTTTTTGGCTTCTGTACAACCAGTTTTCTCCTGAGTCTAACAATTTTGAAATCTGAAATTGTTTTGTTACAGGGAGTTTGAGGTTGAGAGTTTGAACTTTCCTGGACAAGTTCACAAGTGGCAATTAAGTCAATTTCTTCAAAAAGGAACTGAAAGAAGCAGAGAAAGTCTTCTGAATGACCTAGCTCTCGCACTTCGTTTTATGCTTGTCACAGCAAGATCACGTTTCATATCACATTTTTTCAGTGTTTCTCAATCTCTCCAGTCGCTGTTGACTGGTTTATTACGCCTCTTAGGTATATATAATCATTTATGTAAACAGAGTTGATTTGTGTGAAGGCTATAACCTTTTTTTTTTTTGGCTTAGATATTGTCATAGGAATTCCGTCCCTCCAAGCACACAATCTAGATGCTAAAATACGTGAGGAGAGATGTCGCTACTTAGTTGCTGAGCTTGTCTGTCGGGTAAGCAGAGTGCAGACTTTTCACGGATAGTAATTTTTCATGCCTGTATTAATGTTTGTCTTTTAACTTCTCAGCCAGAGTTTGAAGACTCATTGGAAATACTCTGCAATTTTGTACGTAGACAACTGAAAAGAGCAACTATGGAGAAGTTCGAGCTTGAAAGGGAATCATCACATCCACCAGTACCTGTTCCCTATCAATTCTTAACACCAAAGGTATGAAAGGCAAAAGAAGAGACAATTATCAATTCCTTGATCTTGATTGCCCTCTGTAAATTTTTTGTTTGTTTATAAACACAGGGTGTTGAGTTGGATTTGCGGCTCTTCAGTAGAGATATTATGAAGCGAGCACTTCCTATTTTAGTGAACATCCTTGAAAGAGAAACAAGAGGTTGGTTCCTCCATTTCCGTGAGAGACTGATAGCAGAGTTGCGAACTCGAAAACTTCCTGATGAGGAAATTGAGAAAGTGAGTTATTGAACTACTGGTTCTTCTCAAACTATGTGCTGTGCAGTAAATTCCTTTGCAATACTGACCTCAAATTATTTTTCTGATCTTTGTTGATTCATAGGAGGTAAACCAGGCAGTGATGCGAGAATACTTACAAAGAGTTTACACTGGAATTCTTACACACCCTGATATTCTTGCCCTTGGAGAAGGTATTGCACAACTTCTTGTTCAGCAGGCTCAATCTGTTGTTCTAATGCATAGGTGAGTATTTCTTGGCTCTTCAGATTTAGCTTCAATTTTATTCAGTGGCACAATTTTTATTTATTGTTTTTCATTTACAGGGCTGTAGAAAATGTTCAAAACAAACTTGCCAAAACCAAAGAAAATCTAAAACAAAGAATGGAGCTGTCGCACCCAGTTCTTTCAAGAATTGAACCATGGATGAGAGAAAAGTTACATAATGCAGAAACTCGCTTCATAGAAGATTGTCAATGGAGTGCACATGAAGAGGCACTAACACTCTGTACTGCTCAGCACTTACACCAAACCGTCTACTTTTTAAACAGAGATCTTACATTCATGCGAGAGGTTGGTTTCTTATCTAGCACACGGATAATCAATTGATCCAAAATCTTAACATTAAGGGGAATTTTGTGTCATGTGTAACATTTCATCTTGTCTGTTACTCTAGAGAGAACCTGTGCTCACAAAAGAACTTCGCAGGGTACAAACACCTACAAGGACATTTCAGTGGCTCACACGCATCTGGCTCCCTTCACATTGGATTATTAGACGAAATTTTCAGGGCCAGTCGGATGTGATACCCACTGTGCTTAGTAATCAAGCTACCTCTATCACAACCCCACGTTCTGATCCTAGCCAGGTGTGTTGAATTATGTCAGTTCTATTGCAATACTAGTTAAAGTGTATTTTATACCCCTTCTCTCTACCTATAATCAATTTCACTTATATCCCTAGCCTGTATTTCTGGTTGAGAGAGAAGAAGTAAGATCAACAACCACACGTTGGCCAATGTGGAGGTGGATAAATTATTGCCACAGAACCTGGAGCTGGACATGGAATGCCATGTTCTTTTTTGGGGTAAAAAAATTTACTGCCTTTTAAAATTGTTTTTGTAAGTAAACAAGATCTTTTCAAGTATGTTATTGAACTTTCAGGTGATTCTTCCGTGGTGCAGCCCCCTAAGTCTGCGTGCTTTGTTTTGTGCTGAGCCATTCATGCCAGATCTAGAGCTCTCTCAAGTGAATGGAACACTGTTCCCACGAAAGTCATCGCTTACTCCAACCCTTTGTTCTCGCTTGTTAGTGTTATGGAGGCATATCTCAAAATCAAGAACTCATTTTGAAACAAAACCTGATACAGGTGTGATATATGTTATGTTGTATGTTTTTAATGATGAGCTTGAATCACAAAATTACTGTGACTGATTTATTATTTTCCTTCCTCGTAGGATTTATTGGTAAGGGGTTCACGAGACATGTGAATCGTTTTTGGAACTATGTTGTGAAAGGATTGATGGGCACTTTAGCTATAGGCATCCTCTTCCCAGCCCTTTGTGTTGGTCTAAGCCTGAGCAGCATAGCTATTGCTTGCACTGCTATTCTATGGTTTGTAGAATCTCAAACTTTTGTAATTCTTTGACTGATTCTCAACTTCATTCAAATTAAAGTGTTTCTGTTGTTATTTTTCAAGGATGCCTTGTGTTACACTTATTCTTCATGTCCTAATGATGGTAGTCTATGATGTTGACTCTCCGGATCCAACTCGCAATCGATGGTTTATGATATTGGAGGCTACTGTTTGGAACATTTTGGCTCAGGGCTTGTTACAACCTTTAGCTGCCCTCGTTGTTGCCATTTTTATGTGTCCTCTAATTGCTTGCTCTATTTTATCAGGTGTGAAATTATTCTATGTATTTCATTACCTTTTTCTCCGTTAAAGATCGCGTATTTCATTGTAAGTTTTTAAAAATAATTCATATTTTTCAGTGGGAGTGTGCCGGTATGGTCTACGTTTAGTATGGGATTCAGTTGTCTTTCATTTCCTGATTAAAAAAAGAGGCCGTATTCCTGCTTGTGATAGCCTTGTTGTGAAAAGAGTTGCTGGACCAGGCCTTGCTTCAAATTATTACTATCAAGTATGTGATCCATCATCAAACCTGTTTGTAATATAGTATCATCCTTCTTATTTTTTTTATGCTTTATTTTTCTTTTGTTTTCTTTTATAGATTCGACCAGAGCAAGCTCTTGCAGCATTTGAGGCTAAAATGGAATTAGATGAGTTGGCAGCCTACCAGCATCAAGTTGAACAAACGGTATTGCAGCCTCAAAGAGATTTCAGGTAATGATAATTACTATTTTTGTTATGATGTATTCGTCTGATGGTCATCATATCATGGTATTGTTCTTGGATCAACTAATATCTTTTGTGTTTTATTCGCTAGTCAGTTTGTAGAGGCATGCTTTGGCCCCTTTTCTGCCCAGTTGTCAGTAAAGGCAGACCCATACAAAGAACTCGAAAAGGAAGCTACTGATCTCATTATTTGCCTTCATGAGAAATTAGAGAGACGTAGGAGAGGTTTGCAGACAGGTCTTGCTGCCGGTGTCAAGTCGAAAGTGAAACTTACGACCATCGAACTCAAGGTAAATTAAAAACGTAATCTGTATCTTTTCTCTTAAGCAATTATTTGGTTTCTAATTTTAGATATTTCTGAAGACTTCAGTTACCTGTTACATATTATACTCTGTTTGTTGTAGATGGCCATACAGCAAGCAGCTCTTTTACTTGAAAAATTTTATCCATCTCATGTCCTTCGCAATCTACCTATGTTAGAGGAGGACTTCTGGGAAAGCAAAGGACTTGTACCACATGATTGGGCAGGTCTTGCTGGTTTAATGTATGCAGATATATTTAGTCTAGATTTTCTCACTCCTCTGGATGAAGTTGACACAAAGTTCAAACTTGAGGTAAATTTACTCTTTGTTTAAAAATGTTGGGTTGGGGCTGGGTTTTGGTAGTTCTTATTACAGTGGTTTCAATAAAGATGTGACATTTTGTTCTTTTCTACTTCCAGCCACATTCACAGGTGGACCTTTCAAGGTACTCTGAGATGCTACAATCAACTGAACTCCTTACAAGCAGGCCAGACCTGCTTGGACCAGTGTATTCTCCACGTGCCAACATACAGGTCCAGTCTCCATTCCTTGATGTGTCTGTCTTCAACCCGAGGCGATCTATTGGGGGCAAGCATGACAGAAGAATGTAATTGAATTATTAGTTTTTCCCTGCCCCCTTATGTGTTTTGACACCCTCTGCTTAAATGTACTCATAAAATTTGATATCTTTTTGCAGGGAAGGTAGTGGTGTGATGGGAAGTCGTGTTAGGATGCGGAAAATGGCCGAAAGCCCCGCACAGTCTTGTGCTATAACAGCACCGAGCACAGTAACTATTACCGAGGCACATGCCGATGATAAAAGCTCTTCTGTGGGAGCGTGGCGTCCGTGGAAGCGTCAATGCGTTCCATATAGTGCAGAAAAGCTCCTCATTCCACTACCAATACCCCATCCTGCTCACATAGCAGTGACAATCCACAATCGGGATGCAGAGGATCCAATACCGTTAGATTCTGATTTGTGTCAAGAGATATTACGGGCAGTAGAAGACGCCTATGGTATCAAGTGCATAGCAGCAGATCTTGAAGGAGGTCATAATGTTTCGAGGTAAATAATTGCTCATTTTAGATGTCTGTTCATCTTCTGTTCCAAGAGTGTTCCACTTAATATTATTTGGAAATCTTATTCTGTAGGTACCGTGGTGGACCAATTGACAGCAGTTTTGACAGCGCTGCGTCTCGAAGCTCACTGTCATCTGATGGTTCAAGACCTGCAATCGGAGACATTCTCAGTGATGAAAGAAGTAGTACAAGCATTATTACATTTAGACGAGACACTCTGTTAGCTTCTGAAGAGAATGAGAAGAGGACTGAGCGAAGGGGAGAGCAAGAACTTGAAAGTTCAGCTTCAGGGCCAAGCCGTGGAGGCGAAGGCTCAGAAAACTTTAATTGGAGACCAACAGACTGGGCTGGTGTCATGAGACGGAAAAGAAAGAATTCAGGGTCAGTGAGAGTAGATTTAGCTTCACCAGAAGATGTCACTCTGGATGCAGAAGGAACTTGTGTTGTGTTTAGTTCATATGGAACAACTGTTTAATAAATCTCATGAAGTTGGTAGAGAAAATTGGCAGAAAGGTTTGCCATGTTTTTTTTAAAAAAATGTGCATTGTATTTTTGCGCATAGAAGAGAATATTTGTTACATCAAGTTTCTTTTCTCAAAGTTCTAAATTTTACAAGAAATGTAACACTTATCGTAATTAGTGCAGCTTTTATATTCTGATGATTGTAGTTAAGAAAGGCATATCACCGTCCATTTCAACACCAAACCTACACATCAGTTTAAGTTCATTTTTATCTGTACGATTAAATTTTTTTAAATTGATTATTAGGATTTATGTTAAGTACAGATTGTGCTGTGCAACATATGCTTGAAACTTTTCGTTTACAATTTTTTTGTGAAGATCAAGCTTGTGATCAGGAGAATTTTTTGTCAATCATGGTTAGGGAAATATTTTTTCAAATGTGTTCCAGTGCAATATGATGGAATTTTGTGATTTTGCTTTTTTATAGTTAGACAAATCCTTTGCTAGGTTTTCTAGAAGGGGATTGGCATCCAAGCATTTTTATGAGTGAGAGTTTTGTCCGTGTCATTTTCTCAACTAACAAACTCATGCTTGACCTCTGTTGGGAATAAGAAAACATTTTATAATGTAACACTATAGCGTCGGTTATTGAAAGCTCAAAATTCCTTGGAAATTGGGTTGAGTAATAAGTGTAGAAGTATGTATGTCATTGAGCTTCCTTGAATCTCCTTTAAACATGAATTCCTAGCATTGCTCATACACCATTGCTTTTGCACTGCCATGCATTTAACATCCTTTTGTTAATACCAAAACTTAAATCAAGAAAAGTTGTTCTCCGTTTATATTATCTTCATAGAAGAATGAAGTAGGAAGGGTGTTTTTTCCTTCCCATGAGCTTCCAATGTTAGTTGGAATTATATTCTTAGCATTCTGTTGGTTGCCACTTCTTCATTACTTCATAAGAAATATGTGGGCGTTCCTATTCATAACTCTCTAACTACATAAAATAATTTGGTGAGAAGACTGCAATTTGTCACAGGGTGTTTAAACCATGCTCTTTCTGACCCACTTTGATTCACATGTTTTTTACTAGGTTCATGTCATTTAAAAAAAAAAAAAAATTTAATGGTTGCAATATCATTTTGTTACAATTTTGCTGAAGATTTTTGCTCTGCTCATTCCTGTGCATCTCACTACATGAGATTGCTCAATGATCTGCTCTTTTTCCTTTTCTACTTCGGCAATCGATAACAACAACAACAACAAAATTTAACTTCTAGTTCAAGTTCTAACTTGAAGGAGCAGATGTGAGTGATGGATTTTTTGAATCATTGTATGTTCTGCTGCAACTCCTTCATATCCCTCTCGGTATAAAAGATTATGGCAACAGCATAACCAATTCTATCTGTGAAACGCTGGTAGCAAGTGAAAAAAGAGAGAAGATAGTGGGAGTCCTGTTTTGCTCATGAAATTAAAAATCCTATAAGATTACCCAAATGTAGGAATTATGAGTTACCGTGGTCACAACCATGACCTAATATGTACCTCCTCTCCAGGACCATTATTGGTTTCTTTTATAACTGAAAATTCTGCACTCTTTTTTCACAAATGCTTTCACTGTGATCTCTGCGTACTGCTTAACAAAAACAGCTCTGTGATGCTATTTTTCTTCACATTTGCGATGCAGTTTTAAAATGTTTTGAGGTAGATTTTTTTACAGAAAAGACATTGGATTTACTTCACTTTACTTTATCTGCAGTACAATCTCCTTTTATTCCTGCTTGAAATGCACTCGAAACCACAAGCAAGGTATTCTGCTCACTTATGCCTTTAAGAACAATTTAGCTTAGTTGTTAGACGCTTGACTGGAAATGTAAAATCGCAAAGCACATGCATTGTGATTCACTAAACATGCAACCTTGTATTTATTTGTGAGATAAAAACCACTGTTGAGATTGGTGTGCACTCAAAAGTTTGCCACATATTTGTTTAAAAACAAGAATTACAAAACAAAGAATAGTACACGATTATATGGAAAGTGAATATATTCTAGAACTTTGTTACCTCTGACTAGAAAGTAGTAAATGCCTTTCATTTTGGTATGAAAACTTTAGGCTCAAGCACCCATTTTGCTTCAATAGTGGTTATCATCTCATGCATTGTAACAATGACTGCCAATAACATTTTATATTATTATTGTATCATTATATTAATGATTGTGATTAATACTGTTTACTCTGTCATATTGTAGAGCATTTTTATGGCATACCGAAGTACGGTCACTGTCCACAATTTAAGTTATATGACTAAGTTAATGAAAGACAAAATATTATTTGTGATAGACTTGTAAATGTTTAGAATTTTATATTTTAAAGGTATCATAGTGTAAGGGCATTTCATTTTATACTCTGGACATGAATTTTCTCTTTTGTACTGAACTTCCCTGTTTTTAATTTATTTCCAATTTTTTTTTTTCGAGGGGAGGGGAGGGGAGTGCTTCTTGTACCTGTTCTTAACTCTCCTGAAATTTCGTCTCCATCACACTTTGACCGACAACAGTGGCTCCCCATGGGTTGTTTTTAATACATACTTGCGTATTTGAGTTTTGTGTTATTGTTCACCATAATAATCTTGTATATGGTGTGCACACAAAGGGAAGTGGTGGTGCAAAATTCTAGTCACATCCATTTGTGTCCCAGAGAAGTAAATTTTTTGTAATATGTATCCTTTGAATGCTCGTGGGCAATGTGGACAACAATTGAAGAGGTGGATTGTTATGATTGTAACAACTACTTATTTAAGTGGGTTATGCCTTGGAATAAAGTTTATTCATCCATATCCAATCTTTAATTCATAAACATGTATTCCTCCAGCACACATCTCTGATCCAGATTTTAAAGCTGTTGATAAATTCCTAATCACATGGGCAGATTGAAAATCTTCCAGTTGATCTTAGGTCTGGCCCTCAATGGTCACATTATTACAAAACCTGCTACAGAGCTGGAACACAACAACTATGAAAACAGAACTAGATGAATGACATGATGTAAATAGTCTGCAGACGACGCATTAGCATTTCCAAATCTGATTAAAACAAGCGAAAAGCACACAGTAACTCCACCAATACCGAACAGGTGACTCAGTGTGCCGGAAAAGAATTTCTCTAGCGGTCCTAACACATGTTCACTGGTATAAAACAAATAACACAGAACAACTCGGTCGTTTTGTGCCAGAGACCATTCGGACGTCGGCAGCGGCAGCCGACGGTGGAGACCGGAAGAGATGGATGAATCATACACCGCCGTGTTAGTCAATGGACAGGGAAACCCCTCGTCCTTATTGAATGGAGTGGGTGGCATGGGATAAACGGGGAGAAATAAAAGGCCCCTTAATTAATATATAGCGTTATTTTCCTGTTTTTAGATCGTTTGAAGCGTTTCTCGACAGCAACCAAAACACTAATGACCTTGGCAGGCTTCACTACTTTGGCAGTCACGTGACGCTCGCAGCCAATGGGAACGCACGCGTTCTACAGCGTACCCTGCGCGGAAGAAATGCGCAAATGTTCAGTAACTTTACAAAATGCCGTCGGAGGCGAAACCTTTGTTGACAGCTCAAACTGAAAAACCGAACCATTACTCGTAAGTGCTTCAAAATACTTATTTTGAAGTCGCGGATTGTTCAGTCTGTGTTTACGCTTCTTTTTAAGTGCTCGGGGTAATGAAAACGGTCCACTTTGCAGGTATTTGAAGGAATTTCGCGTCGAGCAATGCCCTCTCTTTCTGCAGCATAAATGTACACAACATAGACCGTATACATGTTTTCACTGGCATTTTATGAATCAGAGGCGCCGCCGGCCTGTCAGGAAGAGGGACGGTGCTTTTAATTACAGTGCAGACAATTATTGTACCAAGTTTGATGAAACTACAGGATTGTGTCCAGAAGGGGACGAGTAAGTAGAACTTATGTTTTTGTCGAGCTTTGACTCAACCCGCCTGTATCTTAGAGCTTTATACTTTATTTATCTGTCATTGTAGACTTCGCTTTCTATCCTCAAGCTGAGTATTCCATCAAAGTGTAGGAAAAGAACGATATATTTCGAGTTTTGTCACTTGAATGATAGCCTAGAACCTAACCTCATCTTGTCACTTTCTGTGCGCTTACAATGAATTGTTATCTTTGTTTTGGTTCTGTATACGTTTTTTATTGTTTTTTGTTCATTTCTCATGCCAAGGTTGTTAATTCCCCCAATATTTTACATTTTCAGCTGTCCCTATCTTCATCGCACTGCTGGTGACACTGAGCGGAGATATCACTTGAGATATTATAAAACTTGTATGTGTGTGCATGACACAGATTCTCGTGGGTTTTGTGTGAAAAACGGCCCTCATTGTGCATTTGCGCATGGAACCCATGATATTAGACCACCAGTTTATGATATAAAAGAAATTCAGGTGAGATTTTGTAAATCTTGCAGTAATCTGTATTATCATAGAAATTTGAAATTTTAGCTCTGATAGCCACTTACTTTATGTAAGTTGTGGTCAGGAAATTGAATATTGGGTGAACATGTTATACAAGTCTGCACCACTTTGTGTATAATGTCAGTGTAGTTAGGAAGTGTGTCAGTTCGCATAGATAAATGATTTCAGTTCGGTTGTTCTTAAAATTTACATTACTAATGAGATTTCATATCTTTCTATGTCTATCTTTGGTGTAAATAATAGGCTGCTGAGAATCCTGATGGTGATCCTAATTCTACATCTAATGGTCCTAATGTTTTGGACAAAGAAAGAAATCTCATGAATGAAGATCCTAAGTGGCAAGGTATATTTTTGTAATAGACATTGAATGTTTCCGTGTTTTTGTATGTGTAATTATTACTATTCATTTTGATTTTTTTGTCCTCTAATACTTGAAAATCCAATTATTTCAGATACCAACTATGTACTTGCCAACTATAAAACTGAGCAGTGCAAGCGTCCTCCAAGATTATGTCGGCAGGGGTATGCTTGTCCACAATTTCACAATTCTCGGGATAAGAGGAGAAGCCCACGAAAATACAAATACAGGTCTGTTTTTTTTTTTTTTTTTTTTTTTTTTGCACTTTTCGTGTTGCGCCCTGCAAATTTTAGCAATTATAGAGTTTTTAATGAAATGTCCTATCCGTCAGGTCAACACCCTGCCCCAGTGTAAAACATGGAGATGAATGGGGTGAACCATCAAATTGTGAAAGTGGTGATCAGTGTCAATATTGCCACACTAGAACAGAACAACAGTTTCATCCTGAGATTTATAAGTCAACAAAGTGCAATGACGTACAACAGGCAGGCTACTGTCCTCGTGGAGTATTTTGTGCCTTCGCACATGTCGATCGTATGTATCGCTTGCTACTTAGCATGCCTAAACCTAGTAGTTGCTGTAGAGTGTTTGCTTTCATCTTCAGTATCTAGATTACCTTCTCCAATTTTTAATCTCTTTTCTTGCTGGTTGTTTCATTTGCGGTTTGGATTGAGTGCACAAGTGCATAAGTTAGATGCTGAACACATGTGTGAAGTGGAAACAAAGCCTATAATGATATGGAGATGAGGGCTATTTCCCTTCCAAATTAGTCAATCATTTAGAACTTTACTCTCAATCTAAAATAAAAAATTGCTTGAAAATAATATGGTGCATTGCAGTATTTTTTGACCTGCGTTGTATCCCTGTTTTTGTGTAGTCATATAGGAAACTAATGAAATGGTAGCCTTTGAGATAAAGCTGGCAAAGAGGGTTATCATCCCTGATGCAAGGTAGCATCTTGGATCCTAACCTCAGGTGCAGTGTAGTTAAAGGTATTTGTGCAGTGTATCTGTTGCTGCCCCTAAATAAAGACTCAATAGAAAACTAGATATTTGTTGCCTTTCTGAAATCTAGACCATTATTTTAAACTGGAGAAATCAGTATTGCATGTATGTTGTGTGCATGGAACTCACTTTGCACTCAAATCAAATACTGCTATTATGATCATGTCCCCACATTTGCATATTAGTGCTTTTCAAATGACATAGCATCAGAAGCTTTTTCAACTTGAATGTCTCGTGCGATACTCTACTGTGAAGTAGCTTTCTGTAATATACAGGTCCTTAACTGGGTTATTTCTTGCAGAAGAAATGAGCATTGCTCGCGATATTGTCGCGCCCCACGATTCAGGAACTAATCTTGCTGAGATACTATCCTCAGCTTTGCCTGCTGTAGAGAATAATAAGCAAAATAATAACAAGCAAGAGAAAGGAAGTGATTCATCTGCTGGCAGTGGCGAAGTTTCAGAGTCTGCATCAACAAGCAGTCTCTGCTCCAACAGCTCCCATAGCAAGGCTCCTGGTGCTCAACTTGCCCACAATCGTATTGAAAATAATCATTTATACAATCAGCAGAGCAATGGACCAGATATTCTGAATGGGGTAATTTTTTATTTTTTTTTGACATAGTATTACATAGCTGTCGTGATAACCTAGTAGACATTCAAATTTTGTTTCAATTTTTCTACTTTGTTTTCAGGGTTTGGTGCGTAATCCCTTGATGTCTCTTGATAATGATAGTGTGATGGATTCTGACAAAAATCAACGCAAGCAAAATCTGTATATGAATTTCAATCAAAATTCGAACTCCCTAGTTAATTCACTAGGCCTGGCTATGTCACCAATGACAAATTCATATTATTCTGCTAATGATACCATAGAAAGTGTTGTGGGTGAGTAGATAATGAGGATAGGTGCAAATCCCCTTTCAAGCTTCTGCTTTAAAATGTTATCTGTTCTTCTGTATCTGCATAATAATTATTTTTATGAAAGGAACAAAAGTGTAAACAGGTAGTTTCTGTCATTGCAGGGAATGCACTAGACGATTTGAATTTAGATGATGCTCTCAATCTAGCTGCCTCTATGGATCGTGAATATGAGACTGAATCACCAACCATTAGCAATTCAATCTCAGCCGGTCTAGCAAGCTCGGGTGAGTAAATTCATTGTGTAAAAAAAAAAAAGCTGCAATCTCACAGAGGTTATGATATATGTTTACAAATTTTGTTCAGTAAGATAAATTTTGATGCTGTGGCACATGAGCCATATGAGGTGACACTCTGTCTTGTTTTCTGAGTTCCATTATCTTACCTAGAATGATTTTTAATTAGAACTTGAATATTAATGGAAGGTGAAACAGTTTTATCTTTGCCCTCTTCTGCTTCATTTGTTGACTAGTCATTCTCATCTGTCTCCCTAATTTCAAATACATCTCAGTGTTAGCTGTAAATTTGTTGCCCTCCACTCCTCTTTCCCCCATTTTTGATGAAAATCATGTTGTTTGATGGTTGTGTATTAAGTATGAATGTTTGCTTCAGCTAAATGACCTAGCATGAAGATTTTTACCTGCTGAACCTGCTTCAGACCATTTTTAATTTGTGTATTATTGAACATTCATATCCTCTATATATAAATTTGTCCCATCCTCAGTGCTTTGCATCTTCTATGAATGGGCTTCAATTTCAATTCTACTGAGTGTGACCAAAATATGATTCTCTCATAAAATATTCCAGGAATTCTGAGTGGTTCTGCACCTGTGAACATCCCAGGTAGTTCTTTAAATGATCGTGCCAATTGCTTGGGGAATTTCTCTCCTTCCACATCATCTCCTCTTCATCATCTGGGAACAGGCTTTTTGTCTGCTTCTCGATTTTCTCATCAGGACTCATTAGATTCTGTAAGTAATTTCTGTTGAGGATTGTGTTATTTCTTGTGCTTTTGATTCCGTTCTGTATGTCAGAAATTATTATGAGACCAACTAATACCAACTAATACCCTTTTTTATCTTTCAGAACCCAGCATTTATGAATCATCATCAGACTCATCCTCTTCAGCTAAGCACCAGTTCATCCAAAATTGGAAACAATCCTTTTCCTATTGGAGGGGGCAGTGGAAATGTCAGCAATATGGGGGGATTAGGCTTTGAATTTAATAATCTCTCCCCAGGAGGAAGAACACATGGCAATCATATAATGAACAACTTCCCTATCAGCCCATCGATAGCAAACAACTCAGTGAGTATTGAATATATTATTATTGTTTGTTGCCAACTTCACTTTTTATGCTGTGACTAATTTGTCTCTGCTTCAACGTCTCTTGTCTTCCAGTTTAATAAATTAAGAGAAGAGATGAATTCAAGTAGATCTAAAATGTCGAACTGGGATGAAGGAATAGTTCAAGCAAGAAAAGCATGTGAAGCCTGGCAAAGAGAAGCCGAAGAAGCTAACACTAAAGCAAGCATAGCTGAAAGACAAAGAGATGAGGTATAGTTGAATACGGACTTCCAATTATAGCTGCACTGTTATATAAGAATAGGTTTTGAAGTATTTGTGTTTGTTTACAGGCTATGTCACAAGTTAAAATTTTGCAAGGAGAATTAGAAATGCGCCAAGGGGGGCCTTTTATTCATGCATTACATAGAGTCACTGAATTACGTACTCTGTCAATGCCAGCTTTAAAGTCTTTGCAAGCCCAGTTAAAAACTGATCTGGAAGAAATTGAAAAGGTATTTTTTGCATCTCAGATGGAAATATTCTTTCCATTGAGCTAAAATGGAGATGATACTTACTACTACATTTTGTCCTTGTTTACAACCAGGTTCTGTATCAACAAACTGCAACTAAGTGTATGGTGTGTGAAGAACAAGAGCGTAGTGTAACTTTGAGCCCATGTAATCATCTTGCATTGTGTGTTATTTGTGCTCCAAAGCAGAAAGAATGTCCTTATTGCCAGATACCAATAGCACATACTACTCATACTACGCCCACTACCACTGTAGCTATGTAGACCTAGATAACGCCATCACAAGACTTTAAATCATAAGCCCCATCATCAGATCTAGCTATTATATATTATATATATATATCTATATATCTCTCTCTTTTTTTGGTAGCTGTTTCTTTATAAACGAACACATTATTCGTTGGTCACATTTGGGAATGGGTTTGATTGTCTTAAGGCTAAGTTTTGTATGAAGCTCGTTAGTATGGCAATATATTTCTGAGGTGATTGGCTTAGCAGACTATGATTTTAACAGATTATACCTTAATGAAAGATTTTTACAGTCATTTTTAGCTCTTTCGCCATTTTCCCTGTCTTGTTTTGCCTGAGAATTAAAAGAAATGCTGTTGGGATAGCTTACCAGTTGCATATGTTGTTCAAGAATGTTCATGATTCTTCTAACACCTGATGCTAGCTTTCTCTGTGCGAACTAGGCTACTAATGTGTGGATGTGCAAATCAATCTTTTTGAGTGGAATGTTGCTATTATTCAAAGTTTAGTGAGCTGAGCATCATGTTTTCCCGATTTCTAGGATTTTGTGTTATAAGAATCATTGCACATTCTTGAAGTATGTCACACACAGAATGGATGGTGATTTGCCCATTATTTTCAACAAGGACTAGTCTACTTAAGGTGTGTCCTCAGTGAATTGTGTAACTATTCCTTACACCCTAATTTAATGCAGTTCCAACTCCTTTTCTTTTATAACTTATTCATAAATAGTAATATTTAAAAGCTGCATAAATCTTCCTTATAACTGTAAAGGTTCTTTGCTTCAAGTGTGTTAGATTACAACATTCACCACCTTTGTTGATGTGCACACAGGGGAACTATGTTATTAACTCTAGGGCAATCTTTTCATGTAGAACTGTAGGGTGTGTTCTTACAATCAAGACTTACAGAATTGTTATGAAACCCCAGGAGCATTACTTGATCACAAAGTGGGCCAATCAAATGCTAATTATCACACTGTTGAAGTAACATCTGAAAAAGAAAAAAAAATTATCTCGCCTGCAAACCAAATCAGTGAAACTAGTCTGGTTGCAGAATGAATTTCTTGATATGAGATACACAGATCAGTATCATTTTAGGAGACTTTATCTTGTCTTAATCTCTTATTGTGAATGAAATTTATTCCAGATTGTTTTACAAACTACTACTGTAATGTTTAGTTTGTTATGAAGTTGTTATGTTTGTTTTTGATTGGATATTTCTTTGGAAAAATAAGTGTGCCACTGAAGTTTCAATGAATTTTCTTCTGGTGTGGGACTAAAAAAGTTAATAATCAAGGGAATTTATTTTGTTTCCCCGACCTTGTTTTCTACAGGACAAGTCCCATTTAAATGAGGCTGTTCTCATGCCCCTCTGAATAGTGCTTGTTTTCCAGTAATTAGTGAGCTTGAGCTTGCTGGCTGTATTAGCTGTTTAAGATCATGTGCTGATTTTAAAAACAGTAGTGGCTAGCACTTTTAATCCAAAGAGGTGTGTTGTTATTTAGTTACTGTTTGATTTCAGTTTTTACCAATATTGCTCTTTTGTTCACATTATGCTCCTTCAATTCTACTTCTTAACACATTTCTCAGTCAATAGCATTTTAGCTATTTTGACCTTAGAGTAGTTATCTTAATTTACATTCATAACTGCAAGAATCTATAGGAAAAACCACACTAGAAGTAATTGATCTGGTAGTGCAGATGTTTATTTTTTATCGAATCTGAGTACAGCATAGATCAAAGTATTATTAAAGCAGAACATTTAATAGATGGGAATCATTTTTTAGACATGTATTGATTAATGTACGGCTACAGATGAGTCTTACTTTCTTGAGCAATATCATAGGTTTAATATTTATATTTGGACATTGTCAGTATGTTATGAAATTATAACAGTGTGGGAAGCTCTTCATAGTACGTAAATTGTATGCTTTTAATCTGTGAGCACGTCATCATTGAAGAAGGGAACTGAAGCTTGTTTCTTACTTTAACTATTCTCAAAAGTTTATAGCTTTTATTATACTGTTACAAAACTGTTGCCATGTTTTAAGACAAAGGAGCTTTTTTTTGTATTTTGAAATGATTATTGCTATTTAAATGTGGCTGAAACTCCCTGAGCAAAATACTGTAATACAATAAATTATTGTATTTATTGAAGGCAATGGATCAGAAAGACTGTTTATGACGTAAGTTTCTGAAGTACTTGATTCGACTAAGCTGGCAATAATTTTATTGTGATTGGTGATTGATTGTCATTGTCACATTCATATTCTCTGAAACATGGGCTTAAAAGTACTGATTGGACCTGACTCATAAATTTAAACCAAACCAAATTTTTCCTATCTTATGCTGCTTTAGAATTATTTGTTCACATCAATGCAGTTACCTTCTTTTTTTTATTGTAACTGCTTTGAGGTGAGCTGTATGAATGTTTTGTTTATCTCTTATTGATGATCAATGCCTTCCTTTTTCTGTGAAGCTGTGGACCTCCTTTTTGTACTATGTATGTCAACAAATGTCTTGACCTTGTAAGAATCAAATGCCAATGTGACACACTGCTTTATTCAGAAAAATCTTAGTCTTTAGATAGCTTTGATAATATTGTTCTGTATTTGCTACACCAAAAAGTCATGTGTGTGAATGAATGATTTGTTGAACAGTGATTGTGCATTGAAATAGGGCTCAGCCATCAATTTTATAAAGCACATGTTACATACTTTCATGGTTTTATCTCTCAGTTTCATGCTTTATTGCTGTGCTTTACACTGCTTCCTTCTTCTTTAAATAACATGCTATTAGTATGCAACTTTTTAATTTATCTTTTCTGTTGCTAGTTTGAAGGAATGTTATTTTCCTTGTTATACGTATGCACATATGAACTTGCCATGTTAATGTTGATTTGATCACCTATTTGAAGTGTTTTTTTGTTTATTCCATCTCCTTTGAAGTAAGATACCTTCTCACACCCATAGCAGTTGATCAGTTGTAAGGAGGTTGTTGCTATTACAGTGGCTGGTGTTTACACTGCCTCTTGCCTTTACCCATGTTTTCATTTTCTGATAGATTTATTACCCTGGGACTCTTGATGATTGTTGTGCTTTGGAAAGAAGCTGTGTTAATGTTGTGTTTTGTACCTTTTTTATGTATGCAGGACTGAAAGGCATTGTATTTGTGTCTGCTACATAATCACAACGTGTCCTCTCCAATATAATTTTACAAAAATTAAGTCCGATGATTTAATTCTAAACTGTTAAAATGACTGTGGCATTTTTGAAATTTGGTAGCAATATAATATAGTGTTTGAAAATGTTTGCCAGCTTTCAATGGCGAGTGCTAGGAAGATTCAAGAGTTTCGGAAACCCTTCTTACCAGACAGTATAATGATGTTTTATTCTGCCATCAGTTTTCTAGGTTGTGGTTTTGGTTTATACATGACTCTTGAGGTAAAAAAATTTATGTGTTTCCAACCACAGTTCAGTGTGTAAGCCATGCCACTCACAAACTCTTTGTTAACTGAATCAGATCACTTCATTGTTTCATGTTATAAGGAGACATATCAAAACTGTTCATGTAAAGACATTTGTCTTGTCAAACTGGCCAACAAGCTCTCTCATTCCGCCTTGTAAATTTTATCAGCGAGGGCAGATTTAAGATTCAGTATTTTCATTTGTCATTGTGTTCTACAGTTAACTTTGCCATATGGGGTGCAGTCTTTGTGTTTTTCTTCGCAATTGAACGCATTTCATACACTTTCTGAGCACGTAAATAAAGTCAATATGCTTTTTCAAAATTTCTTAATCATTCATGACAGTGGAAGAGCTTGTTTTGCCGCATCAGTGTGACTGTTCAACAACTCTAGCATTTATTGTTTTAGCACTGCAATTTAACAGTTCCTTGATGCTATGGATTTAGTCAAGTAAGCTTTTGCATTTACAGAAAAATCGTGTTTCTCCTCAAAACTTGAATAGCAAGATCAGTAGTATTGTGTTACACACACCAAAGTTTTTTTCTGCAAAGCAAAAGAGCACCTGTTTCGATAGTTTGTGTGAGATGTGAGCTCAAGTAGGACTCACATGTTAAGTGTGTTAACTAGCTCTACAAAGAGTTGCAGAAACTGTCATCAGAGGTGTATTTTTGCATTGTGGCTGAACAGCAGGATGCAGGTACCTGTGCACTGCTCTCATTCAAGGCTGGACATAGGATATGTTTTTGATGATGTTAAGTGAAGAGTTCCCTATTGTTTGTTATACATAGGTGATATTTCTGTAATATTTATTTACCCAATGTGAAAAACTGATGTATGTACCTTTCAAATTAACTCAAATCCCTTCAGTTAGGAATGTGTATCCTTACAAATTGTATGGCAGTGTAAAGAAAAGAAATGAAGCGGCCTTCCTCTCACTATTCACTTTTATTCCTCTGCTACTTGCCTTTTTTGCTTATATTTTGCACTTCCTAAAATACTGTATGAAATACTTGTCATTCATTTCTCGTGATTTTTAGACTTTGGAATATTAGCTTTTAATGTTTGATGGAAGTACTCAACTAACTATAATGGGTTGCTATCTGAATTGCGCTAAGAATAGGCCTACATACTGTACTTTTAGCTTGAGTGTCTTTGTCTTAATGTAATGACACAGTTATTCATGAATCACTGCTTCTGCATGCTTTGCTCTTGGTTGTTATCTTCTTGATTTCTCAGAGCCAAGACTGCTGCCTTGAACAATTTTTAATGAAAACATTGGTTATGGGATTTGACCAATGTCTTCTAGTTCTCTCATGTTAAATTTATGTATGACGATCATAAGATTTCTGCATCAATCATGTATCACTCAGTAAATGTGCTCTAAATTCATTAGGAAGGTGTTATTTAAAAATTAGTGGCTCTGCGCCTGCTATTTTACTACATTCCTGAGCCAACAATTTCTTACTCTTATTAGAATTTCAAATTTTCTTTAGAAATGTCAGAAAGCAGAACAGGAACATGGTGCCATGTGGTTCTCAGAAATTATTGTTTGTGTGTGTGTGTGTACGAATTTCTTCGATTTCTCTCAAATCATTTATGCTAGTGGCACTTTAAGGCAGTCACTCGTATTTCCAGTAGCAAAGCTTTGGCATACCGCATGTACTTGCAAGTAATATGAATTGTGCTGCAAGGGAACAGAAAACGATGCATGAGATTCTGTGTTATTTGCAGCCTCATACCATTCAAGAGTTCCATGAGTTGACTTTGATAAGGCCGTAGGTTGATGTAATCTATTTTTCCATATGTGTGACATTTTCAAATGTAATAATGAAACGCGACAAAGCCTTGTTATTAGGAACAAATTCCATAATTTATAATTATTGCTTTGAAAATTTTCTGTGTTTTTCTTTGCTTTGCACAAGCAGGAATGAAGAGAATATCTTAACATTAAATGTATAATTATATATTTTTAATTTAGTTGTACCTATGTTTGGATTAAACCCGAACAGACTTGACAGCAGACTGATTGTTTTATTTTTCTATTTCTTTCCTCTGACCCATCTATCTCCTTCATTTGGAGTTTCAAGCCATCCTCTCACTCTATCTGGAGGCTGGATAAAAACGGAAACCCAGTAATTTGTTCTGAGGCAAGATCTAATTTGGGGGAAAATAATTTGTAAATTAGGGAACCTCAAGAAAAGCCATCTTGCAGTCTTCACAACCCTGAATATTCTGGCCCTTTAATCATTGATTTATCAGTCATCTAGTACTGTACATAAAATCTCAGCACACGGGACAATAATCTCACTCTTTCCAACACAACCAAGCACACTTTTCTGCAAATCCACCGTCCTCCGCACGCTCTTCTACCCCTTCCCTATTACTCTGTTGATCATCGACAAGCAGTGGCAGGTAGTGCGCCAGTTGCCAGTAATGACAAGACAGGATTTGCGTCCTCTGATCCGGGCTGGGAATTCCACGCTATGAAGCTGGGTCCGGGTCCTTCCGGGGTCCTCCGTCTGGCCCGCGCCGGCGGCTCAGCCCAGCCCCCACCGCCCCGCGGAGCCGCGAGCCGGATGCTCGGCGCATCACGTCGCGTCGCAGTCGCGGTCGCGGCGGCGGCGGCGAGCACCGCAGGGGCGGATCCAGGCAACCAAGGGCCAGGAGAGAAGGGGCAACAAGGGGCACCCACTGCCTGGATTGCTCCTCTTCCTCAAGGGGAAGACGTGCGGTTTGCCTATCCGGTAAAATGAAATCAGACCAACTTGCACGTGACCAGGCAGACAAGGACCGTCCAAACACGTACTGGGATCCTACAGCTTTTGTAAATAAATATTTCCAGTTTTTACGTCGTCTCCGACGTGAAAAATTCAGTAAAATACATATGTGGCCTCGCGATCCCACGCTATGGCTATCTCAGTGTTACCTTGTCATTTAAAAGCAACAGCGCATGCAGGGTGAGAAATCATGTAACAACCGCTGCAGTTCGTTAAGTTGATCGATTTCCATCGATTTGCGGCACTGACATGCTATCAAATGTCTCTGATTTAATAAAATCCGCAGAGGACAGGGGATCAGCTGATGCATTTAGAAGGGAACTGCTCCAAATGCCCACGCTGACCAATCAGAATGAGTCTTATTTTGACCAATGACGACACGGCCCTGGCTCCGGTCGACCAATGGGCAAGCAGCTTATTTTGACCAATCAGAGGAGGGCTGCCTGGAAGTGACGCTGTGCAGCTTGGATCTTGGAGAAGCAGGCGAAGGCAAACGTTCGGCTCGTCAGTATTTGACTGAAATTTGACTGTTCCATCCGGAAATTGGTGAGTTGTAGTCATCAGATGTTACTCTAGTGGTGCCTGTGTCGGAATATCATCGTAGGAGTTTTTGGTTAATGAAAGTAGTCGTGTTTGAAGCGTTAGAATACGGAACCCTCAGATCTCGATCTGTGTGAAAGGGTCATTCGACTCGTCGGGGCGGTTTGTTTTGTTTTGATAACCGTTCTTCAGACTGGTCCAGTTCTCAGTAATTTTAACTGGTAAACTGTCATTGTGGTTACATTATGTTTTCGAGCTCTGATCTAGTAAATGCTCATAAGATATGGGGGAACCTGACATGTTCCGCCTAATGTCTGTTGTTGTTCAGGGAGGTGTGTGGGACTTGTCATAACATTTGCTAACACCTTTTGGTATTTCACTATGTGGCGCAATATTCCCATGTCATGCCATGACGCAATACTGCCATGACTAATGGGCGTTTTAGATACTAGATTCACGTTAACGCGCTTTTGTGTCCATCCCGCCAAAAGAATTGGTCAACACTAGTACGCAGAGTCCGCCATCTTGTTTTTCAGACTTGCAGTGCACTGTAGTGCATCGTAGTAGGCGGTTGCGTTTCAAAGACGATTTCCTCAATTCTTGAGCTGTTGATTGTTAAGGTTTGAACTCTTGTCGAAAATTTGTGAATCCCGCTGGGTCAAAGTTCTCCATTTCGCCAGTATTAGGATCTTGTCACGAATGTGAATGTTCGGCGTTTTAAGAATGCATGGGTGTAATGGAATGGTTTGTGTGTTTGCAGTTTTGAGTCGCCATGGCACGTACGAAGCAGACCGCACGTAAATCTACCGGAGGTAAAGCTCCGCGTAAGCAGCTGGCTACCAAGGCCGCCCGTAAGAGTGCGCCTTCCACCGGAGGAGTGAAGAAGCCTCACCGTTACAGGTTAGTGCCTCACACACACAGTTACTTATGTCTCCGAATGTACTTTGAATATACTAAATGGTTGCATGTGTATTTTTTAGGCCTGGTACTGTTGCCCTCCGAGAAATCAGGCGTTACCAGAAGTCCACTGAGCTGCTGATCCGCAAGTTGCCCTTCCAGCGACTTGTTCGTGAAATCGCTCAGGATTTCAAAACTGATCTCCGTTTCCAGAGTGCTGCCATTGGTGCTCTTCAGGTTTGTATTGGTCTCCCTGATTTCAATGCCCTCTCAATTGATTGCAAGAAACTAAATCCCTCTAATTCTACCTTTGCAGGAAGCCAGTGAGGCCTACCTGGTGGGCTTGTTCGAAGACACCAACTTGTGCGCCATTCACGCCAAGCGGGTGACCATCATGCCTAAAGATATCCAGCTTGCCCGGCGAATTCGTGGAGAACGTGCTTAAACTTCAGGCAGTTTTTTTTTTTTTTTATATTTCAAATTTGTTTTTATATCACCAAGAAGGATGAATATCGACAATGAAGATCACTCCTGAGGACTTCTGTCTTCTAGTTAATTTGGACATCTACTTTCACTGCCAGGGAGTTCTGTTTTGAGCCAGTTGTCGAGGATTTATGAAGTTTGGTTTTTTTATTAAGACTGGATTCAATTATTGTTCAGTGTGTCTCTGTAGTGTGTGTGTTCAGTTAAGTGCTTCTATATACGCCATCTTAAGTTGAGGCCAATACATTGTGCTAAGCCCATCAATCTTATTCCTGTGACATGTATAATTCAACCCTATGATATTGTTTACTGAAAATTACAATTAGAAACTACAGCTATTCAAATCAAGCATAATTTTTGGCAATGGGACTTAAATTTTAACTTGTGGGCTGGTACATGCACAATTCCAATATTTGCTGTAGTTTTATGCACTTCAAAATTCCAAAGAGCCATTTAATTTTGCATGGGAAGGGTGGCTCAGGATTCAGGTCTCGTGAGAAACTTTGCATTCTTAATATACCCCTTTTATCATAATCTTGTGTAATTGTTAAATTCAACATTTTGTATAGAAATGTTAGTGGTGCATTGTGTGTTGCACTATTGTAACACGTTTTATTTAATTAAACCTAGGTTACCTTATTCCAAATGTCTTTTCTTTCTATAATGTTTTCCTCTCGAACCCTTAAATCTCTTGGTGATGGCCCTTCTTAGACTCGGCATCAATTGAGTAGTGTCAGTATTATGTGAAGAAAAGAAGGGGTAGTACTATTGAGCAAATAAAATTTGAGGAAAGAATTTGATTCAGTATTTATTCCAACCTCCATTACTGATATTGCCACGTGAGCAGAGCAAAGGCAGTTCCACATATGTATCAAGATCTTTTCTTCATAACTTTCATAAAAACTACCATATCTGAAAAGAAAAGTCAATCAAATAGAAGCCAGCAGCTTACAGATTACATTCACCCCAATCATACTTACTGACAAAAATGATTACTACTACTGCAATCATTATCCACATCCAGCATCTCCATGCACGGCGTGTATGCTCTTCCAGACGTGCGGACTCCAACTTCAATCTCTCAAAATTTTCATCAGTGAGTGATCCAGATTTTTCGACCACCTATTTAAACAAGAATGTCTATTTACCCCATTCTCTTGATTGACAAGGATAGTATTCAAACTAGCTGTTACCTCTGTATCTTTCTTGATAATTGTGCTAGCAAGGTAAGACTGTTCTTTGAGATTGCGAGCTAGAGACAACATGTCATCTGCTATCTTTTCTTGCATTGCATGATGGTGGCGTAAAAGGGCATCCAAATCTTCACCAGAGGAAACTTTGCTTCCTTTTCGCTGCCGTACAGACTTGGGATCACCTGCAAGAGAAAGAATTATAAAATTATATGACAGTCAGCTTTAAAAATGCACAGAATGTACCTTCACTTGCCTGACTCTGAGGAAAACAGTTCATTTCTCAATTCCTCACTATATTTTGATGTTGTTTTCTGATGAATTTCTTTAGTTATTACATCAGAAGAAGAGGGGCCTGGCTGCAGAAGCTGAGCAGCTACAACTTTCTCCTCTGGGGTGGACTAGTAATATAAAGAATCTAAATTAATGAAATAAAGAAAAATTTATTTAGATTTCAACAGTTTAGGTGGTACTTACCAAATTTTGAGTGTGAATGAGCCCTTTCAAAAAGTCGACTCTTCTTGCATATTCTCCAAGAGTTTCTTTGGGAGGGTTGCTAAACAAATTTAAAGTCAAGGTGCATTACAATTATAAAAAATATTTTATCACTAATTAAAACAAAATCTCCATACACTAAATGACTAGCTTACTTTGGCATACATTGAAGATTTCTCAACATTTCATCCAAGGTCCCAATATACTAAAAAGAGACAACATATCATAATTTTAACATTGGTCTCATGAAAGCCAAAGCAAATTTGAAGAAAATATTGCCAATTTATATACGAAGTAAAACCAACGAATTTATTCCCGATGTCAGTTTAAATGGCAATTTTGACACCAGTCAATGTGACAGGTGTCGTCGTCACCAACATCATTCATACCTTGTCAAGCCTCCAGTCTGTTTGGAAATTTTCTCTGGCCCGTAATTCGCATTGTAGAAGAAGTCTACGTAGATTCACTTCTAATCTTGACGGTCCCATTTGTAATGAACAGTTTAATGAGGTTTTAACCTGCAATTCGCCTTCCGTTTTGTTGTTGTTTTGTTATGAGGCTTTCTGCTACCGACGCTGCCAACTGCCACTTGTCACATCGCCTCTGAAAATGCAGTGTGTGAGAAAATATATGAGGTAATTCACTTTTCCAGCATTTCTCTCATGATGGAATGATATTTTTAAAACACCTGCAGAGGATTTCTAAGAAGTATAGCAGCAGAGCATACGGGGAGCTGTAGGAATCGATGCTGTCTTCGTGATGGAGCGTGCAAAATCGGTGATATTTTTTCTTGGGCTGCTTGGGCTTCCACTGCGAATGAACTGCACGAGTTTTTCGCCAGAATGATGGTCTTTAAAAATCAGCTGACAAATTCGTTGGCGGAGGTTTTGAAATTTCGAAAATCCCGCTTGCATTCGCGGTGGTAGTCTGCTGCAGCGCTATCTGGTGGTCAAAGCCCGACCTTCGGTCGGTAAGAGGGCGTAAGAGGGTAAGAGGCGGAGAGGGGGGAAGGAGCAGCGATTTTACAGCTGCTAAGGTTGGCTACACGTCTGTTTATGTCCATTGTTTTGTTCTTGTTCGTGCTGACTGCTGATTTGATCAAAACTATTCTGAAATTCTCGTAGCCTCTCTGCTTTTTCGTTTGTTTCTCACGCTGGCTTCCTTGGATCTTTCCGCGAAGGACGGTTTGGTTGTGATCCGCATCCAACATTTGTTGACACAGTTTAAATGAAGCAGGTGCGTGTAACTTTGCGTTTGACGTCTCATCGCTTGTAGAGCCAAGAGGCCGTCGTGCATGTCACCAACAAAACTGTAATTTGTCTTAATGCTAGAATTCTGGATTTCTTTCACAGAGTTAACTGGAAGCAAACACAATGTCGCTGTCCAAACTGTTAGGGGCCCTGTGGACTCCATCTATCCCCTTGGCTGGCACTTCCAAGCTGCCCAGCAGTGGACTCCATGATTCGTGTAGCAAAGGCTTTCATTTCCTCATCCGCCTGGCGTGGGAGTCAAGATACTTGTTCCCGATTATGTATGCCGTTTTCTCCTTTCTCTTTGACATCCAAATGAGATTGGAAATCATCATCCATCGGGAAAGGAGGGTGAATGTTGTGGAGGAAGAAGTGGTGGAAGAAGAAGTGCGGGACGATGGTTCTGAGAGTGAAGAGGGTGAGAGTGAATCCGACAGTCAACTGGAGTATGAAGAGGAGTACATCAGTGATGAGGACATGGCTTTTGAGGGCTGACAGTATCCTTGGTCTTGTTATCCCCCAGCACCAAGAGAGTACTCCCTCTTGACATCATGCCTACCAATTCCTCTACTTTTATTATTTGACATTATGTTTTGTGATATCTACTTGTACTCTAAATCTGTGTGTTCTCTGTGTCTGTTTTAGACTGCATTAGGTCAACACTTTACATTTCCTTATTGAAAATTTTGTCGTTTTGGTTCTCGCAAAATAAAAATTGTAAGCATTCGTGGAAGGTCTCTTTGTGAAGTATATTGAACTGAAAGTCACGGAGTAACTGTTGTGTTGTTAACATTTTGTGATGTTCTACTTTATTCATTTCAGGTTGTGTTTTCCAGTTTATTTGCAGCCACTGATTTTCTTTGTTTGAGCTTATATCCAATGTATTTTGTGTTTACTTATAGCCGCCACTTAGGAATTTGTAGGTCTTGTAAGTATTTCTCTGCATTCTTATTGAAAGAATTCTGTTTAGTGCTAGCATATTTTTGAAATTTGATGAGAGAGCTTAGCAGTTAATTATCCTTAGCAACTAATTTCATAGGTTTTCTTTTAGAGACATAAATGAGCTAACATGACTGTGATGTTATTGGATTTTAAAATTGAATTGTCAGTGTGGTTTGTAGTGTTGACAACAACAATGTTTTCAGAAAGAAATTTTGATTCAGTGAATTTAAATCTACTCCTCATGGTACAATTTTCTTATAAATACAAATCAATATGAAATAAACAGTGGCCTTGTACTGTACACTTAGCAATATTTATTTAAGGCCATTTCCATGGGGTTTAATCTAGAAGGGTGGAAGAAAAATTTGTAAAAGTTGTTAAAATATCTTCCCTTTTTCTGACTGGCACATGTAGGTGTAAGCATGTCAGAAAGTAGCTTTAAAAAAAGAAGAAGGAAAAAAAAGACTAGTGTTGTACAGAGTATTTTCATTGTGATACTGATGTGCATTCATGTTATCTGTTGTGCCTAATGCATATCCATTTTGTTTACAATTTTAGGTGTATTATGTTTGCAAATAAAATCAAAAGAGTTGTTTTTTTTTCTGTTTCTGGAAATGTTTTTTGTGTTATTTATCCCTTATTTGTCACCCGTCGCTATCTTAAAAGGGGATTGTAGTATGTGAGATGGGTGCAGACGTCCCCACCGCACAGACGGTTCCCGACGCACACGCAACACACACGTCCCTCTGGAGAGCATAAAATCGAATTATTTCACTAGTTTGCGAACGGTTCCCAACCGTTAAACAAATGGAAGTCTGTCGTTCACGGTTTGAAAGTGACAAGCGTATTCAGTTTCGGATACCCAGACGGAATGTGCCACTTCGGCTGCCTATCTCATAGGCGCAAGCCCAAGCCGGACGAGGGGTTCTGTAAAGTTATAGAGAGCGTTCACAACCCACTTGACCTTTCTGCGAATCCTTGCCAGGGTGTGGAAGTGATGCTGGAGCAAACTGTCGTTGGCGCGGGCTTGAGAGTCTCCCTGAGACTGCAGGCCTGGTGGGTTCGATTCCCACAGACGGTTCCACGCACTTCCCTCCCCGCGCGCTGATTGTTCGCGGCCAAATTGACCAAAGTGTCTTGATAACGTGTCACGTGGTTTCTGAACGGCCCCTCAGGGACGCGCGTAGCCCGCGAGCTGTACAGACCCAGGTGTGTCAGAAAACACGGCCGGAAGGCGCCAATGGCCCAGGGCCAGGGGTGCCGCTGCCAGTGCGGCCGTGCCGGGGTGCCAGGGGCAGAGGTCGACCCACCGCGGGGACCGCAGGGGACAGCAGGGGACCACCTGAGGCACATCAGTATAACGACTGTGACACCAAAATGACTGGATGTGACTGGAGACTGACTGGAAGGAAGATCAGAGGAAATTACTGACAGAGACATGATTAATGGGGTCAATACAAAACAGACTGCGGGGTTTGAAGGGTACTCCACTACAGTATTATGGAATTCCGGAAGGCCGCGGTTATGCGGAGGGGGCCAGCGTGGGCTAGGTGCCGGGAGATCCGACCGGCTCTGTGGGGGTTCCAGAGCAATGTCCCGGGGCCAAGTACTAGGGGTCTCTAAAGTTAGGGACGCACGTGCGTGCGAGCGCGTGTGCAAGACGTGAAAGGTAGTTTGGGCTGCCTACCTTCTGGGCGTGGACATGTATCTCGGCTTTTCCGGGGTCTTGGGTGTCATGAGGTACCAATTCCATGGCGAAACCATGTCTAGGAGTCGGTCCAAGCACACTGTGCCCCAAGAGCGCGCTGCAAACCTCCATCGGAGCTCCGTAGCGTAGTGGGCTAGCGGACCGGTCGGTGACCGCAAGGTCCGAGGTTCAACTCTTTGCCGGGGTGAAAATTTTTCTGAAGTCTGCCGACTGAGGACGGTGGGTAAAATATACCAAAAGAACGTGTTCAAAGTGTGTTGTCTGAGTGACCGCGGACGTTGGGCCGCGGCCATTCCCCGGAGTTGAATTCACTGCTGAGGAACAGTGGTTCGACGCCCGAGCAGGGGAATGGTGCTTGCCAAGACTCGGCAGAAGTTAAATGTAGAGGCCTAGGGTTCGGCCTTCTACATTTTTCAAGCGTAAGGCCTCGGAATCTGGAGTATTCGGGCAACACCTACTTGGATACATGGCGTAGAAGAGTAGAGTACAATCGGCTTCGGCCGTGTACGATCTGGGCATCCTACCTCCCTCTCAATCCGCGAGGGAGTGGCCTCACGGCCACAGACCAACTGGCTGGTCGAAGGGGGCTGACTCCTGAAATCTAGTCAGCGGAAGGGGCGATGTTGGCCGTTGCGGAAGCCTGCCTACCAAGGTGGCTGCGTCGTGCCTGTGTCTTAGCGGCGGTCAACTCCTGGTACACCGGTTCCCATCCGAACACCGAAGTTAAGCAGGAACGGTTCCGGACGGAAGTCTGGGACGAGGTAGGACCCACCCATTTTTGCCGTTTTTTGTTTGTTTTGTTTTTTGTCTGCAGAGAGCGTTTTCTTAAGGATTCAATATCCAAGTGAGTATTGAACAAAATAAAATTAAACGAAAAAGAAAAACGGGGGATTAAAAAAAGGTTCTATCATAGGTATTGTCACCAGCGGTCAACAGACCCTCAGCCCATCATTTTTGAAACCATAAATTGCGGTATGAAAATTCGCCAGCTCCGCGGCCAGCCCACCTGCACGCACGCCCGCGCCGCTCGCAGAGATATACGCGCATCGCTTACTTTACAGATCCGGGACGGGATGGCTTCGCTTTATCAGCAAAGCCGGGTTGGGCCGCGACAGGCAGAGTTTGCCGCCGCCGCCGGCGTGACGTGGTGCGGTGGTGGGGGTGGTTGTGGTAGTGGCGGGGCCGGCGGGGGCAGCGGGGCCCAGCGGCATGGCCAGGGCCAGGTGTACGCTACACCACGGTGCCGGCACTCTGTGCGGCACCGGCCTGCACGACACACGCGGCACCCGTATCTCTGCTGCCGCTCTTGTCACCACCTTTGCTGCGCGCCGCGTGCCGGTCAGTTCGCCGTCTGTCCCGCCCGTGTTCCCCGCCGCGTCGTCCGCGCACGCGCGCGCGTGTGTGTGTGTGTGCGTGTGTGCGCGCGCGTGTGTGTGTGTGACACCGACGAGGGAGTAGGCACGACCCACGGCCATGACGCCGCCACCGCGCAGAAAGTAGATAGCCGCCGGCCCCCGGCCCCCGGCTACGGCTACTGCAGTGCAGAGGGAAGTCAGAAGTCAGGCGGCGTGCCGCCGAACCGAGGACAGTGCGCGCGGGAAAGGCGCGCGGCGGCGGCGCGGACTGCGCGCAGCTGAGCCGTGGACAACACCGCGGCCACCCCCAGGCCGCCCCCAGGCCGCCCCCAGGCCGCCCCCAGGCCGCCAACACTTCCTCTCGCCTGCGGGCGATGTGAGTGCTACGTTACAGCAGTACCAACTTACACGAGGGCATTTCGGAGGAGATCCAAACCGGAAATGAAGCAGAAGTCAAGAGGAACACCAGCGGAAACAAAATGCGGGCAGCAGAGAGTATCTCCCGGTGTGATACTACCATTTTGTGCGTCAGGCAGCGCTGAACCTCTACATGGCAGCGAGAGCTAAGCCTCCAAAATTCATTTCATTTCCGGTTCGGACCTTCTCCGGAATGCCCAATTTCGTGTCGTTTCATGTTCAGTACCTCAAGAGCTTTTTCAGAGCAGTCACATTTCTGGACTTTTTGACTTTTGTGGGGGGGACAAAAGTGCGGATCCCTCGTGATTAATTTCTCGCAATTTACGGACCCTGGAAAAACTTGTAGGTATTTATTGTCGTTGCGCATAGTGATGCGTGCACCGCGTTGAGTCAATAAGTTGGGCGGTGCAGTGCGACCCTTCTGGCAGCGCACAACAGCCATGAGCGGCGACATGGGCAGAGGGCAGCCGCAGCTGCAGCTGCAGCCGCAGCCGCGTCAGGAGAATCAATCTGCACATGCATGCCTGCTCAGCCGCACGAGCTGCTATCTGCGCGAATGGCAGGCAGAGTGCGGTGATTTCGAAACTGACGCACGATTATAATTTGTGTTTGTGCGGCGCGCGGCCGTTTATCTTCCACATTCTTGCGTACCGGATGCTCTGTTCTGTCCCGGCCAGTACGTGTCTTGTTGTCGTCGGAGACGGGAACTGACATCGAGACGCAAAGAAGACCCCGATTACCGTGAGAGGAGAGAAAAAATAAAGAAGAAGGCGCCATATGTGGGTGATCCCCAGGTCATGAGTGAGCAGGAAAATAAATCACTGGCAAGCTCGTGGGCCTGTCCGGAACAGGGCCCTTGCCGCGCCGGTCGGTCAGTGTAGGTCAGTGCAGCCGACAAAGTGACAAAAGTGAAAATTAAATTATTTTTTTTTAAAGGGGGGCTGGTGTTTAAAGCCGAGCACCAGCACAGCACTCTTACGTGGGTGGCGCTGGCCACCGCGGTATAGATGCGACCGGACAACGTGCATCCGTGCAGCCTGCAGGCACAGTTCTCTCTCTCTCTCTCTCTCTCTCTCTCTCTCTCTCTCTCTCTCTCTCTCTCTCTCTCTCTCTCTCTCTCTCTCTCTCTCTCTCTCTCCCACGGCGACGGCGATGTCGTAGCTGGGCGGGCTCAGGGCGCCCCGGACCCGGCTTGAGCGATAAGATTAGTTTAGATCGATGTGGCCGCGATAAAGCTAGCGGAGCCCAGCCCAGCCCTGACAACGTGAGAGACGGGCCACACCGGTGGGTGTGAAGAGCTCAGCCTCGGCAAACACCACCTGTCTCTCTCATTCTGTCTCACCCTCGCTCTCTCTTCCTCTCTCTTAAACAATTCTCCTTTTCGCATATCACGTCAGCCGCCACGTTTATTGGAGGATGGGGTTTTTCGGAGGTCTAAACCGGAAATGAAGAAGAATAAGTCAAGGAGAAAATCAGCCGAAACATTTAGAGGCGTAGCTCTCGCTGACGATATGTCACGAAGGTAGGGTCAGACAGCGGATAGATCAGTCGCGCGGCCCGAGAAGGCACATCCCCGAGCCGCGTGAAACAGTTCTGCGCTGCCTGACCTACCAAATAGTCGTGACATATCGTCAGCGAGAGCTAAGCTTTCAAATTTTTGACGTTGCACCACGGCAACCCTCATGATACCCGCGTTTTGTTTCCGATGATGTCCGTCTTGACTTCTTCTCCATTTCCGGTTTAAACCTTGTCTGAAATACCCTCGGAAATACCCTATGCGAGTGTCTCCGGTTGGCAGCCTTCGGCCCTGCTGCCGAGTGGACGCAACGGCTGCGGTTGATAGCAGGTGGAAACGTTCGGGTGGAGGGGACGACACAGGTCGTGAGACTCCTGAGCTCGCGCGCACACACACACACACGCACGCACACTCACACAAATGCACTCACGCTCACGCACTCGACACAACTACAATCCGACTCCTGCTTTAACATCAGGGGACTACTAGTCGCGGTGCATGTCATATAAGTCCCCCCCCCCTACCTCCCCCCCGCTCCAGAGCTCCGGGCTGGCCGCGCAGGTGCGCCCCCCCCCCCCCCCCCGGCGCACTTTGTGACCCCGCGAGGGGGCCAAGGGACTGTCTGTCCTTTTCGAAGGAAGTCTGTTTCTTTTCCTTTCCTCCTAGGGCCGGCTTTCTCCGCCTGCTCCGCCATTGACAGGAGACGGACTGCGAACACGTTTGTTCGGCGCCACACGCATCGCGGCGGGCGGGAATCACATCCAAGTTTGATTCTTTAGCTCAGTGAAACGGCCAGCATTCTGTCGATCGCTATGAAAGGCGAGCGGAGAGCCCCAGCCAGCGCGGCGTGTTCGGTGGCCTGCACTGGTTTCGTGTGTGCCTGCTGCATGCTGCTGCTGCTGCTGCTGCTGCTGCTGCTGCTGCTGCTGCTGCTGCTGCTGCTGCTGCTGCTGCTGCCGCTGCTGCCGCTGCTCCCGAGGCGAACCCACGTATAACGCTACAGTCGCCTGCAGCACGGCTACCATCACGCCATGTCCGTCTCCAATTACCTCGCTGCGACGCATATCGAGACCTCCTGCGCAGGAATTCCTCTCCTACTTGTGTCGCAGGCGTGAGAGGGATGGCCGCGGGCCGCGCGGTGACACAGGCATGAGCCCATCCCATGGGAATGGTTGCTCTCTCTCTCTCTCTCTCTCTCTCTCTCTCTCTCTCTCTCTCTCTCTCTCTCTCTCTCTCACACACACACACACACACACACACAAAGGCACACACAAACACTGAGCTCAGGATCATTTTATTAAAAGGCGTCAATGTTAGATTGAACTTCTTCAAAAAAAAAAAAAAAAAAAAAAAAGGAAAGTATCTTGACTTTTTCATTTCCGGTTTGGACCTTGGACATTGGGGTCTTCGACTACCCAATTAGCAGATATTTCTCCAAAAACAAAAGTCGAATGAAATTTTAGACCCTGCATAAGGCACGCGCAAAACACCATATATATAGAGTAGGGAGACCTTCCAATTGCTTGTGTGCAAAGTGCACGCCAGCTTAAGTAGTGTGCACTATCACGTCAGTATCACACGGCGCCCCGGCCGGGAGCGATCGAGGTCCGGAGTCTTATTCTGCCAGTTTCAAGTGATAAAAAAATAATTAAAAATGGACACAATTTTTCAAACGCAGTGTTCGAAAAAATATAAATAAAAATGGACGTGGTCCCGACAGGACGTTGAGCGTGTGACCCTGCCGTGTCGTGACGCGCGTGCGATGGATGGTTTGTTGCGAGAGGAGCCGGCCGGGATGCCAGGGAGAGTGAGCGAGAGCGAGAGTGTGTGTATTGCTATTTGTTCCTGCCAAACGGGCTTGGCCCCCGGGGCCGCAGCGGCGGCGTGCGCGCATTTTAGGCGCACCGCAACGCTTCGCTAGACCACCGCAGTATGTCAGAGAGAGAGAGAGAGAGAGAGAGAGAGAGAGAGAGAGAGAGAGAGAGAGAGAGAGAGAGAGAGAGAGAGAGAGAGAGAGAGAGAGAGAGAGAGAGAGGAGAGGAGGGGGGGGGAGCAATGTGCTTCAGTGACAGTATCGTGTAACACATCCGCGTATGGCGGGTCTGCCTACCCTCCGTCCGTCAGGCGCTTATGTTGACTTCCCAATTCGCGAGTCACGCCAGTCGTACCGGCCGAGTTCACGGTTTTCAAAGTCCACGCACGTGCACGTTATGCGCGGCGGGTGGCGGCTGTCCGCCATGAGTCAGAGGCCCTCGGGTGCCATGAGCTGGCCGGGCCGGGTACGGCGACGACATGAATGAGACACACGCCGATGGGCGTGCCTATCAGCGAGCGAAGGTACGCGGCAGCAGCAGCAGCAGCAGCAGCAGCAGCACGCCTTCTGTGCCGATAAGAGGAGGAGGCGGAGGCGGCCGTGCGACAAGTGCCACCGCGAGTGACGCCGCAGCTGCTGCCGCTGCCGAGCCAATCTGGAGGAGGGACTCTACGTACCGAAAACGCACTATGATGATAGCATGTTATTACGAGAGAGAGAGAAAGAGAGAGATAGAGATAAAGAGAGAGAGAGTGAGAGAGAGAGAGAGAGAGAGAGAGAGAGAGAGAGAGAGAGAGAGAGAGAGAGAGAGAGAGAGAGAGAGAGAGAGAGAGAGAGAGAGAGAGAGAGAGAGAGGTGGGAATTGGGGGAGGAAGAGGAAGACAGTGCGTGCTATCCAAAATTGCTGTTCTTTGATCCGCATGACAGACACAAGTGAATCGCTAAGAAAAAAAAAAAAAAAAAAACAACGCGAGGTGTAGTTTCGGGTGCCTACCTGCTCGTTTTATCGGCTCCATGAACATAATTAGACACCATTTTAATAACTAGGCTGCCCAAAGGCCAATCGCGGCCGAATTTGTGTCACGTGTTTCGTAGTGGTTCAAAATTCGCGTCGCTCACGTTTACGGCAACCTTGTATTACAAACTTTGATTTTCTTGCCATTTTAATCACCAAACCGTGTCTAGACGTCGGTCCGCACAATATGCGCGTAATTTTAGTGAACACGTGTTTGCCCCGAAAATTCAAAATTGGTTGACTTTTCCTCCTTTTCACTTTTCACAGCAGGACATGAAGCGGACATGCGCGGCGAGCGCAATACTTGTTCTTTTTCGCTTCTACGTCATGTATGAGAAGGAGAGGAAGTAGAGAACGAGGAAAAAAGAGTTCGCTCGTTACGCATAAGACTGCGAATAGTCAGCACACATAGCCCACTCCTTACCTGTTGTTGTGTCACCACCACGCCACACATACGTCATGCCCGCCGTGATTCACCTGACGCCACCAGTCTGTGTGTGTGTGTGTGTGTGTGTGTGTGTGTGTGTGTGTGTGTGTGTGTGTGGCCTGCTCTATTCACAAAGCAAATCGTGCGGCTCACGTAAATGGGGATTTAAATAAATACCCACGCTGGGGTACTCTCCTGCCTGACTCACTCAAGGCGGCCACCACTCTTCGTTCCATTTGAGCCGTAGTAGTCGAAAGTACGCAAATGAGGGGGGAATCCTCCTTGTGCGGCGTTCGCCAATACGGAGACGTCCTCTTCGAGGGAAAGGGTGAGGGACGGGCAGCGGGAGGTCCCCGACGACGCTCACACACACACACACACACACACACACACACACACACACACACACACGGCGATAGGATAATGCGATACCGGATGTGGTGTGCAGTGCTCGCCGCTCGTCCGCGTGGGAAAACAGTCGTGTTCGCCGGCCCTGGCGTCCCCTGGCGACCCCCGTTGAACCCCGGCGCCGGCGAGCGCTGGCCGGTCGCGTCTTTGATTCCGGCAGGCCGTGGCCGTCGGGGTCCGCGCGTGGCGCCAGGCGTGCCAGGCCTCACTCCGGGCCGGGCCGGGCCGGGCCGCCCGGGGCTGCCCTTCGCTCACCTCCCCGCTCCCTCCCCGTTGCAGTGAATGAGTGCGGGCCGAGCCGATGGCGCCGACGCGGCCGCTGCTGCTGGTCCTGACGGCGCTCCTGGCGGCCCTGGCGGTGGCCGCCCCCGGCGTGCTGGCGGGGCCTCGGGGCCGCATCGGCGGTGACGACGACCTGGACGTCGCCCACGTCGGCGGCGGGCTGCTGCCCCCCGATGAAGAGGACGGCGGCGCCGCCGAGGAGGGCGAGGTCACGGCGGCCCCGGGCCCCGTCACCTGCCCGACGCCGTGCGTGTGTGCGTACGACCGCAGCCCCAAGCGGGTCGACTGCTCCAACAGGAAGCTGACGGCCTTCCCGGAGGACGTGCCCGAAGATGTGAGTCGCCGGATGGATTCCAACAGATTTTCTACCACCTTTCCAGACCCTAGTAATGCACCGTGACGGTTTCCCCGTTTCGTTTCGTCTCATCACTTGCAGGTGGAGTACCTGGACCTGTCCGACAACCAGATCGACGCCGTGCCGAGGTTCCTGCCCGCCTGGGAGCAGCTCGAGGTGCTCAACCTGGCCGGCAACCAGATCAGCGAATTCCCGCCCAGGGCACTGGGGGGCATGGCCGCGCTGGAGATGCTGGACCTGAGCAGGAACCAGATCAGGAGCCTGCGACACATCAAAGCGGACAGCTTCATCGTGGACAACCCACTGCTTCAGGTTCGATCCCGGCCTAGGCCAGCCATAAAAGAAAAGAAAAAAAAAAAGCCTAGACGCGTCAGAGCGCCGCTTGTGTTTCCCTGTGTATAGCCTTCTCGTCGAACGCGCGAACACCACCTGTGACCACAGAAAGCCACAAATTAGGTCAGATCAGATGTTTCTCGCCCATGCGTACAAATTGACACAGGGAAAGAACAGCGCCGTGCTCAGTGCATGCTCGGGTGTTTCGCTCTCGAAAATTTCCGACCTGAAGGTGTTTTTGTTCTTCAGCTTTCGTTTTCAAGTCTCGGATAAGTAAATGTCTGTATTCACGCCTGGCCCCGTGCGCAGGTGCTGAACCTGTCCGGCAACGGGCTGCAGAGCCTCGGTCGCGGATCGTTCCAGTCGCTGCGCAGCGAGTCGCTGCAGGTGCTGGACGTGTCGCACTGCGCCGTCAGCAGCATCGACGGCGAGAACGCGCTGGAGGGGCTGCCCGGGCTGCGGGTGCTGCACGTCAACGGGAACCCGCTGCAGCAGCTGCCCGCGCTGGCGGCGCCGGCGGGGCTGTCGCTGCGGGAGCTGGACGCCTCCGACTGCCAGCTGCGCACCGTCCGCGCCGAGGTGCTGGCCTCCCTGCCGGGGCTCACGCACCTGGCCGTCAGCCGCAACCCGGACCTGGCGCACTTCCAGGCGCCGGCGCTGGCCACGCCGAGCCCCCAGGACCCGGACCTGCTGGCGCAGCTGACCAACGGGTGAGTGCAAAAGCGGGGCAGGGGACTCCCTCAGGCCATCCTGGTCCTGGCCGTCGAGACCGTCGGAGCTGTCTGGGCCACGACGAGATGATGCGTGTCTGACTTGGCGTACCGCGCACTGCGTACTGCGTACTGCGTGCTGCGTGCCGCGTGCCGGCGTGTGTCATCGTACGACAACAGCAGATCGGACGAGGCGGCAGGCCAGGCCCAGCGGGTGGATAGAGCGCTCCGCGCGACTAACGGGTCATTGGGGTGGCAAATTTTAATGTTTCCATTTTTCACGCTTTACGCACGCGCAGGACGCCGCCGTGGTCGTCGGCGCTGCGGGTCCTGGAGGCCGAGGACTGCGCCGTTCACGACGTGTCCTTCCTGGCCACGCTTCCCAACCTGACGGAGGTGCGGCTACGCGGCAACCGGCTGGCCACGCTGGAGCCGCTCGCGCTGATGGACAACGGCGCCCTGCTGCACCTGGACCTGGCCGACAACAAGCTGGAAAACCTGCCCGCCGACGCCTTCAAGGGCACGGAGCAGCTCAGGGTGAGTGGGTCCGCGGCGACCGTGGTCCGCAGTGTCCCCCGCCGCTACCGGAGTCGAATGGGCTGCCTACCCTGTAGGCGCACTCCCGGCCCCAGGCTCCCCAGGCCGGTACTCCAACCCCCACTATCTCTCTCCCACTCACAGGAGCTGGACCTGTCCGGCAACCGGCTGTCGGCCGTGCACGCCGACACGTTCGCCGCGCACGCCTTCCTCCGCGTCCTCAACGTGTCGCGGAACCCGATGGCGTCGCTGCAGCTGACGGCGCCCGCCCTGCGCGTGCTGGACGCCTCGCACTGCCAGCTGGAGGTGCTGGTGGACGGGCTGCTGGACGCCACGCCGCAGCTGCGCCACCTCAACGTGTCCAACAACCCCCTGCCCACCCTGCCCGACCGGCTCGTCAGTCCGTCAGGTACAAAACAAAAACATTTTCACTTATTTTCTTGTTGAAATGTAGAGATTTTGAGGCCTCATGAATAACCCCCGGCCGGGCACACAGGTAGCGACGCCGTGCTGCTCACGCTGGACGTGTCCCTCTGCCGGCTGACGGACCTGAGCACCACCGCGCTGGACGGGCTGCCGGCGCTGCAGACCCTGGACCTGCGCGGCAACCGGCTGACGGACGCGCTCAGCGTGGACGCCTTCTCCGAGAACGGGGCGCTGCACCACGTCGACCTGGACGACAACCCCTGGCGGTGCGACTGCCGCGCCAAGGAGTACCGGGACCTGGTCGACTTCCTGCTGGCCCAGCCTGCCAAGGAGGACATCCACGCGCTGGTGAGTCTCGATACGTCGGGGGCCTGGTCTTGTGGGCGGCGGTGTATCCGGAGTGGTCACCGGGGGTGGTCTTGCTGTGCGCAGATGTGCCACAGCCCCGAGGGGCTCTTCGGGAAGACGTGGTACGACGCGTGCCTCGGGCCGGGCGCCAGCTCGCTCGCCTCCATGGACACGTGGATGTTCGTCGTGATCCTGGCGCTGTGCGTGGCCGTGGTGGGCGCCGGCGTGTTCACGGTGCGCCGCCTGACGCGCGGCAAGGCGCGGCGGCGGCGGCAGCAGCAGCAGCAGGAGGAGGAGGAGCAGCGCGCCTGCGAGCAGGAGGCGGCCCGCCGACGGCTGCACCGGCGCATGCAGCAGCAGCAGCAGGAGCAGCTCCGGCGGCAGAGCGTCCGGGTGAGCACCTCACCGCCTTACAGAATGTGACCAAAACATCGGACCTAGTTTGTCCCTCCGCATTGACCGTGTTGGCGATCCGGTTCGCAGGCCTCGCTGGTGTCGGCTGACGACCCGGACCCGCACCCGCACCCACCGTCGTACGAGGAGGCCGTGCTCATGGACCGGATGACCCAGGAGGACCCCGCCGAGAACGGCGTCAGCAGTGACAGCGAGGACGAGGAAGCCACGATCACGGCGGAGCTCCACAAAAAGGTACGCGGACCGAGACGAGTTTTTCAACACCGATTGCTGATCTGAGTGGAGGTGTTGTTATTCAATCGATGCTTGCTCCTCGTCACAGATCTCACGCATGAATTCCTCCGGGGGAGTCGTGGTGGACGACGTCATCGTGGAGGAGGAGGAGGGGGTGGGCTCCGGGACCGAGTCCGGGATGGAGTCGGTGCAGGTGGCCCCCGCGGCCGTGAGCAGCGCCAACGGTGGCGTCAACGGCAGCGCCCGGAGGCTGAGCACCAAGCTGTGACGGCACGCGCGCGCCACGTGCAGTGCACGCGCAGCACACGCTTCTCTCAACTAGTCATCATCACCAAAACAAACCTCTAAGTTAAGGCTGGTCACTGCCGAACTGCATCGCTCACATTTGTTGCTGTACAAAAGGCGGAGTGTAAAGTTTTTGTATTACGCTGTAGTTTATTTGTACATATTTGTTTTTCTATAATTGAACGAAGAAAAAAAAATAATAAATTACGAGGTCAGCAGAATTTTTCTTTATTTCGATCACGACCTTTCTGCTGCTTTCGCGTTGTTTTTTTTAAGCGACAACAGCATAAACATTTACGACATTCAAAATTTTTCGCTTCTATGGCACACATATAAAATATTATAATGTATACATGTATGTATACCGTAGCGGTCGGAAATACATGCTAGGCACGCTAAACGGAAGACAACCATAGTGAAATGATGTGCGTTAACCGCGAGTGTGTGCTCTTACTCGAGAGAGAAATGGCTGGCTCAATACATATTGAAATAAATACCTGAGTAGATGAAGTGATGTGGGGAAATTGACAGTAGCTATAAAAATGTTGAAGAGGCATTAGGACCACTAAATATACATATATGTTTACAATTTACAATACAATAAATCTAACTTCTCCCGTGCAACTCTCAGCACGTCAGCATTCGAGCACACAAATCTTATTGATACTTCTCAAATTTGAAACGCGATACATGGATATTTGAAACAATGCATACTGAGGCGCATTGCACATTTTTCACTAGCATAACAGCACTGCTAGTCTCCAATAAGTATAAAAGAGCGTTTTGTGGTTTTGCAGTACTATAGACAGCAAACGACAAATTGGCGTGGGTCCGGTGCAAATCTTTGACGAGTTTATTTTTGTGGGTAACAAAAAGTACTCTCGAAATCACATGACACTAACACACTAAGACACTTTATCAGTAGGTACGTTTTTCACACTCTCCTACACAACAATCAACTATAGATACTGTCAGTTCCAAACCGCTCCTTAGGCCATGAGCCGAAAAAGAAAAAGACCTAGCGGTAACCAGAGGTAAAAGGAGAGTAAAAACAGCAATCGGCCTAAAACGTTGTAAAATGTACATCTTAGAAAACCCACCCTGGTTCTCTGCCTCCGTCCTAAGGATGCTATCAGACTCCCCAGAGAGATGGGGCGAAAAGTCTGATGACCGCATCACCGAAATGGTTAGTGTTGCCTGTGTTTTTATTAACTACATAGCAGGGAATTTAGCTTCGAAGTTGAGGAGAAGGACGACAAAAAGTAATATGAAGTATTAGTTACACTAAGTATGGAATTTTTCGTTCATATTTTAGGGCAGGGGTCTCTGCTGCCTGGCTCGTTGCCATTGTCTTTGTAGTGAGCCGTGAGTTCGAGACCAACCCATTAGGAAGTTCTAAGACAAATAGCACGACCTCGTCAGTGGTTTTGAAAGGATGCTACATTAGTAAAGTTTAGTAACAGCTTCGCCAATCCACTCAAAACTGATACTGTGAAAGTCGTGCCAAAAATAAAATTTATCGCATGCCAGAAAATAACTGTTCACACTGTAGGGACACTCATTATCGCTGTGCCTCCTCAGTTTCTCATATAAAATTTCACCAAAAATATATGTTTCTTCCTAGAATTGTCGACATGTATGTCAGCTCATATACTCTTACAATCGCCTGCTCTCTAAACGAGGCCACCTCGATCAACGAGGATATATTTCTCTCGGGTAATAAGCGTTCTCTCAACAATAAAAATATACGGCAATTGGTCCGTACGTACAAGTAGTGATCTATATGTGCTTTCAAGCAGAAATCATATTGTCGTGACACACATACACACGCGCACGCATTCACTCACACACACTGATCAACATCGACACAAACACACAAAAAGGTCAAGCTAAAAATTGTAAAATTATTGTATAAAACTAACTTTACAGCCATTTATCTCTACTTCAAACATTTAGACAACACTTTAGCCTACATGGTTCGCACTAGATGACACTTTCAGAAGACAAGCGCATACAGAGCGCCCAGAAATCTTTACATTTCAATACACATACACAACGCAAATACACACTGGTCTACATGTTTGTTTACAAATAAGATGACTTGGAGCTCGGCAAAAGACAAATTCTGAATAACCTTCTGATGCTTTTTTTTTACATAAGTTAGATATAGCTGACGCATGCTTACGCTTTCCAATCTTTTGGCCACTATGGGACAGGTAAGCGATCACAATCGAGTTAGTAATGGACAAGGACATTGGGTAATTGCTGGGTGCAGACAGCGTCCTGCAATCCAATTTACATCGTCATAACCAGAGGTGGTGTTCAGTTCGTCTAGAGAAAAACAACGTTGAACTTGTCAGCTAGTGCTTCACCGACTTCATACAATTCCGACACATTCAGGCTTCGGTGCCCAATCACAACATCTAGGGGTCCACTTGTTGAAAAACACACACTTGACAAACACGAGCACACAAGAGACTAACACAACTTGACAACACAATCATCATTATGTATAAAAATTCGTGGGTCTTAAATCTAAGAAGCCGAAACCTCAAAAGCGTACTTCCATAATGGAGGCGTGGGATATCCAACGTTAACGTTACCATCACAACGCAAAACTTAAAGTAAATAAAAATAATGACAATAATAATTATAATAAAACAACCTAAATCAGACGTATCATAAATTGATGAGCTTTTCTTTCTACGGGTTGCGCCTTTCAGAAACTGGAGTAGTTTTCGACGTCTAACAACAACAACAATAATAAAAACATAGTTTGCACTGTGCTGTGATAATAATAACAGTAATAATCTGAAGAAGAATCCTTATATAAAATTTCATCCCCGACAGCGCAGGCCGCCTGCAGGTAACATGAATGCTGCAAACCGGGCATGTGCACGAGTCGTCCAGCAACCGGTGCCCGCCTCAGTTTTTAGCCGTCAGGATGGTCACGAACTCTGTAATGAATGGATGGACGAATGAATGAATTACTGAATAAATTAAAAAATGAATTATTGAATAAATCAATGAATGTCTCAATCAATAAATGGAACAATTGGCGGATTCGCTCACCCTCGTAGTTGACCATGCCGTCCCCGTCCAGGTCGGCCTCTCGGATCATGTCGTCCACCTCCTCGTCGGACAGCTTCTCGCCCAGGCTGGTCATGACGTGGCGGAGCTCGGACGACGAGATCAGGCCGTCCTTGTTCTTGTCAAACACTCTGCAAACGGACAACGGTGAGGTCAGCCGGAAACAGCCACACACACACACACACACACACACACACGGGCAGGGGCGGATATGGGATCGGCTTGAGGGGGGGGGGGGCAATGTCCCGCTTTTTGCCCCCCCCCCCTCCCCTTGCACCAGGGGTGCCAACTGTGCCGTTACCTGAACGCCTCACGCAGCTCCTCCTCGCCGTCCGCCCCCTTCATCTTCTTGGACATCATCTGGAGGAACTCGTTGAACTCGATGGTGCCGTTGCCATCCTGGTCCACTTCGTTCACCATGTCCCGGAGTTCGGTTTCTGGCAGGCCGAAGAGAGAGAGAAAGAAATCACTGGAACATCTGGGAGTGCGACACGACGCGACGCGGGGACTTCCGCCTGCCATGCCTCCTCACCGGTGGGCCGCTGTCCCAGGGAGCGCATCACCACCCCTAGCTCCGCCATCGTGATGGTGCCGTCCTCGTCCCGGTCAAACAGCATGAAGGCCTCCTTGAACTCTGCCAACACAAACGAGGAGTCAGTCCGTGAGCCGCTCCCCGCATCCTGGAGGCCAAAGTGAAGCAGGGGTACCCACCGGCCACCTGGTCCTCGGTGAGGCCGTACTCGGACTGAAACAGAAGAGGAGAGCCAGTGAGTCGTGTGACGCGAACAGTGCCACGTTCCATTACACCCGCAAAGGAGCGAGAATCGTCCCAGCGGCCGTGCAACTACCCTCTGTCCTCTGGCAGCGCCAGTGTGCTGAGCCACTTACTGACTGGGTCCTGGTCTCGTAGCCGCTCGTCAGCCGGGTCAGCCGCCTGAACTCCTGCGTGTACTTCTCCTCGCCCGGGGCCCCCGCCGCCCCCACCGTGGCCGTGGCCATGGCTGGGCAGTGCTTATCTAGCCGCCCTGGAGGGGAGCCAGCCGAAATGCACCTATGCACAGATATGCTGCAGTGGACGCCCCCGCCAGCCCCACCCATTCATACTTGCACTCGGGGCCATTCCGGCGGCGTACGGACCCGCTCCCCCCTCATGTCCCCCCCCCCTCCCCCTCCCCTCCCCCAGGACGCGGTGACAGCAGGACGCCGCTATCGTGGTACACGGCAGCGCCGGCGCGGCCTGACGGGGGCCGGCCGTGGCCGTAGATCCTTGTCGCCAACACCCTCCTCCTCCTCTTCCTCCTCTGGAGTGCGGAGGCGCCAGGCGTTCCCTAATTATCAAAATGCACACTGCCCCCGCCCCCTCCCCCCACCCCTACCCGCCCCCTCCAGCCGGCCCATCAGGGAGATGGATCCGCTGCTGCTGCTGCTGTGCTCGCGGGCACGGAGCAGCCAGCGCAGCGGCAGCAGCAGCAGTAGCAGCAGCGGCCCACCTCAGCAGAAAATGCAGGTCGGCGTAAGTTGGCCGCCCTGTGACTGCGGCACGGCGGGAGTCACCGGGGGGGGGGGGAGGTGAGGGGGGACGGCGCTCCCCCCCGTCTCATGGCGCCGGCACGCCGGCGCGACGCTCTGTCGGCACCGCAGCGCTGCGGGGTAGTGGGCGGGGCGGGGTGGGCGGGGGGTCCCGTTGTTGTGGTCGGGGAAATGGGGAGGGGGAGAGGGGGAGGGAGTGTGGGAAAGCACGGTGAATAGCGCGCTCCTTTGTAAACAGCATTGTGCGTACGCGGAGGGAATCATCGCGTCGAGGGATCGGGATTTTTCATACGGACCGAATAAATAACGCCGCCATGTCACATCGTAAGGGAGCGGTGACGACGTGGATAAATTAGCGGAGCAGAGCAGAGAGCGCTATCCCATATATCGTATTACAATGCCCGGTGAGAGAGAGAAGGGATATATATATCTCTCCCACTCCCTCCCTATCTCCCGTGGTACCTCCCGCTCACACCACTACCACTTCGCAACCCTCCCGCTACTATATATATATATATATATATATATATATATATATATATATATATATATATGTATATATATATGTATATATTTGTAGCGGGAGGATTGCGAAGTGGTAGTGGTGTGAGCGGGAGGTACGGCGGGAGATAGGGAGGGAGTGGGAGAGAGCGAGAGAAAGAGTCAGAGCGATGGTAGGGGGTCCACGCCGCGTTGAACAAACTCCGAGCTGACAGCGCAGCATAGGCGTGTGCCAGGCGTCTTTATAGTGCCGTAAAACTGGTCCAAGTTTGCGAAACAAGACGTTGCCGCCGTCGCCGCCCCGACCCGCCCTCGGTCGCTCGCTGCTACCGCTATACGCCGATGCGCTTCCGGGATCGCCTCGCCTCGCCAGCCCTCGGGAATAAATCGGGGGGAGGTACGGGTCCGCCACACACACACACACACACACACACACGCACACACACAGGGGAGGGGGGCTGTCTTCCGGACTCGCCATCTCATTGCCTCTCCCCGCTCAGATACAAGCGAAAAGTCGTGCCGCGACGACTGGCTCTGTCTCATTCGGACGGAGGCCACCGTGAAACCGTTCAACGAAGGTGTTTTAAAACTATGAGGGACACGTTTTCCACCGAAAAGCTCGCTGACAAACTCATAAAACTGCTTTACTTTTTTTTTTCAGACATGCGGCATTAAGCTGCGGAATCCTGCTCAGTGTGTTATTTTGATCCCCACAAAGGCCGAGGCGGGGGAGGGGAGGGGCTGAGGTGTCATTTCATAGGTTGGCAAGCGGCCCTTTAACCTCTCAGCTCGCGGGGTGGGGCTGATTGCCTCTGCGCAAGCGGCATAGCCCGGCCGGAAGGTTACTAAGCGGGAAAGCGGCACACCTGGGGCTGATTTGAAGCAGGTGCGGTAGAAACTTGACAAAGTAAAATTGCATCGAAATTTGTCATTAAAAAACAACATTGAATTTTTTTTCATCGAAATATTACATTGAAATTTTTCTTCGAAAAATCACATTGAAAATTTTCATTGAAATATTACATTGAAACTTTTCATCGAAAATTACATGGAAGCTTTTCGCCGATACATTGAATTGCGACTTTTCATCGAAAAATCAAATTGCAACTGTTTCCAAAAATTTACATCCCTAGCCAGCTGGGAGGCTGTGACCAGACCCCACGGCTCATCCTGTACACCCGACACGCGTTCCGACCCACCGGGGTGGGGAGGGAGGGGGGGGGGGGTCAGTTTGGCACCTGCCGCCGACGCGGACCGCAGACCACCCCGGCCGGCCGCCTATCTCGAAATACGCGAAAAAGTCGCAGTTGTAAACACGGACAATGGCGGATCGCGGCGGCCCGCAGGCGTCGGCTATCGGCTCTGCCGAAGAACAAAACGGTGTTATCGTCACGGAGAGCAGCGATGCGTGCAGCGCTGCTGCCGAAGGTCTAATCTAAAAGTAGAATCCGGTCTGGCTGCCTCGGTCCCACGGTCATTGCATGCAGGAGGCGGCGGCGAGGGACGTGCAGGGCTTTGGGAATAGGGCGTTCTGAGGGGTTGGCGGCGGCGGCGGCGGCGGCGGCGGCTCTGAGCAGCCGAGAGCGACGGCGGCTTTTAGAGAGGGGGGGGGGGGGCAAATCGCGCGTGTGATTTTATCACCCGGAGCCACCGCGACGCAAAACGAACGCGCGATTTGTCATACAGCCGGCAGAGCTCGGATCACTCGTGAGGGCAGACGGCAGCAGTGAAGGCCGGGGCTGAGTGCTCACAGGTGAGGGATTAACAACCACCCAAGCAGCGGTCCAGACACTCCACTGACCACGATTATGTCACCACTCTGTCAGGTTGGCCAACCAAAAAAAAAAAAAAAAAAGGCGCGCAATTATTCAAAACGAAGGGGGAAAAAATCGAGTGCGACGTCGTCGGAGTCGTGCGACGGAGTGCGACGCGGCGGGCAGCTGCGGCAGCTGCGGCAGCTGCGGCAGCGGGCGGCGCTCAGGGGGTACTGAGCCGGCGACAGAGGCCGACCTACCGCCGCGCCACTGGCAGACGGACGGGCGGCCGGACGGGCAGACGGACAGACCGACGGCCGGCCGGACGCGGCTGCTGCAACGTAAATATTGGCGGTGCGCTGGGCCGCGGCACCAGGCAGGTGGGCGGCCGCGGGCTAACGAGGAGGCCGCCGCCGACGCGCGGGGGCGACGACGGGAAGGGGGCCTTGGTCATGCTCCCTAAGTATTGTATTCTACTGGAGTTTCAAATCAAACGGAAAGCGCAGATTCAGTTTCTGTGCTGCACCTGTGTGGTCCCGCCCCGCCCCGCCTCTCAGCGCCGCTGCCGACCATTCCTTTTTATTCGCATCATGCTGACGGCGGACTTGTCAGCGCCCACGACCTACCGTACCCACCGGCGCCCGCCGGCGCCCGCACCGCCCTGAGCGGCGGCCCCGTTCCTTGGTGAGCCCGCCAAGCGGCGCGGGATTCAAATTTAGATTCTAGCGAGGATGCGACGCGCCGGATACCCCTTCCCTCCCTCCCTTTCGTTCGCCGTCGTGTGTCTCCGTCCCTCCGCGTGCTCCTGCCCACCCACTCTGTGGGAGAGAGGGAGACAGACAGGGTGCGGGCGGTGGCATCGAACCCCGCGGGACGCGCGGCAGCGGCGACCATCAATAAAGGCGCCCTAAAGACGCGCTCGTCGCAATACGTCGGGCTGTTTGTCGCTATTCGCGGGGCTTCGATGGTGACCAGGGAGGGCGCCTGCAAGGTAGGCAGTCCCGTTACGCAGCCGTGTCGGGCGGGCCTGCCTACCCTACAGCTGGCAGGCGCTCTCCATGGCCAGCAGACGCCTGCAGGGTAGGCAGTCCCGTTACGCAGCCGTGTCGGGCGGGCCTGCCTCCCCTACAGCTGGCAGGCGCTCTCCATGGCCAGCAGACGCCTGCAGGGTAGGCAGTCCCGTTACGCAGCCGTGTCGGGCGGGCCTGCCTACCCTACAGCTGGCAGGCGCTCTCCATGGCCAGCAGACGCCTGCAGGGTAGGCAGTCCCGTTACGCAGCCGTGTCGGGCGGGCCTGCCTACCCTACAGCTGGCAGGCGCTCTCCATGGCCAGCAGACGCCTGCAGGGTAGGCAGTCCCGTTACGCAGCCGTGTCGGGCGGGCCTGCCTACCCTACAGCTGGCAGGCGCTCTCCATGGCCAGCAGACGCCTGCAGGGTAGGCAGTCCCGTTACGCAGCCGTGTCGGGCGGGCTGCCTACCCTACAGCTGGCAGGCGCTCTCCATGGCCAGCAGACGCCTGCAGGGTAGGCAGTCCCGTTACGCAGCCGTGTCGGGCGGGCCTGCCTACCCTACAGCTGGCAGGCGCTCTCCATGGCCAGCAGACGCCTGCAGGGTAGGCAGTCCCGTTACGCAGCCGTGTCGGGCGGGCCTGCCTACCCTACAGCTGGCAGGCGCTCTCCATGGCCAGCAGACGCCTGCAGGGTAGGCAGTCCCGTTACGCAGCCGTGTCGGGCGGGCCTGCCTACCCTACAGCTGGCAGGCGCTCTCCATGGCCAGCAGACGCCTGCAGGGTAGGCAGTCCCGTTACGCAGCCGTGTCGGGCGGGCCTGCCTACCCTACAGCTGGCAGGCGCTCTCCATGGCCAGCACGCCGCCGCCGCCGCCACTGAGGAGGAAAAGGTCACGCCCGCCATGCACAAGCACGCGAACTGGCGGCGCAAAACGCCAAACGAACGAAAAAGTGTTTTCCTTCCCTCTATGGAAATATAATGAGATGATTTTTTATTTCCTCTTCCGGACGAAAAAAAAAAGAAAGCAGAGAACTTTTCGCGCTCGCAGTGGAAATCCATTTCTCACCGTCGGCGTCCATCACTGTCGTCGCGCTGGTAGTTGCCATATATTGCGCAACCCCAGTGCGCCACTCGGTCCCAAACCTGTTGCGGGGTTCGAATACCCAAACGACGCGGGTAGACGATGCGGCTAACTAATTTTCAGCAGTCGTGGCATCGGAAGTGTCTCGGACCGCGGTTTTAGTGCCATGATTCGGAACTGGCAGCGCGTCTCGGCCTCTCCGGGACTTGGCTTTATGCGCGCCGTTTGTCATCTAAATCTGGTCGTCTTTCCTCCTAAAAAACAACAACATTTCCTCCTTTCGCGGTCCCTCTGCATGCCTTTCGCTCACTCACACTCACACAGCTCCTACCGCCGTGCTCCCCAAACCACAGCAGCGCCATCTCTGATCGGGAAGGGGTTTGACAGAACACGAGATATGTCACAGATCGCTGGGGCTGTAGAATGGTCGCACTACCATGATTGGCTCTGCGGCACCCCGAGTATCACCACTATCGCCGACTACCGCCATTCTACGTCCCGCTCTCTTTCTGTGTGTTTGTACTTCTACATCTCTTCCGCAGGACTGTCAGTGGTGACGTAGCGGGGTCTAGCAATTTTTTCATTTTTTTCCCCCTATTTCCAGACCGAGGAATCGGTATATTCAGGGACCACTGGAAGGTACAGTAGTTTTGCACTATTTCTCACCTGCTTCGCTCCGTGGCAGCCCCGCCCCGCTTGTCCGTCTGACCGGGCGCCGGTGCTCTCCGAAAATTGTCTATTAACGCTGAGCTGGACAAACGACGGGGGTGCCCCGGCCGGAGTGGCTCCGGCGCGTCTGTCCGCCCGCCCGAGTCTGTCTGTCTGTGTGTCCAGCGATGCGACAAAACTTTGCAAGTTGGCGTCGCGCCGTCAGGGCCATACTCCTGGCAGGCAGCCTTCCTCACTTGTCAGAGCCACACACGACTGGGAGCCACTTTCGGAAACCGTTTTCTATCTCTGTCTGACGTCCACCCCCATCCGGCCGCCCCCTCCCCCCTCTCTCTCAGTCCCTCTGTTGTCCCGTCCGCCACCTCGCCCCTTTGCTCCTGCTTATATTTTTTTTTCTTCTTCTTGTCATTCGAGCGGAAACGCCTTGTGTGTGAGAGAGATACAGATAGAGCAGAGCAGAGAGAGAGAGAGAGAGAGAGAGAGAGAGAGAGAGAGAGAGAGAGAGAGAGAGAGAGAGAGAGAGAGAGAGAGAGAGAGAGAGAGAGAGAGAGAGAGAGCAAAAGAGATCGTTGTCCCCAGCCGGCCGACCGCTGCACCAGAGTCCACCAGTCGCATCTCTTGGTTTTCGTCCGCCATTGGTAGGACGCGTCATCACAAGAAAAGTTTTGATTTTGGTACACAGGCCTCGCTTTTGTGCATCGTCAGGAACCGTGACGCAAAACTTTGGAGATGACGGACGGCGGGCCGCGAAGACCGCCAACACCAAAGGCATGGTCCCCGCGCTGCCCGAGTGGCCCCCAGACCCCAGGTGTCCGCTCAGGTGTACGCACAGGTGTGACGGCTGCACATCGCTGCCCCAGCAGACCTCGAGCCGTGGTCTCCGGCCGAACTCTCCGGGGTCCTCTCCTCTCCGGCGACGCTCCACATATTTCATTTGCCCGATCGGTCTTGGCCAGTGCAGCAGCGCTGCCGTCGGCGTCTTACCTCCCCCGGGACGCCCCCTCTACTGCCCAGACTTATCCTGGAGCCTCCAGCAGAGCTCTGGAGTGGGGCGGGCGTCAGCCTATACGAGTACATCCCCGCTCAAGGGCGCCGTCGTCTGCCCCTGAAACGGTTGTCGGCGCCCTCCTCGCAGGCAACGTGGCCCAGATCCGGCCCGGACCACGAGTCCGTGGAGGTCTGGGTCCGGGACCCTCGTCCCGCCTCGGCTCGCTGGGCGAGACGACACGGCACGGCACGGGAGTAAAGTGTGGAAGGGTGCCAGCCCTTGGCCCTCGCTAACCGCAGAGAGGGGCCTGGCGCCGGCCGCCGGGCCCCAGAGGCCCCAGAGGGCCTCGGTGGGGGTCACCGAGTCGTCGCGGTGCTCGCGCCCGCACTCTCCCGTCGTACTCACCAGGTTGATGGTGACGACCAGGTCATGCTGCTGGTGACGCTGCCCCTTCTTCTTGGTCTTGGGCGGCCCGGGCTTTGGCGGCGGCGGTGCGGGCTTGGGCTGCGCCTTGGCCTTCACCTCCCCCTTCTGGGCGCTGGGCGGCTTGGGCGTGTGCGCGGTGGCCGCCTTGGGCTGTGCGTGCGCGTGCGCGCTGGCGGGCTTGGTGCCTGACGGCGTGCCCGGCTTGGTGCCGACCGGGGTCTTCTCCCGGGACCCCGCCTTGGGGGGATGGCTGCCGTCCGCGGGCTTGTTGCGCGCCTGCAAAAGATAAACAGACACATTTTGTTCACATTTTTTCCACGAGTGGTCCCCCTATCGGGGTTTCATTTTCATCGCATTTACTTTCGACGAATTAACATCCCATTCGAACAGTCGAATTGATCAACGTTGTATAAATTTTTTTTGTCGTCAGGCGATGAAACAGTTTTTTTTTTCTAGTTGTTTGGGAAGGTAAATTACTAAAAACTACGAGCAACGGAATCTACAGTGGTTCAAGCATGACTGTGGTCTGAAATTACGAGCCTACATGAAATGGCCGGAATCGTAAAACACAAAAAGACAAAGCAAAGACCGATTTTTGCCAGCGTTGGTGTTTGCTATGTTTTGGAATAATTAAACTATTCGAGCCAGAAACATTACCTTTTCAAATTTTAATTACCAACGATACCTCTGGGATCAGGGGAGCCAAGGGCGATGTTTTGCCTCATGATTGACGCCTTGTCTCACCTCATGGGACCTGCACTATTACCGCTCCATCATTTTTCTTCCTCGCGGAGTGAGAGCCTGGCGTTCGGCATGAGTCGGCCATGACCCGCTTCTGGTCTGATTCCCCATTTGTGCTCCAAAGGCTTTGTAGTCGCGCTACATGGCGCACTCTGTGATCCCCCCCCCCCTCTTTCTATCTCCATCTCCCTCCCTCCCCCTGTCTCTCTCCTTGCTGTCAATAGGTAACAGCACAGCCGCTGCGGCGGGGAAAGGGCACAGCGAGGACCAAGCTGATCGGGTGGGCTGCAGCGGCTGCAGCTCATCCCAGAGACTACGGCAGACCGAGTGCAGCAAACTAAGAGGGACGATCCGACATCCCAAGTAACAACTCGAACTAAAAGTTTTTTTGTTTTTGTTTTGTTGAATCATTGATGGACTTTTAGGGAGCGAGCCTCCAGTTCTTGTCTCCAGTCCAGCCTTCCCTCCAGCAGCGCCCCCTTCCTCTGTGTTTGCACGGCAGCAGTCCCCTCCCGGAGCGGCCTTTCTTGCATGTTCGTGACGCGTCCCGTCCCAGCTTGTTTCCGTCGCATTGTCGACGCCGAGTGTAAGTTGCTTTTCCTCTTACGGCAGCGCGGCGCAGCGCGCTCCAGAGCCACCCCTTCCAGAGGCCCGGCCGGCTTCTCCAGCGGCTCCAGCGGCTCCAGCGGCTCGGGGCGCTCCCATTCTTCAACGGCATGATGCCGCCCGTCTGTCGCCATGCATATTAACGAGCACTGTCATCGCGTCGTGTTTAACTTACGCGTCAGTCTCGGCTCGTCGCCGGCAGCACTGCTGCTGCTGCTGCTGCTGCTGCTGCTGCTGCTCTGCAAGGGAAGCGGCCCAATTTCCGACACGCTCAAAAAAACCGCAACTTATTCCGTTGTTGCCTAGCAATGGGGTGTGTTCCGGTGTAGAGCTTGACCGGAAGTAAGAAGAAGACAAGAATCACGAAAGCGGTCACGGCGGGCCTCACGGTATGAGAAGTTACGCAGCACGCGCCGCGCCGTCAGCTGTCGAGCTGACGTCAAAAATTCGGCTCCACTCCGGAGTAAGTGCCCCATTAGTGAAGGGCAAACAGCGGCTGGCTCTGACGACGGCATAAAAGAGAGAAGGGACTTGGGGCCGATTTGCAGAAGTAGTTTGTTACCCGATGGCCTTTTTACTTTTCAGTGTCCTCGCTGTCGGGGGCGGTCAGGCACGGCGAAATAATTCGGAAGGGGCAGTAACCGTCATTTATGACCCGCTGGGCCATGAACAAGCCATCATCCATCGGACCAGCGGTGCGCCGCTGCGTCCCCTGTCGGACAACTTGGAAACCGTTTCCCCAGCGCGCCGTCCTCTTTTCTTTTCCGTATCCAAGTTTGCACAATGAGCTTGACATGCTGACACGGGAAGGGAGTGGGAGAGGGAGGAAGAAAGAGAGAGAGTGAGGAGAGAGAGAGAGAGAGAGAGAGAGAGAGAGAGAGAGAGAGAGAGAGAGAGAGAGAGAGAGAGAGAGAGAGAGAGAGAGAGAGAGAGAGAGAGAGAGAGAGAGAGAGAGAGAGAGAGCTGTTTAAGGGACAGTCGTTGTCTGCGTCCACTGGCGCGAGCCCGCGGGTCTCTCTCTCTCTCTCTCTCTCTCTCTCTCTCTCTCTCTCTCTCTCTCTCTCTCTCTCTCTCTCCCTCTCTCTCTTACAGAGGGCGGGCGCGGGCGTTCCCGCATCATTGTCTGCAGACCACTGCATCGACCCTCTACGAGAGCGGCTCAGCACTACGTAAGATGCAAAGGTAAATTTTGCAACAAATGAAATATGAAATATCCGAACGAAGTCGTATCTAAAAGCGCATGCTGTTAGGATAGATCACAGAATAATTAAAAAAATATTTCGGTTGGCTGTGTATATGGTCTTCTTTGATACGTTTCGTGTGTGCTCATTGCTTTAAGTGACACGCGAAGCAGAAAGACCATGGTGAGAGGCCTATTTTCGAACCTACGGCGGCGGATTGCCTCTGGCTGTGTGTCAGTGAACAAAAGGGATGGCCACCGTGCTCCCCCAGACTACAGCACCCACAACACCCACACACACCACACACAACACACACACACACACACACACACACACACTCGTGAGGACAGCGGGGCGAGACAGAAGAACCACTAGACCAAAACGAGCAGGCCTGGAGGTCTCGGCTGCTGTGGGTTGGCAAAACTTTGTGTCACATTTCCCGCCCTTGCGACCGCCAGCTCCACTACTCCTACCACTGCAGCTCGCTAGCAGACGCTCGCGTCGAATGATTTGATACCAGATGAGGTTTAGGCCACGGACTCAGGGCCGGTTCGGTACCCGGTTCGGTACCCGGTTCGGTACCCGGTTCGGTACCCGGTTCGGTACCCGGTTCGGTACCCGGTTCGGTACCCGGTTCGGTACCCGGTTCGGTACCCGGTTCGGGGCCTTACCTTGCCGCCGCCCCGCTGCGCCGGGCGTCGCTGTGCAGCGGCATGGTCCTTCTGCTGCTGGGTGACCTTCCTCGAGATGAGTCCCGGTCTCATGGTGATGGCTCATGGGGGATCCGCCTATTGGGTAAGTGCGGGTAAAAAAAAAACCACGACGGAAAAAATATCGCATCAGGTAAAAAAAAAATTCACACCTTTCAAAACAAATAAAAATAATTACAGCAAGTTGTGGGTAAAATCCCCAGTTTTGAAGAGGGTGTGATTCTTTAAAAACCTGCACGTGATTGTTTCCCCTCCGTGATTTATTTACCTGCACTTATCCCATCGTGCGCCGTTTCGTTACTGACAGTGTCGTGCCATTTCTGAATTGTTATTATTATCATTATTTTGAAACAAAAATATGTAAATTTTCGTTTGCCGTGGAGTGCGAGGGAAAAAGGGAGGGGGGCGGGGTGCGGGGGTATTTGAACCCGAGCCCGAAGGAGTACCTTTCCTACACGCCCCTGGGCCATGCGGGTGCCGGCATATGCAGCATTCTCCAACACTTCCCACTTTTGAGAGAAAGAGAGGGAGGCCAAGGAGAGGGGTGGGGGGGGGGGGGGGTAGCGGAACCCCCAGCCTCAGCCAACCCAGCGCACCAACAACCCCCTGCCGGGATGACCGCGGCCGGCAAACTGCTGCTACTTTCCCCGGACATAAATAAAAGTGGCGCTGCGTATCCCTCCTGGTGAGGACCAATCACTGACGGACCCGGGAGAGGAGGAGGGGGGGGGGGGGGGGGACGTTTCGGATCCCAACCGCCGCGCGCGTGAAATATGTGTGGAGAGTCAAACTACCCCCCCACCCCCTCCAACCCACGATCCTTATCGGCGTAGAACCTTTCGTCTCCTTCTCGCGATAAAGTTGAGGAGAGGAGGGCGGGGGGGAGGGGGAGAAACAGATTTGCATGACACGCCCGCCGTACCCGCCCATGGGGGTTGTTCATAAAATACGTAACGCTGTCGGTGTGAAATGTCCGCATGCGATGCGAAATATCTCGACTGCGGCGGCCCATTTCGGGGCGATGCTTCATCATGGTGTTCTCCGGCCCCTTCGGATAGCCCACTGGCGCCCTCTCCTCTCCACAGGTGACGTCGGCACAGAGTCACCTCACCCGCCCCCAGCCCGCCCCCGGCCCGCCCCCGGCCCGCCCCCGGCAGCCCCCGTCCTGTGTTTCGCTCTCCGCGGCCTCCTTCCCGATAGGGGTTCTCCCGCATTGCAGCCCACTAAAGACGGCAAGGGGGTAGAGGGGGGACATGCAGTCGGGGCGGAGCGCGGGCGGGGAGGCTGAGGACGTGAGATTGGCTGTGACGAACGACCCGGCCCCCGGCCCCCGGCCCCCGGCCCCCGGCCCCCGGCCCCCGGCCCCCGGCCCCCGGCCCTATCAGACTCGCTGGTCGGAATGCAACACCGCTCTTCGAGAGGAACGACAGTTTCCAAGAAAGTAAACGTCGTGCGCTAAAAGCAGCAGCATCAGGAACTCCAAGACACCGCGCGGGGGCCGGGGCTGGCCGGGGCTGGCCGGGGCTGGCCGGGGCTGGCCGGGACACACGTACAGGTACTGCTGCCGAACCACTACCCTGCACCCCCCCGTCGACGACTCTACCAACAAAACCTCCTAGCCACAAATCCAGGCACGAGAAAAATAATGCAGCGCAGAGAAAGGGGACGAGAAAAATAAAATAACGCGAGTTGGACGGGAGTTGAAGTGGAATGAGGACGGAGCGACCAGGGCCGGCGGGACTGAGGGGCCGGGGCCGTCCGCGAATAACGGGGAACGGCTGCGGTGTGCTGCCGGGAGCTCGAGCACGGGGTATCGACTGTGGGGACTGTCTTAATGGACGACGACACTGTCAGTAGCAGAGGCAACCCGGTCTTCTGACACGACATCTCGCCCCCGTACCATTAGAGTTCGACCAAACTTTGATCACTTCCTGATGCAAAACGTTTGAATCGATTTGAAACTCATTCAATAGTTCATAATCAAAATTTTGGCGAGGAATTCAAAATATTCATAAAATCAAATTGGAAAGCAAAAATAGACATCCGGAAACAATAACAACAAAAAACTTTGATGAATAATTGATTAAAAATTCATGAATGACGAGAATATTAAAGGATGGTACGTCGAGAAAATTAACAACGTAAACTGGCCCCACATGTTCCCACCTGCGGTATGGTGCACGTCACAGACACCGCCAAGAAATCGGAAGCGACGCGAACAACGCGCGTGCAGCGCGGCGGCACGCGACAACACACGCGGCCGGCACGTGGTGGCACACGACTCGCCGCGGTGCACACACTTGGCGCGCCGCGGTGCCGCTCGGCTCGGCGCTGAGGTGGGGGCTGAGAGTCTGGCGGTGCCGCCGGAGCCGTGGCGGAGCCGAGCGCTCTGGGACGACTGACTGGCAGCAGCAGCAGTAGCAGCAGCAGCAGGGGCAGGGAGGCTGGCGCCTGGCGTGGAGCTCGAGCAGGTCGGGGCTGTCGGGGCCGGAGCGGCCCGGAGGGGGGCTGGGAGACTCCGCCGCCGTACGCCGTCGTGGGGGGCCCGCGTCCGGCAGCAGTCGGCGGCCACGGCCTACAAGCCGGACAAGCTGGCCAAATGCTCACCAGGGCCTCTGCCTTCCTCTCTGCCCCGCCAGGCCTCAGGCCCGGCACGCCGCCAACTTCACCGACGGCGATGTCTGGCCTCGGCCGCTCGGCCTCCTCTCCCCTGTGGCGCCCCGTGGCGCCCCGTGGCGCCGATGGCCTTGCACGGCCGCCACTGCCAATCTCCAGAAGTAATCATTGCCCGTTTCTGGAGTCGGGGACGTTAACGACGCGCTCATGTAAAGCCGCCCCCCCCCCCCCCCGACGCGCCGCGGCCACGGCCTGGGGGCTCTGGGGGCCCTGGAGGCTGTGGAGGCCCAGTAGGCCATAACCAGCAGTGCCCGTTTTTCTTTTAATTCCTGTCATTACAATTTTTTTTCTGCCGTTTCTCTAATCTCTTTTGTCCCACGAGTGACAACAGCACTCGGTGTGGAGCTGCATGGCGCTGCGGCCGCTGCTTTAGTGCCCCCGCCCCCTCCCCCGCCACTCCCGCGCGCTCACCGCCCTGCCTCCACCGCTCACGTCTCCAGCGAGCGTGTCCTGTGACGCCCGCCCCCACTCCCCCGGTCAGGGGCGGGCGCCGGGTGCCGGTCCTGGACGGGCCGGGCTGGGCTGGGCTGGGCTGGGCTCCCTTGTCAACCTCGTTAGGAGAGGTGCCCGAACAACACCGAGCCCCGCCCCGCCCCGCCCCGCCCCGCCCCGCCCCCAGCCCACCGCCCGCCTCCCCTGGCCTGGCTGCCCCCAGCACTCGCACCTTGCGCTCCGCCCCCGATCAGCCCAACGCCGAGTAATCTCAAACGCCTCCAAAACGATATTCTGCTTCCGTTCCTTGTCTTTCTCCCCCTCGGTGGACACCAGCAGCACGCAGCACCAGTCTGCGCAGTCTGCGCTGCTCACCGCCCTCAGGAACATCACCACGCAGATGGACTCCGCGGCCGGCCTCCCGCCCCCATTGCTTATGAAAAGGCCACGGTTTCTTTTTGGAGCGACCGCTTCTTGTGTTCCGGGTGGATCCGGCGGCGGCCCCCGGCCTCCGAACCTCCGGGCCTCCGGGCTGACCCGGCCTCGCCGCGCCCCTCCCTCCCCTCACCCCTTCCGCTGCCGGCTTCCGTGTCTACTTTATCCTCCCCTCTCGCACACCCCTCAAACCCTTCTCCCATTCAAGATCCTCGTCCATCTTTGGCACTTTCTCTTTGCCAGTATTCATCAGCCTTCTGCGCACAGCTGTCCTCTTCTCTCCACACTGCTTTCATTCTCCCTCTCTCTCTGCTTGCTCTCTGTTCCAGTGCCAACCCCCATTCCTGCGGCACTTCAAAACGTCAGGACCCCCTCTCCCTCCCACCCACCCCCTCCCCTACCCCCACCCCCGTGTGTGGCCCGTGCGGGGGCCCGTGTACTACCCTGCCGTGCCACATACATCTCCGGTTTATTTTCATAAAGAGCACAGCTCAGCTCTCCCCGTGCAGAAGAAGCAAGGGGATAAAGAAGTACCGCATGGAAAGCGAATCCGTCCCCCTCCTCTTCTCTCTCTCTCTCTCTCTCTCTCTCTCTCTCTCTCTCTCTCTCTCTCTCTCTCTCTCTCTCTCTCTCTCTCTCTCTTTCTCTCTGAATGCTCGCCGTTGTCGAGTCGGATCACGGCCTAGTAAAGTGGGGTCGGATCGCGCGGCAAATGAAATAACGCCCCGATGCGGCCGCGGCAGATATAATTCGGCTCTCCCCGTTATTATATGAACTGGAACGGAAACGCACCGTTTCGTGCCGCCATAATGTGCGGAGCATTAGCGGAGCATTAGCGGAGCTGTGTGCAGAGTTGATTTGAAGTGGTGCCGCGTCGGTGGAGCGTCTCCCTCCCCATCACCACTTATCAGATTTCAACCCCCCCCCCCTTTCGCCACCTCCCCCCCCCCCCTCCTCTCGCTCTCCCTCTGACTTGCCCCGGCCGATAAGTCTTCATGAGAACACACGTCATTTCGCCAATTCTCTCACAACACACCACGCGCCTTCCTAGGCGCACCCCGTTCCCCTCTACCGAACCCTTCCCTCCCCTCTCTTCCTTTCCGACTCGCCGGATGGCAGCGCGGCGTGGCGCTGTGTTTTCCATTTCTGTTTCCATCGGGGGGACCACGGCCAGTTGCCTGTCTCTCACTCTGTCTCCTTCCTCCCTCTCTCTCTCTCTCTCTCTCTCCCTCTCTCTCCCTCTCTCCCTCTCTCTTCCTCCCCCGCTCTGTGCGGCATTGTCAAGGCTACGCGGGCACAGCGGCATGCAGGTGACCTACATACGACTGCTCTCCCGCCGCTCCCGCCGCTGATTTCAACGGCGAACGGCTGATAGCGTCGTCCTGTTGGACATCAACGACGCTCTGACGGCGGCCGGAGGGAATACGAGTCGAAACCAAAGGCCGAAGGGATGACATTGCCTCCAAGGACGAAAATGATTTAAAAAAAAAATGAAACATTATAATTGAGAAACCCGGGCTCCGGCTGTGACCTTGATATCTCTGGCGTGTGTGTGTGTGTGTGTGTGTGTGTGTACTGCGGGGGGATTTTCCACAACACTGACCCCTCCTCGCCGCTTTGCCTATTGATAGGCAGAGGGCGCTGTCGAAGGCAAGGCGAAGGCCGTCCCGCCGCCGCTGCCGCCGACACAGCGACACGCACTCAACTCTTTTCGGGATAGTTGCTGGCAGATTGCCTCCAATGCGAAAGGTGCCCCCCCCCCCCTCAGCAGGGGCTGGCGGACGGATGCGAGAGGTGAGACGCACACACGGGGGAGGGGGGGGGGGAGTTTCTGCTCGGTAGCGCCGCCGCAGCGCGGAGTACCAAAGTTTCAAATCGCATCGCGTTCCCGGAATGGTTTGTCCCGCCCCGTGCACGCATGACACCCCCCCCCCCCCCCCCCCCCCCACCAACCAGGCGGTGATTCACGACCCGCCCCCGCTGGACGGGGCGCGACGGGCCGCCCGCTCTGGCCTTGGTGAGTATTTGCCGGCTATGCGTCTTATGCCGCCGTGCTTTGGCACCGCTACACCCTCGCCTCCTCGCCCTCCTCCCCTCCCCCCGCCCCCAACCCCCTCCACTCGGCACGTTTGCAGCGTCGCAGCCGTCGGGGCCGGAGTTTCCTCTATAATGAGCTGGTCGCGATACTAGCAAGACACCCCCCCCTCCCCCTCCCCTCCCTGCCAGACGGCACTGGGAGCACGTTTAGAATCCCATTCCTTTCTCTACATCTCTGTCCCACTTCCCCCCACTCCCTACCCCCACCTTCCCTCTCCGTCTCACTGACAAAGAGAAAAAGTCTCGGTAAGGAGTTCTACTTCCCGCGTTGTCGTACGGCGTTTTTGAATCGAACGCGCACAAACAAAGTTTTCCTGATCGGACCATACGTCCTCGTTTAGAGAGCAGCACGGCGCCCTCCTTTGTGTGCCCCGGGATGGAAAGTCGCCCGATCATCGCCAGGTCACACTATCTGCAGCGGTAGGACTACATCGACTGCCGGAACTACAGCTGTCTACGCTCTACGCATAGTAAATACTGCTCTAACAGCGCACTCTACGCTAACTGCCAAGGACTACTTGCAGTCGGTCCTGCGGGCTCGCCTCACTATGCTGCGCGTGTTAAGCTACTCTCTCTCTCTCTCTCTCTCTTTCTCACACTCACTTTCTCACTCACTCACTCACTCACTCACTCTCTCTCTCTCTCTCTCTCTCTCTCTCTCTCTCTCTCTCTCTCTCTCTCTCTCTCTCTCTCTCTCTCTCTCCCCCATGCAGTGTGCACCTTCTACACGCTCCCGCTAGGTCTTACATGCCGTCTGCGGTGGCTGGGCGACTTACGGACGAGCGTGGAGAAGTGGACGAGGACAACTCACATGACCGCCTGTTGGACGTGTGCGCGCAACTCACCTGGAGAACGAAACAAAAATGACCAATATCAGAAATGTAAGAAACGAAAGAGAGGGTGGCAACCCGTGTCAGCTACCAAACGTTAAGTGCCGAAAAGTATAAAAAAGTGTCGGAGCTCAAAAACTAACACGCAAACGAGGAGACAGAGCGCCTGGTGGGTAGGCACAGCGCGCACAGCCCTGCGTAGAGGCTTGGCTACCCGCCAGGCGTTCACCGAGCCTACGGCACGGGGTAGTCCAGCGGCTGGGCGCTATGCCATACACCCCGGGTTGGCGTATACCCCAGTCGCGACGGGGGGTGTACGCATCCCTTCGGTACCTACCTCCCCTTCGAGGAGACCTTACAGCAAGCCCGGTCGCTACCCCTCGCCGGCGCCACTACCCCCGGCCGGCCCGACAGAGGGCGCCACGCGACTCGCACGCGCCGAGCACGCGGGCCCACAGGGCGCCACACGCGCCACGTGAGGAACGGGATCGCAATTAAAAAAGACGATAATCACTCCAGAGCATCGTCGCTATTTATTTTTCATTTGTTTATGACTCTGTGCGCACAACTCCCTCATACCCACACATCCGACGGAGCAGCCGTCACCGGCCAGTCAGGCGTGTGCGGTGTGTGCCGGTGCGTGCCGGTGCGTGCCACGAGGGGTGCCAAGGCCACAGCAGTTTACCGGCCTTTAAATCCCTACACCAGCCTCGCAGCCGCATCCTTGTCGCAAAATTTACAAAGAGTTTTTCCCGAAATTTCCCCGCGTCAATTTTTTTTTTCGGGACTCTCGGGCGGATAGTCTGTTGTTGACAGTGTAACCGGGGCGGTAAGAACGGCAGAGGCGGCAGAGGTGCCGGCCTGGACCGGGGGCACCGGAGGTGTGTCTCTGTCTCCTTCCCTCACCTGCGTTAGGGCCGCTGCCGCCCCACTTGGCCCGGCCAGGCCCAAGGCGCGACCCAGAATACGTCTCCTCTGCCCTGACAAAGCAGAGCGACAGGCTGCAAACAAAGATTTCCAGATACTCCGTGTGCGCTGGCCTCCGAAGGGCGCAAGGGCGGGGCTGGCGGCGAGAGACGACCCCCCCACCCCCTCTATCCTACCCTCCTTCACAGACATCCCTTTCCTGACCCCCCTCCCCCCCGGTCTTCCCTCTCCCGAAGCACAAGGGTCGCCGCCGGGTGATTTTCCACGAAACTTCGGAAGCAGTGGTAGCGGCGGCAGCGGTGGCAGCGGCGGTAGCAGCACAGGCACACGGTATTCGTCGGGAGAATAAGAAAACTCCTCCATCGCCACCGCCGCCGCTTTCGTATTTTCGCCCATAGCGGGACCAACATTTCGGAATGAAGTAAGTTCTCGTTGTTTGTCTCGATGGCGAAGCGAAAGAGGGACAAGCGTGGAAGGGAGAGGGAAAAATTGGTCTCGCCTTTCTGCAGCGCGTGAAACTCGAGGTCCTTCGAACGCACGCACGCACGCGACTGTACCGCCGCTGCCGCCGCCGCCGCCGCCGCTGCCTGGGGCAGTTCCTTTCCATTCCAACAGGGCGGTGGGAGGAGCTATGAAGGGCACCGCACGGCGCACCGCCACCCGCTACATTGTGCCCCGCGGCCCTCGGCAGTCCGTGGGCCCCGGGCTGTGTCACTTCGATCATGTCCGGCCTCAGCGACATTTTTATAGAGCGGCGCGCGAAAATAACGCGGAAAAGAAAACGGCATCAAACGACGACGGCGGCGACCTCTCGGGCGCAGCGCGGGGGCTGCGGCCACGGCCACGGCCAAGCTAAACACGGCGGCGACGGAGCGGAGGAGGAGCGGCGGGGCGTGGCGCCGGCAAAGCGAGCGGCCGCCAGGAGGAAAGGTAGCGGCTCTAGGAGCCCTTGCTGGCAAAAAAAAAAAAAAAAAAAATTAACGCGGTCCGGGTTCAACTCTTGCTTCCGCCTTCAACACCTAAACACACCTGGCGTTTGTTGTGTCCACACTGGAGGCTGGTGAATGAGGCATTGCTTACGGGGGGGGGGGGGGGGAATATATATAAGAGAATGAATGGCCGCCAGTGGTTTTGTCGCCGGCTGTAAGAGTGCGCCTGGTAACGTCCCCAACACCTTCCAAGTTCGCGGCCCGCTAAGCCGAAAAGCCCCGACTCTACAAAGCTTGACCATTACTCATCAGCCTCTCTCTCGCTCTCTCTTCCCCTCCCCGCCACCCACCTCCCCACCCCCTCCTTGATAGACCCTGGCTCTGCGCTCATAAAGCATGAAAGTGTTCTTGAGATTAAAGTTTCGAGCCGCCCACCAATTTCGAAATAATCTTTTATGGCACAGCTAAACGAGCCAAACTTGCAGGCCTTTTCTTTCTTTCCAGCCGTCCGCCAACCCTCTCCGTCCGAACACGGGAGCGATGCCCCCGCGGTAACGATGAGATCAGCCCCTCCAAGACAAGGCCCTCACAAAAAATAAGGATGAAAAAAGAATTTTGTACGGAAAACATTTGCAGGCAAAAACGACAAATTTTAACAGTGACAAGAAGGAGGGGGAAGGGGGGGGGGGTCCTAGACGGGACTTGATCTGGTCGGCCACAGCGAGTCTCCCCGCTCTGTCTTAATTAATATGTTAAGCTTCACTATAATGCGGATAGGATGGGGGGGGGAGGGGGGGGGGAGAGGGTGCAGCCCTCGATTGCTTTCCCATGATTACGAGTGCAGCTCACAAAGGATCGATGCGCCGGACAGTCCCCGTCGGCCCAGACATAGTATACTGAAGGGAGAAAAGAAAAGGCTGACTACACTTGTGCCCTGAGAACCCCGAATATAAAGTATACGGCGAGGAAGTGAGGGGGAAGCCCCGCACAGGCTAGCTGGGACCCCAAAACAGAGGCTTCTCATTTTCTGGTCCTCGCGCAATTCTTTATAATGGACTCGACTTTGGTGGTCTTTTATTTTATTTTAAAAAATAGTAATGGAAAATGAAACTGAAAAGAATGTTGGTGGGGGAGAGGGACGGGGGTGATTTCACGGTCTATTCAGCTCAATATTGCAGACTCGCTTTTGTTTTGTGCTCTGTCTGCCAAGTTGGCCGAGCGGACGATCTAGCAGTGTTTTCCGGGGCTGTCCCGGCGGTACGGCGCACCGTCCGGATACTTGACGAAGTGCCGCTCGGCGCTCGGACCTGTTTGCAGCCGCTGACAGATGTGCAACAGATATACACATTGTGCCTGAGCATTCTCATCCCCCTCCGTGGGGCCATGAGAGAAGGGCGCCCTTCTCTCATGGTGGGGCTGAAAGGGAGACGCACAAGGAAAGCGCACCCCTTGCAAAACAAGTCGCGTCAACAATGGCAGGACATATAATAGAGAGGAGATACGAGACGAGGAGCGGCGAACGAGAAGGGGGGGGGGGCGGACCGTCAGGCAGAGACGCAGCCACCACCGCCCCGCCACCCGCTCCACGACCTCCGCCTCCGAGGAAAAAAAAAACAATGTGGGGTGAAAAAATTTAAGTGAAAGTTAGTGTATGGCGATATACGGCGGTTTTGCCGCGGGACGACTAAAAAGAAAGGCAAAGTGTAATATATGAACGCTACGCCCCCCACCTCCCCCCCCCCCTCTCTTTCCCGCAGGCGTGCCGATGACGCCTCCGCTCGGTATTTCGAGAGCCCTTTGCCCCATTCAACACGGTCAATTCCGAGTTAATGGCTTCGGTCTCGCCGTGTCGGTGTCGTGTCGCGCCGTGTCGCGGCCGTGTGACGTGGCGTTTCATCTTGTCAGCAGCCGGGGCAAATAAAGAAAGCGACAAGACCGGCGATCGCTCGGGCTCAGGCCCGGCCTACCCCTGACCCTGAGGTTGTTTCCATGTCGTGACAAAAAAGAAAAAGAAAAGAAAGACTTAAAAATAGCTATGACTATTCAAACAGAACAGTGCGTTTGCGAAATGTACATAGTACACACAGGATACCATGCAGCGTGTATGTTAATTATATCCGCAAATCTTCCATTTTTAAGCAGCTTTACAAGCCAGCAATCACCACATAACTACCCCCTCCCCCCAAAAAAAAAAAAAAAAAAATACGCTGTGTGTTAAGGGGTGACCCAGATGCATGGCCCAGCGGCGTGGCCTGGGGGATGGTCGCACGGTCATATGCAGAGCCATCGAGTTTTTAATGAGGACCTGCCATCCTGCCTGCACCCCCCTTTGCACACACACACACACAAAGCATCAGTGTGTGCAGTGACATCGTCTGCGCTGGCAACGGTCGCACTCTGCAAAACTGGCCAGCCCATAGCCCTCTTCCTTTTAATTTCACCGCCGCGCGCCCCCTCCATCTCGTCTCTTCCCGGAGAGTCATCCTGGCTCGTTAATTTGGAGAGAAAGAGGCCCCGCGTACCTCTCTCCCTCTACCTTCTCTATCTGCCTCCCTCCGCGCCTCCCTCTCTCTCTCTCTCTCTCTCTCTCCCTCCCGCGCACTTCGCCCACCTGCTCGACTACACCTTCCGGAGCTGCTGCTGACTTGATAACAAATTACGCGCAGAGGGAGAACAGGGTCGGAGGCGCCTGATGCAGCGGGCCGCCGGGGGCCGCCGGGGGCGCTGTTAGGTCAGGGCGACGTCGTGGCGCTGCAAGTTGAGCAGTCAGAAAAAAAAGAAGATTAAAAAAAAAATTATCACCCACCCACGCAAAACTCTTTATTTCTGAAAAGTAAATTCGCGTCGCTCACACGGTTCCTGGGGCTGGTGTGCCCCTAGTGAGGCGGTCGGCAGGGGGGCACACGGTCCCTAGGCGAGGGATGCATCACATGACAAAGTCACTGTACACCCAACGGAATAGTGTCATGTGCAATCACGTCCAGTCCCTTCCCAACCATTCCAATCATCAGACACCGAAATGATTCCGAAAAAAATTCAGAGCGAGAAAAAAAAGCCTGATGGCATGTTTGACCGCTGTTGACAAAACCTATGTCGTCCCGGCTTCCGCCAGGACCCTGCCTTCAACTTCGGTGATCTTACGGGAACCGGTGCTTTACGGCTGCTAGTTGGCCCCGGGACACAGCACTAGAACCCGCTACCCGGCTTGCGCCGGACGGATCTCCCGGCAACCCCTAGCCCGCGCCTATGCGCGAGGCCCCCTCCGCTAACCACGGCCTCCGGGACTCCATCATACTGTAGTGCCCTTCAACCGCAGTCTGGTTTGGCCCCACTCATCGTGGGAGTCCGCCCCTGCGAAGATTTGGAGGACATAGGTTCCCTTCGTACACGGCCGAAGCCGCTGTACTCTACTCGCTACGTACCGAGTAGCGGCATGTCCGCACCTGCCAGATTCAGAGAGAGGAAAACAGAAGCTTCGAACCCTAGAAGCTCTGTACATCCCCCGAGTCTCCCCCTGGATTTCTCCAGAGGCACAGAACGCCCCCCGGGCGGGACCCTCGAATCTAGGGAATTGAACCCTAGACCCTCGGGACCGGGGGTTTGTGCCGGCGGCGCCTTAGCCCGCACGGTCGCTTGGACAGCCATACCTGTGCCGCGTTCGGAAGTATTCTCTAGCCACTGTCCTCTGAGCTGTGTCACAAGAAAAAGTTGAGCGACCGGCAAGATTTGAACCCCGGACCTGCCGATCGCCGGCCGGTCCGCTTACCCATCCGGCTACCGAGCCACAATGGTGCGCGCAGCGCGCTCCCGCCACTCTAGCTCCGCAGAGCAGAGCGGAACATCGAGGAAAACCTAGGGATAGTGTACGGTACGGTGTTCGAAACCGAGCCTTCAAATTTCGGCCCCTAGGGATGGCCCCCCACCCATGAAAGACTGACCATCCAGTCTGATCCTACTGCTGACCACGCAGACTGACCGCTGGCTGGGCGTCAGCCGGTGACGAACGGACAAAAAAAATTTCGGTCGCTGATAGCGCTCCGCCTCGCGGTTCGCTAATGCCCGCCCGCTCGCTCCGCGAATAAAACGTAACCTCGTAACTGAACGCCACTCTTTTATCACCCGAAACTGGGCTGGGATGATCATGATACGACTTTTTCATTTTCTCGCGGTGATGTTGGTATGTTGGCGGACCGAGCGCGGCAGCGCGGCACTCGAACCGAATCGGGCGCTAAACACGACCCAAACGGCTGCGGCTCAGCGTCCCACCCCGCCGATTCGGCTGACAATTATCACTCTAGTGCCCGCGGCCCCAGCGGCCCCCGCGGCCCCCGCGGCCCCCACGGCCCCCGCAGCCCCCACGGCCCCCACGGGGGCTGGCACCGTTAGCAGGCCATGTCGTGACTCGGCGCTACACATTAATTGAGTCTCCTCAGTGTCCTCCATGATTACACATCCAGCATGCGTCCCGGCGCACTCACACGTGTGTGAGTGTGTGTGTGTGCGTGTGTGCGTGTGTGTCACCTGGTTCCTTGCAAGCCAATAACCCGAGACCGCCTGACGCGACAGACCGGTATAGGAGGGGGAGGTGGGAGGTGGTGAAGGGTGTAATACAGGGGGGGGGGGAGGTCTAATGCGACCTGGTTTCACGGTGCTGAAAGTAACCCTCTCTCGCACGACAAGCACACACACACATATAGACACGAGAAGTATGTGTGTGCGAGAGAGAGAGAGAGGACCGGGAGAGGACTTATTGCGCGCGGCCTCCCCTCCTTCTCCAACTCTCAGCCGCCAATGACACTCTCGCAAAACAAACGAAAAAAAAAAGAGAAAAGAAAAGGTCTGAGTGGTTCTTTTACTCCCTCGTGAAAATCATCACACCCTTTTTTTGCTCCCTCACCCGCCTTCCCCTGCTTAATCAGGCATGTGTGTGTGTGTGTGAGAGAGAGAGAGAGAGAGAGAGAGAGAGAGAGAGAGAGAGAGAGAGAGAAAGAGAGAGAGAGAGAGAGAGAGAGAGAGAGAGAGAGAGAGAGAGAGAGAGAGAGAGAGAGAGAGAGAGAGAGAGAGAGAGAGAGGGAGAGGGAGAGTGGGAGGATGAGGCATTGCATAGCGGGCGCCTGAGTCACGGCGCGCTGATGCGTGAGGCACGCGGCCGCCGTCACGATTCCGTTTATTTCACACAACATTGTGATGACGCCGACTGACCGCCTATTTCATGTCTGCCGTCGTCTGCTCTGCTTTTCGTGTTCAGGTGTGTTTTATTTCCCCCCCGAGCGGGCGCGCGTGTTGATTCCTTTTGATATACTAGTTTATGGGGGGTGCGGGAGTTCTACACGGAGAAAAAAGATTGGTGTACGCAACTGATTTTTTTTTTAGTTGATTTCCGCACAAGCGGTAAATTTGGTCCAGAGAACTATTTTTTTTTCGGAACTATTTGTTAGTTGCACCAACGAAAATTTGTCTGCTCCAACAAATAGGCGCGTCGTTGCCGGAGCAAAACTACGTTTTTTCTCTACAAGTTCTCCAAACGAAAAATTTTAGTTCCCAGAACGAAAAACATACTGCTTGTCTGGAAATCAACTGAAAATAATTCGTTGCGACTACTAATCTCTGTATGGCACATCGGAAACGAAGTCGCGATCTGATGGTGCCCAGCGCTGCCAAGCATCGTCTTCTAACGACGAAATAAGTACAGCAGCCGATGATATCACGGCCTATGTGCACACATTACCGCGGCAGCGCGACACGGATCATGCGGTCCCATCCCGATCGATCGCGGGTTTCAGAATTCTTCATGCCAGACTTTTTTTTTTAATAACATCGCAATCAGTCCGGTCCATTTTAATCGGCTTTTCCGAGAGTGCACTGATTATGGTGGTCAGGCTTGGCATGAAGAGCCGTGGAAATTCATCTGTTTGGAGTGTACTCAAAACGTTATTCCGGTCGGCAGTGTGTACTGACGCGGGGCTGATGACTTTTTCAGCACCGCGCCGCGTGGCACCGCGTGTTGTGCGGTGGGCCTCGGGTCGGGGATCGGAGAGCAGAGAGCGGCGACTGACCACCAAAAAAAAAAAAAAAAAAAAAAAAAAAAAATCGAGTGAAGGGAGGCCGCAAAAAGCGGGGAAGAATTTGCGAGGCCTCTGCGATCAAATATTGCAGCCTGGCCTGTTTGCCGCTAGCGTTGTGGCGTTACCACGGGGAGGGGGGGGGGGGGGAGCAGGGCGCAACAATGTTGGAGACGCAGCCATGCAGCCAGCAGTGCAGGCAGAGTGTTTGCGAACGAGGAGTGGCTAACTTGTCACACGATCTGAGCTCGGCATCCAAGAAACTGTAGTCACGCGCGCGGACCAGCGGTGACAAATTTGGCCAGCGTTCAGACATCGCAAAGAATCTGCGGACTCTTCCCTGCCCGTGATTGTTCTGGCGGAAAAGGGTACGATGATTCATAGGAAACTGTTCCGAAGAAACAAGGAGGGAAAGCGGCATGGGTGTTTAAATTCAGATGCAGTCGTCGTCACGGAGAGCTGCCGAGGAAAATAACAGAACTCGATGACGCGCTCTATTTCCGTTCCCCACGCGCCTCGGGCAGATCGCTGGCCGGTCATCCGTGGCCGTAAACTTGCCGAGCCGAGCGCTCTAGTCTCTAGTCTCCCCGGGGATGAATGGGGGCCCAGCGGGGCACAGCCGGGGCACAGCCGGGGCCCGGCCGGTGTTGTTGGGGCCTCCCCCGTCATTGATGCCTGTCGCTAGTCTGCTGCTGGCGGCCCGCCAGTCGCTATGCCTGTTAGTCATTGTGGCCACATCAAGGGTGGCCGGGCCGGGCCGGGCAGGGTCGGGGGCGACATGACAGCGGCCCGGCCCGGCCGGCGCCACACACCGCCATAGCAAAGCCCTTATAGGGTATAGAGGTTTCCAATGAGACTTTGGAAACGGAAGTAGAAGAACAAAAACACTTCCAGACCGGCAACTCTCGAGGGCAGGTATGAGCAACTTGAAAGGCGTTTTGTGTGAATTTGGAGGTTGTCTGCCGTATATTTGGCGCCGCCCTCGTGCATCAAAATGTCTCATACTTGCTCTCCAGAGATTCCGGGCTGGGAGTGTTTTTGTTCTTCAGCTTCCGCTTCTGAGCCTCGTTGGAAAACTCTATTTCCAAGGAGGTCCAAACCGGGAACGAAGAAGAAGAAGAAATTCAGTGGATACAAAACGCAGGTATCATGGGGTTCACCGTAGCAACGAGTATCTCCACCACGGCGTCCGCCACGAGCCAACGTCAAAAATTTGAAGACTTGGCTCTCGCTGGCGATATACACACTCTTCATCCCATTCTGTACCATTCATTGACACCCTCGTTTTGTTTCCGCTAATGTTCATCTTTGACTTCTTCTTCATTTCCGGTTTGGACCTTCTCCGAAATACCCCATCAGCAGACGATATGTGTCCAGATTCCTCGGCGCCCCTGCCCAGCCCCGCCCCCGCCCCCCGCATGTCTCTCACGACACGACGGCCACGGCGGCCGGCTACACGGCGCCGTTTCGGTATATTTTTACTCAGACTCCCCCTGCTGTGTAAACCTATACCTTCAGATTCACATTCACGTCCAATACGGGGGGAGTTGGACGGCGCGCAGAGCCACGAAAGTCGTAGGGGGGGGGGGGGCATGTAAGACACGGCCATCTGCAGCGCCCCCTTAGGGACCCCCGCTCCCCTGACCTGCCCGCTGTCCCCGCTGGTGGCCTAGCAGTGGTTGCCAACTGCTGTTTGTATTTCGTAATTGGGCCCTCCTGGCCGCCGCCACGCCACGCCACGCCACGCCACGCCACGCCACGCCACGCCACGCCTCGCCCGGCCCACCGCCGTCCAGACCATTTGCCTTGGCAGCGGGTTTGGGCCACGAGTCTGGATTAAACGTCGCTTCGACAGTGACAGGTCGGATGGAAAGAGCGCAAGTCAGCGCGAGCGGCCCTGTGCAACCCTCATGGCCGGATGACAAAGATGACAGCTCGGCCGGGGGCTCACGGCAGGGCGGCGGGGGCCTCGGCAGGGGAGGGGGGGCGTAGGGGGCCGCATAGGGGGCCGCAGGGGGCCGCAGGGGGCCGCAGGGGGCCGCAGGGGGCTGCAGGGGGCCGCAGGGGCTGAGGGGAGGAGTCGGGATGCCGCCCGGGCACTCGAGCGTGAACAGCGGCCGACGGCAGCGAGCCACAGCGCCCCGCAGCCCCACCGCGGCCACCGCCAGAGCCCTGGAGATATGAAGGGGAGGCGGCCATCCGAGACCGGCGTGTGCGTGCGTGTGTGTGTGTGTGTGGCTGTGTGTGTGTGTGTGTGTGTGTGTGTCCTTGACCTCATTTAACGATGGGGAGAAAAAGGAACATTCCGTGAGGCGAATCATGCTGGCGCCTTCAGTCGCAAAAGTGGCGGTCGGATGCTCCGCTCGCTCCGCTGCTACTGCAGTGTGTGTGTGTGTGTGTGTGTGTGTGTGTGTGTGTGTGTGTGTGTGTGTGCGCGCGCGCGCTGTGTTCGGAGCGGGCGGCGGGGGCCACCGATATAAAACTCTCGGCAAAGCGACAGAAACGGCAGCAGCAAGAGAACATGTATGGAGATAGAGAGAGAGAGAGAGAGAGAGAGAGAGAGAGAGAGAGAGAGGGGGGGGGGGACAAGGGGAGGAGGAACCTGCGGTCCAAACAGGAGGACAGGCCATGTTGGTTGAATTAGGAATCAGGGGAGCAGTTTGAAGTGGCGGACACACACACACACACACACACACACACACACACACACCGCTCGGCGAGCATCCGTCTGTCTGCTCCGAATAATAAGCGTGGTTACGGCCGCCGCTGGCCGCACACATCGCGCGCGCGCTGAAAAATTTCGCGTCAACAAGACGGGAATAAACGCGCGCGCGCGCGCCGCTATTTTGGCGGCGCCAGAGTCGGTGACTGCGGCGTGCCGCGCATGCGGCCGGGAGACATGTGGAAGGCTGTGCAGCCGTCAAGTGCAGCGCGGCAGCGCGCCGCCTGCGCGGTGAGTGAATGAGCTGCGGCCCCGCAGGCCCACAGGACCCCTCTCAGGACCCCCCCCCCCCCCCCCCCCCCCCCGCAGGCCCAGAGGACCCCCGCAGGAGCCCCCGGCCCACAGGACCCCTCTCAGGAGCCCCGCACCCCCCCCCCCCCCCGCAGGCCCCCGCAGGCTCCCTACAGGACCCCCGCAGCCCCCCCCCCCCCCCCCCCCGCAGGCCCACAGGACCCCCGCAGGAGCCCCCGCAGCCCCCCGCTGGCCCCCTACAGGACCCCCCGCACCACCCCCCGCACGGGCACGTACACTAAAGTGAGTCGCTCTCTCCCGGAAACTCTCATCTAGGGGGCTGCGCTCGGCTTCGCTCTAACGAACGGCCCTCCGGCAGCCTCTGCTGCGAGCGCGCTCGTGTGAAAACCGTGTCGCAGAGCGCACCGCAGGCATCGAACCGAGTAGAGTACTCCGGATAGAAGCCCAGAACGGAAGTGGAGGTCGTAACCAAGAAGAGGAAGAAGATCACTGGGGAAAGTGTGAGAAATCGCGCGATTTTCCACCGAGCCAAAAGTGCATTTTGAAGTGGAACGGGGTTCGACATGCGATTTCTCATACTTCACCTGCATTCTTCCTCAGTGTCACAACTTCTTTATTTCCGTTTTTTTTGGCATCTCTGGAGTCCTCTATTACAGGCTTCTCTGGCTGATGCTGGTGCTATCGCTGCTGCACGATGTCATTCGACGTACGATGGGAGATGGAGAGATAGAGCAAGAGATGGAGAGAGTGAGAGAGAGAGAGAGAGAGAGAGAGAGAGAGAGAGAGAGAGAGAGAGAGAGAGAGAGAGAGAGAGAGAGAGAGAGAGAGATGTGGAGAGAAGGAGCTCTTACCTATCCGGCAGCGAGATGCGGCTGCCCCTTCCCTTCCCTTCCCTCTGGCGCTGGCGGCACTGTACGGCAGGGCAGGGAGGGCCCAAGCCGGGCTCAGCTGGGCAGCGCTGGCCAGTGAGCAGGTCGGGGAGTCGGTGGGGGTGGGGGTGGGGGTGGGGGCGGGCGTTTCACAGCTGGCGGCCACGGTGCCGGAGCCGGTGAAGCCGGCCCTCGAATAGGACGGGACAGACACGGACATGGAGACGGAGCGGGGGCTTTTGGTTGCTTGGATGCACACGACCACGCGCCTGTGGCCAAACAGCGCAGTACGTACTGATGCTAGCCTGTGGCTCTAGGCCGATAGAGCGCGCCAGTGTTGTATAGGGGTGGCTTCGGGTAGTTTGAGGGGGGAGGGAGGGAGGGGGTGCGAACCGGACACGCCGTATAATCCAGCATAATACCCTTGTGTGTGTCTGCCAGAGAGAGAGAGAGAGAGAGAGAGAGAGAGAGAGAGAGAGAGAGAGAGAGAGAGAGAGAGAGAGAGAGAGAGAGAGAGAGAGAGAGACAGAGAGAGACAGAGACAGAGAGAGAGCTATCAGAACTTGCGCTGTCGCGCGCCCATTATCCTTCTCTCTCTCTCTCTCTCTCTCTCTCTCTCTCTCCGTGCCTTTACCCTCTCCCCCCCTTTTATATCACGATTGCAAATCGAATGTGGCTTTGTATTTAAAGTGAAAAACCGCGGCTCTCGGCCAGCACAATCACAGCAGCTCGGCAGCAGCAGCAGCAGCACAGCAGCAGCAGCAGCAGCAGCAGCAGCAGCAGCAGTAGTGCCTCCGCGGACCCGGAATATCGATTTGATCCGCTCGTGCCGCTGGCCGCGTCGCTCACAGCATGTGGGCATGTGATTCGGTCCGTTGTAGTTGTAGCTGTGCCCCGCCGCCCGCCCTGCCCGCACTGCCATCCTCCTCTCGCTATCGGCCCTGTGCAGTTGTGCTGTGAATATGCAGCAGTTGCCACGCTTCAATCTCAGCCTGCCCGGCCTGGGGGCGGCCTGGGGGCGGCCTGGGGGCGGCCTGGGGGCGGCCCAGGACTGACTCGCCGGCCAGTGCACAATCGGCTGTTGTTTCAGCCCCGCGGCGGCGATTGCACACACACACACACACACACACACACACACACACACACACACACACAAAGAGACGGCCGCCGCCACTCGGAAAGCTCGTTACGCATTGTTGATTTCTCATAGCTATCAACAATTATTTCAGAACACGTTCCCGCGCGCAGTCGCTGTTGGCCACTCCTGCGAGGTGCTGGTGCTGCTGCTATGCTCCGATATGGACGCGCCCGCTGGTCGATACCCCGTCCTCGAGCGCCCCTCCCGCCACCTACAGTTTCGCGAACGGGCCGCTTGCGTTGGTCGGTGTGGGCGCGCTGCGCGCTGTGTTTTAAATTCCCGGCACTTCCGGCCCGCAGAGTGATACGGCGGCGCTGCGGGCCGAAATGATTAATAACCGGAGCCAGCGGAGTCTAGTCCGGAGGCAGGAGGCCGCGGATGGGGCTCATTTGCTGTCTGCTGCCGGAGCTTCCCGGAGCCGGGGCCGGCGGGTAGCGAACACGCCGCCATGGCACCGGCACCACGGGGGTAATAATGAATGAAGCGGTTGGCCCTTATAATGAAAACATCAGGTAACTGATGAGGTGGGGTTGGGTGGGAACTGCCGCCGCTTCAAGTACCCTCCCCCCTCCCCTCCCTCACACACACACACACACACACCCCTAGAGCCTCGTTTTCTTTCTAACTCGCACTCTTCCGCCTGCTCAACTAGTCCGTCCGCTTGAACTGCTGCCGCCCCCGACGCAGCCCGGGTAACCCGGCTGGGGGCGGGAGGAGCAGGTATCAGCCCTCATCAGTCCCGCCCCCCGCGCCGCCCCCGCGCCGCCCCTCTCCAATATTTATGGGCGTTGGCAGGAGGTCAGTAGCGGCGGAGGGCTTGGTTTGGGCTAGACGACCACCCATCCCTTATTCAAGTAGGGCTGCGTAGGCCGTCGCAGGGCCGCCGCAGGGCAGCGCCAAGTGGGCAGCCCCGGGGTCACGACTCGCCACAAGTAATGGTGATGGAGTCTCATCTGTTGCCGCACACGCCCCTCTGCCCCCCTCCCCCCCCCCCTACCCAGACCCCAACACGCCCCCACCGCTGACTCGCAGAATGCTGATTGACCCCGCGCACCCTATGCGACGTTTCGACACCACAGCACTTGAAGCAAATGTAAATTTTTAGAGCAATTTTTATTTTTCTCGTAAAATTGTTCAGTTTGTCGGTAATTTTTTTCTTGATAAAAACTCACGATAACTTTAATTTCTTTTTTAATATTAAGATTTTGACTGGGTTTTCCACGGCTCTAGTGTTTCTTGGCACAATATCAACCCGGTCAGAAAAAAATAGAAGGTCGCCGAAAGAGACTGCTCGGCTCTGCCCGGTGCACTGCCGTCGTGGCAACAACTGCGCCTCCGACCGGCAAAGGTCAATAATTATTTTGGCCTGTGTTTGCAGGTCCTCCTGACCCCGCACCGTCTCCTTCCCTCCCTCCCTCACTCCCAGCCTCCCTCCCTCTGCCTCCCTCCCAGCCTCCCTCGATCGCTCGCTCGCCCGCTCCTATGCTGCAGCCTCGCAGCCCGCTTTTGGAGTCTCCATCGGGCTGCTTTGCCAAGTCAAGCACGGAGTTCTATATTTGCCGAGCGCGTACACGTTAATGAGAAAATCGAAGGCCTTACGCGCGAATGGCGGGGCAGAGAGTGAAAACGACGGGGGGGCACGCCGTACATGCAGGGAAGCGGGAGAGAGGGGCTCAACTCTTGTGTGTGTGTGTGTGTGTGTGCGCATGTGTGAAGCAAGCAAAAGAAAATATGTCAGCGCTAGTTTTCCCTGATTCCCTCTCCCGATAGGGAAGCGATCACAAACCACGTGGTGGTGCGGGAGCAAACTGCCGTTGGCTACGGGCCTGAGAGTCTCCCTGAGACAGCGGGCTTGGTGGGTTCGATTCCCAAAGACGGTTCCATGCACTTCCCAACCCGCACGCTGATTATGCGCGTCCAAATCACTAAAAATGTCTTGATTACCGTGTCGCTTAGTTTCTAAATGGCCCGCCTAACAGACTTCCCTCCTCCCCCCTCCTCCAACCTGTGGATCGGAGCGACACCGACACCAGCAGCGCTAACGTCGATGTCCCGTGACGTCACCGAAACGCGCGTGAATCATTGAGGTGTCGACAATCGAAACACGGACGCTCCCCCCCCCCTCGCCCCCCCCCCCAAAAAAGGGAAAAAAAAGGGAAAATATTCGTGACGGATACTGGACGCGATATATTATCGGTCCGGTGCAACCCAACCAAACCTAACCTAACCTAACCCAACCTAACCTAACCCAACCTAAACCAACCTAACCTAACCTAACCTAACCAAATCTAACCCAACCTAACCTAACCTAACCTAACCTTACCCAAACTAACCTAACCCAACCTAACCTAACCCGACCAAACCTAACCTAACCTAACCTAACCTAACCTAACCCAACCTAACCTAACCTAACCTAACCTAACCCAACCTTACCTAACCTAACCTAACCTAACCTAACCTAACCCTACCTAACCTAACCTAACCTAACCTAACCTAACCCAACCTAACTTACCTAACCTAACCCAACCTAAACTAACCCAACCTAACCTAACCTAACCTAACCTAACCTAACCTAACCCAACCTAACCTAACCTTACCCAACCTAACCTAACCTAACCCAACCTAACCTAACCCAACCTAACCTAACCCAACCTAACCTAACCTAACCCAACCTAACCTAACCTAACCTAACCCAACCTAACCTAACCTAAAAAAAAAAATCGAAGCCACCGGTAAGAATCGATCCACGGACCTGTCGGTGTCCAACCTCACCATGCAGCTACTGAGCCATACGATATGGTACTTGTAGAGCAAGCGCGCGGACAGAGTCTGTATGGGGACTGTGTGCGGGCTGTTCGCACAAGAGAGCGAACAGGTTAACGGATGCCACGAAAAGATGTTTACGCGTCCCTCGGCCTCGTGTATTTCACATGGGTTTTGGGATGGGACCGGGGGGGGGGGGGGGGGGGGGGAGGTGCTACTCGACGCTCCGACCCAACAACCGTATCGTTTCGTGCTCAGCCGCAAGGCGCCCCCTTCCTTACCACCGCCAATCCCCCTGAGAAAAGTATAAGAAGAAGAGAAATAAGGAATCCATGGTGGAATGTGGCTGGGGGCGACACACACATGTGGTGACAGGTTGTTCTCACACCGTTGGCGCCAGCGTGCCCCACCGCCTCGCTCGCCTCTCCCCCAAGGACACCCACGGCGAGAGAGGGGCTTGACTCCCGCGGTGAGTATCCTGGGACCGCGTGATCACGGGCTACCGTAACAGGGGGGGGGGGGGTGGATCAGAGTGATACTTGAGCGAAGGGGGCGGCCGACCAACCGCACCGAACCCCTCACCCCCTGAGTGCCCCGCCCCGCTTCTGTACCGGAGAGGTCACACCATTCGGAGCACACGTAGGCCGAGGGCTGAGGGGTCCCTCACTCGTGCATGAGGCAAGCGTACCATGTGTTTACTTTGATTAATTTATTCTCTAATTTTTTCAACTTTTTCTAAAATATTCTGACTTTTTTATTTTTATTTTTGTCTGTTTCTTTGAGGGTGTACACCTCTTTTTTTTTTTTTCAACATGAAACAATGCACGATGTGCGCGAAGCAACATACTTCTCGGCGAACGCATCACTGGTGAACATTGGCACTCTCCTCTCCCAAGCGCACCGGAACCAAGGGGCTGACCAGACCCTGAGCGCAGACGGAGCACACCGCGCGCAATGCCGGCGCTGTCCGAGAGACAGCGGCGAATGGCGAAGGGGACTACGCGGCTGGCCAGGCTCAGCGCGCGGACAGAGCACACTGCGCCATCTCTCGGAGCCGACGGTGCTGCTCTCTGCGGGACAGCAGTGGCTAAAGTATCAATAGCGCGCTGCTCCTCTCCACCGTCTCCAACACAGCTCCGTAGCGTAGTGGACTAGCGGGCCGGTCGACGACCGCAAGGTCCGGGGTTCAACTCTTTGCCGGAGTAAAAATTTTTCTGAAGTCTGCCGACCGAGGATGGTGGGTAAAATATACCAAAAGAACGTGTTCAAAGTGTGTTGTCTGAGTGACCGCGGACGTTGGGCCGCGGCCATTCCCCGGAGTTGAATTCACTGCTGAGGAACAGTGGTTCGACGCCCGAGCAGGGGAATGGTGCTTGCCAAGACTCGGCAGAAGTTAAATGTAGAGGCCTAGGGTTCGGCCTTCTACATTTTTCAAGCGTAAGGCCTCGGAATCTGGAGTATTCGGGCAACACCTACTGGTGCGTAGCGAGTAGAGTACAATCGGCTTCGGCCGTGTACGATCTGGGCATCCTACCTCCCTCTCAATCCGCGAGGGAGTGGCCTCACGGCCACAGACCAACTGGCTGGTCGAAGGGGGCTGACTCCTGAAATCTGGTCAGCGGAAGGGGCGATGTTGGCCGTTGCGGAAGCCTGCCTACCAAGGTGGCTGCGTCGTGCCTGTGTCTTAGCGGCGGTCAACTCCTGGTACACCGGTTCCCATCCGAACACCGAAGTTAAGCAGGAACGGTTCCGGACGGAAGTCTGGGACGAGGTAGGACCCACCCATTTTTGCCGTTTTTTGTTGTTGTTGTATTTTTTATTTGCAGAGTCTGAATCTTGAGGATTCAATATACTTTTGAATTAAAAAAAAATTATTGAAATGAAACGCTTTCTACCAATTAATAGAGTTGCTTCTACGTCGTAGCAGTAGTAATAGTAAGCAAAGAACGAGTAAAAACGAGTTGAAAAAGTGAGAATTAGGGTATGTTTTACCTTCAACGTCTGTTTATTTATTGACGCTCTTTGTATGTTTTTTTCCAGTAGGCATACATCACAACAGTGAGCGGCACGATTTCCCACACCTACGATGTCTACTTGCCCGAACTCAACCTAAAGTGCCCCAGTTCGACAACGCGGCTTAGAGAAAAAAGTAATTGAACCAGCATCCAAACTGTTTACCACCCACACCGACTCATATCGAGCGCGCGTGCAAAAAACAAAAACAAAAAACAAATACCAATTTCTATTTTCGTCCTCGCTTCGCTTTGACAGGTCCTGATGTTATTCCCTTTGTTCCTCTTTTTCGTTTTCCTCTTCTGCAAGCCTCCTGGTGCGGCAAAGGCCTCCGGCTCGGCTCTGCTCGGCTCGGCTGGGCTGGGCTGGGCTCGGCCTCAGGGGACGCGACACAAGGCTCTGCCCCCGCGGCTCTCCGTTCGGTTGCGTTTCGAGATTTACGTCTGCGTTCTTGGTCGGCCGTTGGCTTTTTCTTCGAGCAGCAGCAGCAGCAGCAGCAGCAGCAGCAGCAGCAGCGGGAGAGGGTCATGCGAAATGTTATTAAGAGTCCCGCGGCGCGAGGAGGAGGGGTGGCTGGGGGAGGTGCATTCCGTCCGCGAGCCTCTTCACTTACTATCTTCTTTTTTTTCTTTATTTTCATTTTACAGCGGCAGCAGCAGCAGCAGTAGCAGCAGCGGCAGCTCTCTGAGATGCGGCCGCTGGCACGCACCGCCACGCATGCCGGCGGCGGCGGCAGTGACCTAGAGGGGGTGGCCGCTGGCCGCCGGCTCTCGACACGCGCTGCCCGCCGCCGACATGAGCCGACCGCCGGCCGTCAATTTTTCATCCTGAGAGTCAGACGGTAATGCCTGTAGATGACACGAGCGCCTCCCCCCCCCGCCCCATCTGACCCCCCTCCTACCCCCCCCCCCCCCTCAAACCCTCCCCCAACCCCCCGGCACGCAAAACTCCGGCTCGATCCTGTGTCGCGGTATGCGGCTCTCTGAAGAGAAATAAAACAAATAAAAATAACGAATAAACACATCCTGTAACACTCTCCGCCGCTGGCGGCGCGCGCGGCTTTCGCATAAAATTTTCATAGCGCCACGTTGTGGGCACGGCACTATTCCTTATTGCAGAAGACGCTGCCCTGGCTCGGCACGGCACGGCACGGCACGGCACGGCACGGCACGGCACGGCACGGCACGGCACGGCACGGCACGGCACGGCACGGCACGGCACGGCACGGCACGGCACGGCACGGCACGGCACGGCACGGCACGGCACGGCACGGCACCGCTTGCAACCGATTACTAACTTGGCCGCGTGTCCCGCTGTCCCGCTGGTGGCGCTGCTGCCCCTCCCTCCCCTCGCGGACCCCTGAGCGCGCTGGTGGTGTTCATTAAGGCGACGGGGACGGCGGGGCTGGCCGCGGCGCGTGGCAGCACTCCCTGAACAGGAGCTCCGGGCTGGCACCGCCCGACACTACTCCCAACCTTTTTTAAAATGCGGCGGCAGAGTAGAGCTGCCGCGGCCGTGGCAAAGGACGGCGCGGGCCCCACAGATAAAATAAAGAATTTGAATTTTCCCCGGCCAATTTCCCGTCGCTCTCTTCACGCACGCCGCCCCCCGCCCCGTGCCCCTCGCTCGGGTGCCAGTGTCCCTCTCCCCCGCCCCGTCTCCTCGCTCGGGTGCCAGTGTGAGGTTCGCAACCCCCCCCCCCCCCCCACTGATCGGCCACCTTCCTAATCCCGCTTCCCACCGAAGAGAGAGCGAGAGAGAGAGAGAGAGAGAGAGAGAGAGAGAGAGAGAGAGAGAGAGAGAGAGAGAGAGAGAGAGAGAGAGAGAGAGAGAGAGAGAGAGAGAGCCAGACTGCGTCGGAAACGCCTCGCACCTTCCCAGAATCCGAGGCGAGGATGCCGGCCGGCGTCGTCGTCGGATCCGCTTTCATTTCGGACGCGCGTCGCGTCGGCGGCGGCATCAAGTAGTATAAGCGGCTGTATATTGGTTCCCCCTTAAAACGGCGCCGCTACCGCCACCGCGACTTGTGGTCCGCGACGGGCCGGGCGAATTCCCTCCCCCGCCCCGCCCCGCCCCGCCCCCCCCGCCCCGCGCACCCCTGGACGAGGTCCCCGGCCCCTCAGCTCGGCACGCGCGCTGCCCGCCGGGCCTCAGTTTGATCCTCGGACGGCCACCATTCGGTCAGGAGAGCGTCGTGCGGTCTGGTCGGTCACGCGTCTCTGGCCTGGTCGCCTCCGCCCTCCGCCCTCCGCCCTCCGCCCTCCGCCTGCCGCCGCCGTCACCATGGTAACGGAGCCCCGGACCTGCGGCAAGGCACCGCCGCCTTCTGTCTGCATGCCCTGCCGCCCCGGCCCGCCCCCGTGTTCTGTGTGCTGTGCTGTGTTTCCACCCTATCGCGCCTGCAATAACAACAACAACTCTGAACCTTGGCGGCGCGTGTGCATGCGTGTGCACACGCGTGTGCAGCGGGCCGCATAGCGGGCGCGTGCTTTGGGTGCTTGCATTGACGCCCGTGACCTGACGAGGACGGTAAGCGCGTTGCGGGGCCGCCCACCGACCACACGGAGAAAAGAGACTAGCGGTCCCAGCTAATTTTTCAGTTGATTTCCAGACAAGCAGTCATATATTTTTTTTTGTTTTGAGAACTAAATTAATTTTTGGGAGCATTTATTTGTTAGTTGAACCAAAAGAAAAGTCAGTTTCTTCAACAAAAAATTAGTTGCTGTAGTTTTGCCTCGGCAACGCTCCTAGTTGTCTAACTAACAGTTCCCCAAAACAAATTTGAGTTTTGAGAACCTAATTTACTGGCTTGTCGCGAAATCAACCCAAAAAGTTAGTTGCGAACACTAATATTTTTTTTATCGATGCAGCTGTGCCTCTTGTCCTTAGAGTCCGGTCGGGACTCTCGCCTATCGCGCTCCCTCGACTCCGGCTGGAGTTGTGGCACTCCGCGGCTCCATCAAACTAGTTTCCTGCCACACTTTACAGCGAAATTTTCAAACTACTACACGAGTTAGTTGAGATTCCCACACGCCGCATCTGCTCTTGCCCCCACACCGTGTCGCCCCATGGGTCTCCGATATCATTTTTGCCCCGGAGGATCGTTAAATATTCCTCTCCGTGCGCAATCCATTACGGGCCGGTGGGCGCGGCAGCGCTGTCGCCGCGGTGCCGGGAGTCCTGGGAAGCCTGGGGGGGCTGTCGTCGGAGCCCCCGCAGCCCCCGCAGCCCCCGCAGCCCCCGCAGCCCCCGCAGCCCCCGCAGCCCCGACTGCGACCGCTGCGACCGCTGCTACCCGACCTCATGCGGTGGAGCCCCACTCTATACGAGGACGCTGTGATCTAATCCACTTCCTGGATATGCCCGCCTCGGCCCGGCTGGCCTCGGCACCGCCCCGCCCTCCACTGCGGTCCCATCCCCAACTCCATCGCCGTCCCCATCTCTGCGCCGTCTCCGTCCCCACACATATCCCCGCCAAAGAGCTGCAGCACCATGTGCTCATATGTTGTTCGTCCGAAATGCAATGCATCGTTTTACGTTTCGTCGTTTTTTTTTTGGTGTGTGTGTGTGTGTGTGTGTGTGTGTGTGTGTGTGTGTGTGTGTGTGTGTGTGTGTGTGTTTTCGAGAACTGCGAGCGGATGTGGGCGCCTCGAGCGCACAACGGAGGAGGAAAACGACGTATCCGGTCAACAAAGGCACATCTTTTTAGCGCCCGCGACGAAAGGCAGACTCCGCCAGTCCCCCCTCTCTCCTCCCTCTATCGCTCTCACCCAAGAGCACATCCCAATCCATGTGTTATTGCCGGTGCTGGTACTCACGCTTGCATTCCACCCCTCCCGGTGATAAGAGCTGACTTCCGAAATCAGCACCGAATTACCCCCCCCCCTTCCCCTCTCTTCCACCGGGGTGCCCCATACTCCCCTATGCCCCCTCCTCTTTGACTTCGGCCCCCCCAGCCCCCCTCCGCCGCCCCCCTCTCCGATCGATAGCACGGAGAGAACGGGCGGGACGAGTCGGGGGTGGGGGCAGAGGGGGGCGGCTCGTGGGGGGCCAAGCGCAGGGGACTTCTGGAACACCGTTAAAACGCCCCCCCCCCCCCCTGCACCCCCCCCCCCCCCCCCCCCCGCTTCACGCGTGCCGTTCGCGTGCCGCACGCGCGCCGTACGCGTGTCCGTAGATCTCTATGCGCACACGCGCCGATCAGCAACACCCGAGGATCCCCCGGGGCTGGTGCACCGCCGGAGTCAGCGCCGCGAAAAGTGCAGCGATGCAGGCAAACAGGCGGGTGTCGCTAACGAAGTGCGCCGGCCCCGGCCGCCTCAGGTGTAAACAGTCCTTCTTTATACCAGACGAGGATTTTAATCGCAACGGCGGCCTCGCGCCGCTGCCGCTGCCTTAATTAAATTTTGTACCCCGTTCCTTTTGCCGCGTTTTTACCGCAAAGAAAAAGGCCGCGCACGCGACCAGAGCAGTGCAGGAAATAAGAGCGGGCAGCGGGCAGCGGGGCAGCGGGGCAGCGGGCAGCGGGAAGCGGGCAGCGGGCAGCGGGAAGCGGGCAGCGGGAAGCGGGCAGCGGGCAGCGGGGCAGCGGGGCAGCGGGCAGCGGGAAGCGGGCAGCGGGCAGCGGGCAGCGGGCAGCGGGCAGCGGGCAGCGGGGCAGCGGGCAGCGGGCAGCAGGCAGCTCGCCCTACCTAGCCTTGCTCCATCCTGCCCTTCTCTTCGCACCTCTATGAGGGGTGACCGGCCCGGCCAAGTCCCGGTCCCTGAACGGCGTGGGCACGGCTAACGAAGGGGTGCGAAGCCGAGCGAAGCCGAGCGAAGCCGAGCGAAGCCGAGCGAAGCGCTGACGACAGTCCTAATCGCTGTGGCCGAGCCCCGAGCCCTCTGCTGCACGAACGCCGCGCCGCCTTCTCGAAAATTGTCACTCGCTTTTTCCGTGGCGGAGAAGGAGAGCCCACTGAAAACAAGCGCGCAGCCAACGCCAGCAAACCGCACCGAGGCTAGGAATGCTAGGGCTGCCCGGACGGTGTACTCCCGCACACATTTCTGCCGCCTCTATTTATCTTTTTGTCGGAATAACTCACTTCTTTTCTCTCCCCCCCCCCCCCCCACCCTCCCTCTCTCTCCCTCCCTCTCTCGCGCGCGCGATTTCCTGGCAGCGAACGTCTCCCAGTTTGGCAGGGACCGACATGCAAGGATGCAAGATCCACGACGTACTCGCAAAAAAAAAAAGGAAAAAAAATCTATGTTGAAAGATAGGAAAAATGGTGCGGCTGGTTCACTTTTTCTTATCATTTTCGGTCACTTGAAGAGCCGCTTATCACCCCGTTCCATCCCGGTGCCGCGGGCGGGAAGGTGATCCCGGCGCTATCGGCCCAGAGCTCCGCTGCTTCGCCCGCTCCGCCCCACTCGGCCGCACAGCCAGCCACACCACTGTATTTCATTCCCATACTCAGGAGGAAGGGGGAAGAAGTTGTAGCGAGCCGGGCTGGGCAGGGCGGAGGCAGGGCGGAGGCAGGGCGGAGGCAGGGCGGAGGCAGGGCAGGGCGGAGGCAGGGCGGAGGCAGGGCGGAGGCAGGGCGGAGGCAGGGCGGCCCTAGGATGCGACTAGCAGACGAGTTCCGCTCGGAAGTTGTTCGCGGGAAACGCGGTGCCTCGGTGCGCACGGCTCGCGCGCCGTGGCGGAGTGGCGGTGGCCCGTCGGGTCGGCGATGTGCGGCGGTGCAACCCCCCCCCCCCTCCCCCTCCCTCCCCCTCCTGTCCACCCACCCCCACTCCACCCCGTAGCCCCCTAGACGTCCACTCCCCACCTGGACAATATTAATTTCCTACCTTGTTCAGTAAAAAGTAGCAACGTCAAAATCTCGCACCCCGTCAGCCAAACCGAGAATGCGGCGGTCGAAATATATGACCAGCCGTAACTGAAGGGCGCTGGCGCTGGCGGAGGTGTTAGCGCAGCGCAGCCGCTCTTCGTTCTGTTTCTAAAAAAAAAGAAAAAAAAAAAAAACGCAGCGTTCGGGACTTTCAAGCGAAAACCCTTTCACCGCTCACCGTTCCTGCAGGAACGCTCCCAAAGGGAAGTCAAGAGGCAAGCGTCGAGATTTATACCGTACGGCACACGGTGCTGTGCGGTGCGGTGTGGCGGGTGCAGCTAGGCAGAGACAAGTCAGTTAAGAGTTTCGCACTTTGTTTCCGCCTCCTCGCACACCGCCTTTTGTCGAACTCTCTTCGCCGACGCGTCTCCCCGACCGTTGTCTCTCCGCACAGCCGAAACTCGATTCAAGAAATATAATATGCGTGTGTGCCGCCGGGCTTCTCGTCTCTCATGTATAGCTGCCTTTCGTGCGAGGAAGAGAAAGAGAGATGAGGGGGGGGGGGGGGAGGTAACGAAAGAGGGGAGAGAGACAGACAGACAGAGACAGAGAGAGATGTGGGCGGCGAGCTAAATGGGGAGGGTACTGGGTGAATGGGATGCAAACCCCTCCCCGCCTCTGTGTGTGTGTGTGTAGCGGGTGGAGAGTAGAACGGGGGGAGGGGAGGGGGAGGGGATTCGTACGGCCGCATGCCCCAGCAGTGTTTCACGCCGCTCTATTCACTTGGAATACCCCTCAGGCCTACCCGAGGGGGTGCGGGGGGAGGGGAGGGGGGGAGCCCCCACCGCGGACACCGCCCGCTACCCCCTCGTCATGGTCCCCTGCACTCCGCACCCGCCATGGACATATGGCAGCGGCTACACTCACAGACGACACATAATTACAAATGGAATATGGGCGTTTATACGAATATCTGTTTTGAAAGTGTTCGAACGTGTGCCTGCCCTGTCTTTAAACATATGACGCGCCGAGCCAATACCGCTCAGTGATATACGGAAAAAAAATTCCCCCTCCCTTCCTCCAGAGTGCCTGTGCAACACATTCGTCCCTCCCCTTTTTTTGTGATCTATTTTCTTTCTTTCCCGCAATCAGCTATTGCCTCGCGGAAAGCATCTGTCGTTGCAAAAGAAAAAGGGCTATTTAAGGCTCCAGAGCGAAGGCCCTGTGCCTGAAATCGATGCCGGATTTAATTAATCACAGTGGCGGCCCCGGGTTTTGCTTTCGTTTTTTCCATCCCATCCTCCCCTAACGGTGTGTGAAGCAGCGTCAAGCCTGGCGTTCCGAAATCCTCCACCCCGGGCTGCTCCTGTTGGAGTTGCAGTGCTGCTCAGCCTGTAGTTTCCAATACTATAGTTTAAACGTTGTTGCAAGCGCAGCCAACTCTGAGGGAAACTAACGAAAACAAACTGACGCTTTTTACCTCGCCGCCCTTTCTGCAGCTCTCTGTATACGAAACCCAAAGGCCAACTGTAGTTCCGTGTTGGGCCGCCAGTCGGACCTGCCATGGCCGCTAACAACGGCCGCGCCCCTCTGGGATAGTTTGCGGGCTTCTCGGGCCGACTCCAGCCGGCAGAACTATCGACTGTCAGTTATTTCAACTATTCGGGCCGTGCTGCGAGCTCAGAGCGAATGCTTCGCTAACACTGTTTCGGGGCCGGCGGGATGAGTGCTCGCCCTTACTCACCTGCTCACTGCCGCTTACTGATGTGTCATAACTAATGCAGAAAATCGCTGACTCAGCAGACTTGCTACTGAACGTTTGGAACATTCTGAACAGTGTTAACTCCGGAGCGCGAGTCAAGACCACTTGAGAGCACGGTTCCTCCCGGTTCCAGCTCTCGCCCGGGCACCCCTCTCCCTTTTGCGGCCATAACCTTCTCTTCCAGTTCATTAACTCTGTAGTCAAGGTGGACATAAATCGGCGCCGCGCGGGAAAATTCTTTTTCTGTCTCGGGGAACTCTGCGTCCCCCAACATAGACGCCTAATGAGATGAAACCTTTCTTGTTGCAGTCCGAGCTGGACCAGGAACAAGTCACCAGTAAGTATAGGAAATATCTAACGGACAGTAAGTATCGAGGCACACAGACAACGACTAACAACGACCGCCATTAACATCCCCGCAGTGCCGCCGAATTTCACAAGAACGCCGCAGTGAGAATGAAAGGGCCATGGACACCGCACAGTTTTGGGCGATGTGAGGCTCGAAGAAGCTGTTTTGGACACGTGTGTTAACCACAAAGAAAAAAGACTAGTGGTCGCAACTGATTTTTAAGTTGATTTTCAGACAAGCAGTGAATTTTCGCTCGGAGACCTGATCTTTGGTTGGGAAAACTAAAATGTTGTTGAGGAAACTAAAATTTTGTGGGTAAACTAAATTTTTGTCGTACCAATGAAACGTTAGTTGCTCCAACAAAGAAATTCGTTGCGGGCACTAAACATTTTTTTCTGTTTTTTTTTCTCCCTCAGCGAACCTGTGCGTTGCTGCAACAAAATTTCATTTCTCAGATCAAAAATTTACTGCTTGTCTGAAAATCAACATAAAAATTAGTTGCGACTACTGATCTTTTTTCTCCGTGACGATGAATCTGGCATTGGTCCCAAATCTCCAATGTCAGTCCCCACAACAGCCTCTTCAGGTCCCCCACCGCCCAACATTGGCAGACGGTCACGACCGTTTCATTCCCGGTGCCCCGCGCCCTGTTTTATCTCCCCCATTTTTCTCCCCGCGAGAATTACTCCAGGGGCCCGCTTCTGCAAATGTTCTCCCATCGCCGACCCCGCGCCCAGCACAGCCATGCTGAAAATTGTAGTGCTGATCGCCGATGTTCCGTCAGGCAGCTGCCGCCTGGCCTGGCCTGGGTTGGGTGGGGTTCAACGCTCGGCCCCGCACCAATCTGCCCAGTAATTTGCTTCCCCTCGGTGCCGCGGGTCGCTTTCGCGGTGTCGAGTTGCGGCCGCTGCGGCACCACGCGATTCCTAGGTGACTGGCTGAGAAGAGAGGGAGGAAGGAGGGGGCGAGGAGAGGGACGCACCGGCACCGGGACCCACACGGAGAAAAAAGATTAGTCATCGCAAATAATTCTTACTTTGATTTCCAGACAAGCAGTAAATTTCGATTTTGAGCTAAAGTTTGCTTGGGGATGGGGAACTGATTTTGTGGTTCACCAACGAAACGTTAGTTGCTCCAACGAATAGGTTCGCTGCAGGAGCAGAAAGCAGAACAAAAGCAGTTTAGTGCCCGCAACGTACCTCTTTGTTGGTGCAACTAAATAATAGTTCCTCTTAACAAATCTTCGTTATCAGAACCAAAATTTACTGCTTGTCTGAAAATCAACTAAATAATTAATTGCGACCTCTAACTTTGTCTTCCCGTGCACCAGGGAGCCACGGTAACCTGGCACCCGGCCGTGGAAGGGGGGTGGGGGGGGGGGGGGGCGGGATTATATCGAGGATTGATTTGTTTTAAAACGCCGTGACGTGGCGCCCGGCTGGTGAGGTGGCGACGGCTTTCAAACTGTCGCCAACTGTCGGCCTTCGATCTCTGCCGCCTTGCGCGCTGCTAGGCGCGCCGCACGCCCCCTGTCGGCACGATCTGATTATCAAATCAGCCCGGGAATGGAATTTGGTCTGCAGAAAAGTCCTGCTCCCCGAAAGGTCCGGAAATGCCGAGTCCGGTGTGCCGTTTTGGGATGAAAGTTTTCCACTCCATTGATTGCGTTGCCAGATGGGAATCCTTGCCGACGCCCCCCCCCCCTTTCCACTTTCTCTTTCTACAAGGAGGTAGGGGCAGGCATTGTGGAAGCGGGTCCTTCAGAGTGGCTGAAACTCGAAAGGAAATAACGGAGAATAAATTAACCTGCGCCGGAGTTAATGGAAATAATATAGTCCCGTTCCAACAGTAGGAAAAATCACCAGTCCGAAAGTCATTTAAAATTCAAAGTTCCTTCTGCTCTGGAAGGTACGTTGCTGTAGGGTACGGTGACGTGGCAGAATAGCAGAACACTCTCCCATTCAATGAAACAAATGGTTTGCTGCTTCATCAGTTCATTTCCTCTGAACAACTGGTGGAAAGCAAAGTACTGGTTTGCCGAAACACATTTCCGGCACTTTCAGACAATTAAATTAATCATTTTAGCTACCGAGGGCGCAAACATGAGTCATTGAAACTAATCCCACAGCTGGTGGCTCAGCCATGTCGCGGTTGGTCCTTCCAAGTGTGCTGGTGTAACACAGTGAACACAGTGTTCCTTCTGTCTGCTACAGTGCTGCGGAGAGCCTTCTCTATGTTCGACTCGGGGAAGACGGGCTGCATAGAGAGGGAGAAGGTGCACACAATCCTCAACACAATGGGTCAGGCTTTTGACGACAGAGAGCTAGACCGATTCTTGACAGAGCAGGACACAGAAGGTAAGACACGACCTGTCCATTTGCATGATTAAAAGACGATTGCGATGGCCTGATTTCACAAATTTAAAAAGTATTTTAATTCTGAGCGCACAAGGTCCCATGCCTTTCGACTGAAGTTGCGTGTTTATTCTTGTTCAACCTTGAGACCACTCGCTCATAGCCTTCGGCTTATAGAAGTGGAGGGGGGATCGAGAAAGTCACATATGGCACCATGCAACATGTGGAATTGCTGTTTGATGTCAGTAGTTGGCAGCACTTGTTGGTCCCTAATCAAGACTAATGGATGTTCGCAGGTACAGGGAAGCTCAATTTCGACGCGTTCTGCAAGGTAGCCATGCACTTCCTTGATGAAGACGACGAGGCTCTGCAAAAGGAGCTCAAAGCCGCCTTTAGACTTTACGATAAGGAAGGTGAGTATCGAGCCCTTGTACAACTTGTATAAAATTAGAAGAATGATTTAGAGTGATAAAGGTCCTCTCTCATTTCAGGTAACGGCTACATCCCCACCTCATCACTCCGAGAAATTCTCATGGCACTAGACGACCAACTAACCCCGGACCAGCTCAACGAGATGATAGCAGAGATCGACACGGATGCTTCGGGAACAGTAGACTTTGATGGTACGTTCTTACTTTTCCTCGGATTCCCAACACAACTATTGTAGGTTACTGCATAATTATTAAGCCTAACAACGGCGCTGTCGTTTCATTTATGTTACAGAATTTATGGAAATGATGACTGGAGATTGAGCAAACACAAGGACTTATTTTAGGAATATAAATAATTTTTTATTGGACTGATTGTTTTAGCATCGGGGAGGGTATTACCGTGATATATGAGTGTTAATTATTTGGGTGCTATTTGATAGAGTAAAAACCAGTGCTATTGTATTCGAATAAATTAATATTTTCACAATAAGAGAAGTAGAACTTGGGCTGCTTCGATGTGTAGTAAAACCACGAATCCTTACCTGTTTTGCATCGTCCCAAGTGTTTGTAACAGAAGATAGGGAACTGATTATCTGCTAATCTTATCGTGTAACGTAAGGAACAATGTACTAGTAAGTTAAATTACTTGATCGATTCGGGTACACCACAACTCATCACTATACTCCTAACATGCAAGGAATCTAAAAAAATGTGATGATATAAACATGAGTATTTCTAGGTCTCTAATTTTCTGAAAACAAAAAACTAATATTACCCACTAGAACACACTACGACATTTTACAGCTACGTAGTGAAAACCAGGATACGCTTCCCTACTTCCAAACACACACTAAAGTAAATGAACTTGTGAAACTCCAAGAAAGATTAACTCTAGTGTATCCGTGTCTCAAAGATACTAATCATCTGAAGGAAATAAAATATATAAATGCATTGTAATCTAAAATTTAGATGTCTTCCTCTCTCTCACTTTGTTAGGAAGTCACATGATGTGGTACATTGTACATGGGATCCCAGATAACGCATTGTTTACCCACTGTAGAGATTTCGGCAATTCAAAGTAATTTCATCGAGTGGCATACATTCACGAAAGGATAGACAAAATGATAGAGCTAAAAAAAATCATGCAGAAGTCACACAGAAAGAGAAAGAGACAGAGAGAGAGAGAGAGGAAGCTGAAGACGATAGTGTAAGAACTTTCAACTCTATTCATCTAACTAAAGAGCAGAAAAAGTCCACATCAGCTAGGACTGTACCTGGCTGAGACTCCTAAAGCTACTAGTGCTGGCGCTGCGGGCCTGGAAAAGACAGAGACAGAAGAAGAAGGATAGGAAGAGTTGCTTGTAAAACACATGTTGAGGCACAAAGCGTACTGCGAGCAGAGTTAGTTTTTGAGTCGTGTTCTTTTGAGCTGACGTAGTATCTGGAGCGATATTCTCATGAGTATTGTTTGTAGTTTGTATTCGAAAGATTCAGAGAGAGAGAGAGAGAGAGAGAGACGATGGAAAAGCAAAGAAGACGTAAAAACTTTGCACACAGTACTACGTTCCACACGAAATTTAAACATAGAAGGCACAAAGATACACACAAGGACAGATTGTGTGTGCGACACATGAAAAGCGATGAGTCCACTGAACTGAACACCGGCAAACCATGCACAAGGGCAGAGAATAATGAAATAGCCTCCATCAGCTATCTTATTTAGCAAAAGGTTTCTCGCTCGGCGTCATGTTGCCGAAATGAAAATGACAAATTAACAAACATGACAGTAAGCATGTGGTGGAAACATATCTAAATGCAGACGCGCAGGACAGATACGCAAAAAGAGAAGGAGGCAGATGCACCGGAGAGAACCAGAACCACCAAGCGAGGTAAAAGTATATCAGACCACAAACACAGGTTTACCGGCACATAAAAAATTATAGCACACACACACACATGAAAGCGGAGTCCGTAAAATGCAGAGCTGATATAGAGACCCTTAACTCAAGGCGGGGTATTTGTCCACCACCTCAATGGAGAGCCAACACGACCGTAGACGGGACCATTGGACTTTGTCGTAAAAAGTACATTGGGGTTTCAGAGGCCCCACGGGTTCACACACCGTGTTTATGGGGGCTGTGATTCTTCTCTTAACTTTCGGCCTTAATTTTTTTTTTTTTTTTTTTTTTTTTACCCTTCCTCCCTTCCACTTACGCCGATTAAAAGAAACGCGGAAAACCAGAGGCTTTCTGCCTCGTTCGCTACCCTTTTCGCCATGTCCGACTGGCGTGATTGGGGGAGCAGGCCGGAGAAGGGAGGGGGAGATCAGAGTACACACATATTATACACACGAAGGGACTGTATTACCGTCACGCCAACACGCACCCAGGAGCACGCCTCGCGCACGCCAGCCCATGACACGCACGTGTTTGCCTACTCGGCGGGCGTCTCGGGACAACTCATTTGGAGAAAAGGAGGAATAAAGAAAATTAAGGTCAGCAGTGGGCCGGGGGGCCGGGGGGCCGGGGGACGGCTGACCACGGCTGACATTTGAACCCGGGACAGTAGTTCGGGCATGTTCGACTCCTTCTCCCTGTGTGCTGGCCGGCCCTGGCGGCACTATCGGGATGGCGGCGGTGCGGAGCGACTCGGGCGGTGCGGCCGGCGGCTGGGCCGGGGCTGCCTGCTGCGGCCAGTCGCCCGACAGCCATGAGGCCCGCCGTCCTCACCCTGGCCGTCCTCCTCTGCGTCGCAGCCGCGGCCGTGGCCAAGGGTGTGAAGAAAGGTACGCACGGTACGCATCGCGACACAAGGCCGCGCCGTCCGTAAAGCACGTCTAGCCGAGCGCCTGTGAACGCCAGGGTAGGCCGACCCGCACGACACGCGTGCATGTAGGAGCCAGGGATTGCCTACCCGCCAGGCGGCACGTGTGCTCGGGCTGGTCTGCTCCGCTCTCGCGGACGTGCTTCCGGGATTCCGACGCCGTCCCCAGCGCTGCACCTTCTGCCTTCTGCCCGCAGGGTCGGCTCCCGGAGGGCCCGGACTGTGCTCCAAGGGCGCCGACTGCCGGGTGCAGTGCGGCCCGGCCGGGGGCCAGTGCATCAAGAAGCACTGCCAGTGCGTGCGCAAGCAGCTGCCCGTCCAGCACTCCACCAAGGGCAAGGCAGCGGCCACCACCGTGGCCGCCGACGAGTCCGCCACGGAGCCCCGCGAGGCCGGCGCCGAGGCCGGCGCTGCCACGACCCACGCCGCCGTGGAAGGTGAGGCGGCCCCGGAGGCCCCCATCACGGAGGCCGTCGAGGCCAGCCCGGCCGCAGAGTAGGGCCCGGCCACGGCCAAGTACGCTGTGCGCGCTGTGCGCGAGCCGGCGTGATGAAAAGACGATTTCGACGGGGTTTCGGTGGAGAGGAAAACTGTCCAACCTGGTGACCACGCCTTATTTCGAACATTCTGCTCGTTGGGGAAGGGGGAGGGGAGGGTTATCCGTTCTACTTTTACTTTCAAAAATTATAATTGTTATTGCTGTAAATTATTAATGTCAAGTTGAATGAAACAAAATTTTGAACAAGAATCAACAGACGCCGTTTTCTCAATTTATGCACCGAATCATCCTGGCAGCGACGGCCGCAAAAGACAAAATAATAAAATGAGCGCTGGGGTTTTCGAGCCCGGGCTGGGTCACTCTCGGCGCCGCGCCGGACCAGGGGGTATCCGTACGGCGGACGGCGGGGTAATCGCATCCTCCAAATGCCATGCCATCCCCGTCCCGTCAGCTCAGCGGCGCTCTGCGGGCGCTGCCGCACGGTTTGTCCCGTGTGCAGCCGTGTGTCCGCAGGGGATTACCACCCCGTCCCGTCCCGTCGGCCGCACGGCGGCGGCCGGCCAGGGCTGCCGGCCAGAGCAGCCAGCCAGAGCAGCCAGCCAGCGCATGATGAGCGGGGAATCTGCAAATCAAATCCCCCGCCAAAACGGCCGGCCGGCCGGCCGCCCCTCCCCCCGCCGCTCTGGCAATCTGGGTTTCAAATTTACCTTGCTGCGGTTCCTCGGCGTGAAGTCCTCCTTGGACGTCTTCCTCCGCTTGTCCTTGAGGATCATGCGCGCCGCGGCGAACGCCATCTCGCTGTTTTTGTTGTTGTTGTTGCTGCTGCTGCTGCAGACGGTCCTGGAGGTGACGCGTCACAGTGATGCCCCGTCCTCACTGCGCGGCCAGACCCACAGCGGGCCCTCGGCGCCCCGCGGCGTGCCTCTTCGTCGTGCACTCGTTGGCGTGCGCGCCGCGCGTGCACGTGACATGGAGGGCGGCGGCGCGGGCTCCGGCGCGGGCTCCGGCGCCACCTCGTCACCCCCCTGGAGGACAGACACGGACACCGGGGTGACGACGCGGGCCGCCGGACGCGGTGGAAAGTGAAAGTGAAAGTTTTTTTTTGGCTGTGGCGAAAGTTAGAGGTCAACCCCCCAAAAAAACATCACTACTAATAAACCGCCAGTGGCGACGTCGTTCGAGGGGCTTCTGCAGCTGAGTTTCTCATACCCGGAGGTGGGACAAGGTGGGATCCGGAAGGACCGCGTTTTGGGTGAGGCGGTGGTGGTCGCAGCCGGCCTCAGCCCGCCGCAGCCGTGCCTCCCTCAAGCAGCACGATATTTCACTCTGTCTCCCGGTGGCGCCCAGTGCCCCAGTGGGCCCCAGTGGGCCCCAAGCAAGCCCAGCGCTGCGGTACCAACGCCGCTGTCGGCTGTTGCGGACCAGAGGCGAGGGAAAAGGGGGGGAGGGGATTGAGGAAATAGAGACGGGTGTGAAATGACATGCAAATAGCGTGTCGAGGGTCAACTCTTCATGTACCCCTCCCGCCTCCCCTTTTCCCCAACCTCTTCCCGCCAACCCATCCCTTCATTCAATCTCTGTCTTCTCTCTCTCTCTCTCTCTCTCTCTCTCCTATTTTAAGTTATTATTTCGGACAGAGAGAAGTGCCAGTGCTACAACTGTTTGCTGGTCGACCTCTTATTGTGCCCATCAACTGTAATTGGTGGCATTGCTCACTCGGTGGATTTACCAAAGCAAGCTCAGTTTTTGTGTACGCCCACCTGTTGAGGTTAAGAGGTTAGGATGGCCAGCAAAAGCAAAGGGAAGAAAGAAGAGACCGAGGCACCTGATATCGGTGCGATTGTAAAAGGAGCGGTATTGAATGCTGTTGAGAATGATCAGTTTGTGCAGAAGCTTGCTGATGCATTGTCTGAGAAAGTCTCCCATCAACTCCAGAAGGCTATAAACAAGAATACCTCTGACATTGCTGATCTCAAAGCTACCAATGAACATCTATGGTCAAAGGTAGATGATCTGGAACAATATAACAGGAGAAATTGCCTTCGGATTTTCGGTGTGCCTGAGTCCTCAAGTGAAAACACTGACTGCATTGTGATCAAAGTGGCCAAAGACATTGGTGTTGAATTATCATACAGTGACCTTGACAGATCACACAGAGTTGGAAAGAAGGTCCTAAATAAACCCAGGGCCATCATCTGTAAGTTTGTCTCACACAATGTGAGACAAGAGCTCTTTCTAAATAAGAAAAAACTTAAAGGCTCCAAAGTGCATATAGTCGAAGATCTCACCAAGCCTCGTCTGGACCTGTATTTAAAAGTAGTGGACAAAGTTGGATCTAAAAATGCTTGGACTTCTGATGGCAATATTTTTGCAAATCTTGGAGGAAATAAGACAAAAATTTTCTCTATATCTGATTTGAATGACCAAAGTGCTTGATATATTTTTGCCCCTTGTTTATGTTGTCCTTTCTCTGAATTATTTACATTCATTATTAATTCTCATTTATCTTTGTTTTTGTTTTCTCTTGTTTCTTTTTTCCTTCTGATACTTCTATTTCTGAAGTCTGAATATTTTAGTTACATATAATACTCTTCTCATGTTTATGTCAACTTGATAACTATTGTGCCATGACTGTGCTATTTGCTTTGTCTCTCTTTCCTCTTTATTGTTACAGGAATATAAATCATATTTAGCATTACTTTTAATTAATATCAGCTACTCTCTCCGTCCTGCTCTCACCCATGAGTCGAGCCTCTGCTGGCTTAGAAATGCTGTTGCATGAGTGATACTGAGGATGACCAAGATATTGAGGGTGATTTTATAAAAGCTGTGGATGAAAATGGGGTTGAAAGAAATTTAATGTTAAATGAAACTGGAATTGAGAGTGGTGAGTTGACTAAATACTTGAAGGCAGTAAGTTATAGACATAATGAAAATTTGAAAGTAGCTCATATAAATGCCCAATCTCTAAACAATGATGTGCACTATACAATGTTTCTTGAGCATTTTACTGGCAGTGGAATGGATGTTATTGCTGTGAGTGAGACCTTTTTTAAACAAGATAGCAAGACTGAACTACCAGGTTATCGGGCTTTCAATGTTAACAGAATTGACAGAAGCGGAGGTGGAGTAGCACTTTACTTGATTGATCAGTTGCAAGGTAGAATATTGGCAACATCAAATGGACTAAGTTATGAACCTGAGTACTTAATTATGGAGGTAAGAAGTGCAGATGTTACATTCCTAGTGTCAGTTGTTTACAGGCGTCCAAAAAATGGTTATCTAGATATTTATTTAAATGAGTTGTATGTACATCTCCCTAAATACAAATACTCTGTCATTTGTGGCGATTTTAATGCTAGGCTGGGTAGTGGCTCTTCTGAGACTGCAATAATCGAAGAAATGTTTAAGCTGTGTGATCATACTATCATTCCATTTGGCAAAACATTTCATGTACTTGAGTGCCATTCAGCGTTAGACTTAATTGCAAGTAATATGAGTGAACTAATAATCGAGTATGGCAGAGTTGCAGCTCCCTCTTTTTCTCATCATGACTTATTGCATGCAGTATTTAAAATAAAAACTTCACCTCCTGTGCCTAAGTATATTAACTATAGAGACTTTAAACATTTGGACCCTGCAAATTTATTTGATGATATTGAAAATACTTCTTGGGAAAGGGTGCATGATGCAGAAACCATTGATGGTAAAGTTGATGCCTTTAATTCAATTCTTCTTGAATTATTTGACAAACATGTTCCAATTAAAACAGTTCGGATAAAGCATCACTCAGCTCCTTGGTTCACAAATGAAATTAATCTATCTCTGAGGTCCAGAAACAAGGCTAGGAAAAAATATAAAAAGACAGGTACAGCTACTGACTTTGCCACTTATCGTGACCTGAGAAATAAAACAAAGAGACTGATACGTCAAGCTAAGGTAAAATATTATCACAGTATTTTTGATGCTAACCCTGACCCTGTAAAATTGTGGAAACACATTAAATCTCTAGGTATTGGTAAGTGTGGACAGAATGATAAGACTTGTGACTTTCCCGTTACTCCAAATGAACTAAATGAACATTATTTGAGTGTCTCCACTGTTGACAATATTGAACTGGCAAAACAAACCCAGGATTACTACTCTGATCTCCCCACTCCCTCTAGTGAGCCATTACATTTTAAATATGTGACAAGTGATGACATTGTGAAAGCTGTTATGAGTATAACCTCTAATGCTACTGGCATTGATTCAATCTCTGTGTCCTTTCTTAAACTTGTGCTAAGCCGGGTTGTCTTTGTCTTAGAATATATTTTTAACTTTAGTCTCCAGCATGGTGTTTTTCCAACACTGTGGAAATCTGCAAATGTTCTGCCTATTCCTAAAGTGAAAAACCCCACAGTGTGCAAAGACTTCAGACCTATCAGTATTCTATGTGTTCTGTGTAAAGCTTTTGAAAAAGTAGTGCATTCGCAAATATTTAGCTATGTTGTAAGTAGTGGGTTCATAAATCCACTTCAATCTGGTTTCAGGAAGAGTCATAGTACTATTACAGCTCTAACCAAAGTTATAGATGATATTAGGAAAAATATGGATAATAGAGAAATGACTGCTCTAGTCCTACTAGATTTTACCAAAGCCTTTGATAGAGTAAATCACAATCTGTTATTAATTAAGCTATCTAAACTAGGGTTTTCTGAAAGTGTTATTGAGTGGCTAAGAAATTATTTAAGTGGTAGATACCAAAGAGTTTTTAGTAATAATAACTTTCAGTCTGACTGGGCTTTGGTGACTGCTGGTGTACCACAAGGGAGTGTCCTGGGTCCTCTTTTGTTTATTCTATATCTGCATGATATTTCTTCTGTTATTAAATACTGCTCCTATCACTTATATGCTGATGATGTGCAGATATACATGGGATTTAATATTCATAATATTGTTGATGCAATAGTAAAAGTTAATGAGGATCTTGACAGACTAGTTAAATACATTGCCCGCCATAATCTTGCCCTAAATATCTCTAAAACTCAACCGATAATTATTGGTACTGAAAGGTATGTACAAATGTTAAGTAAGACTAATGTTCCTAAAATAAGACTAATTAATACTCTTGTGCCTTATTGCAGTGTTGTAAATAATTTGGGCATCAGTATTGATAACACTTTAAGTTGGAAACCACATGTTATTAACACTGTTGGTAAGGTTTTTGGTGCATTGGCACAAGTGCGTAGAAATTTCTGTTACTTACCTAAGTCAGTAAGACTCCGAATCGTGCAATCTCTCATCATGCCTATCATTGATTATGGCTCTGTGTTATTCACCAACATGTCCAAAGAAAATTGTTTAAAGATAAAAAGAGCAGAAAATGCTTGCATCAGATTTGTTACCAACGTCTCCAGATTCGATCATATCACACCCTCCTATGCTGACCTACAATTACTAAAGGTAGAGGACAGGAGAACATTGAATATTGCTATTTTAATGTGGAAAATCTTTAAATTCAAGTGTCCTTCTTACTTGCATGAAATGTTTACTACTCTTCGCTCTTTTCAAACTTGTAATACCCGCTCTTCACCTGATACACTTGTCATTCCTGTCCATCGTACTGCTATCTATAATAATTCGTTCTGTGTTACTGCTAGCCATATTTATAACACGTATAAAATTTACTTGTATCATCATATGTCATGTGTCTCTCTCAATCTCTCTCTCTCTCTCTCTCTCTCTCTCTCTCTCGCTCTCTCTCCCCTCGCCTTTTACACCACCACAGTGCCCTGGGTGGTGTTGATGCTCGTGCGCCCGGATTCTCTTTCTCTCACTCACCCCTTCCCTCCTCCTCCTCCTCCTCCTCCTTTGGCACAATCAGCAGTGCTAGCCAGAGAGGATGGCAAGTGAGCGAGTCTGCAGTCTGAGTGTGTAATGAGTGCGACAAGGAGACAAGGACTGAAATTCAAACACACACACACACACACACACACGCACACACACGCATGCAATACGCAGTCTTTGGCGCTGCGCCCGGATCACTAGCCTTCAGGCCTTGGGGCCCAGCCCTCCAACAACAACGGTCTGTGCTGCTCATCATGATAACTCTACTTTACTCGCTGCCGGGTATTTATATATATTTGCCGCAGAACGCAGCAGAATTCTCCAAGCTGGAGAAAAAAGATTGATGCCGGGGTCAAAAATCAAAGAAACGAAAAAAATAAAAATTAGTAGTAACAAAAAATGTTTCGTAATGAGCTGGAATCGACCGCGAAAAAATATATGCAGGGTAAAGGTGCGGAGAGGAATTTAATCCCCCCCCACACACACACATACAAAACACACAACACACACACACACACACACACACAAACAACCCAGTTGGCCAGTGACATCCTCCGTGCGTGCTGGCGATATGACGTCAACGTCAAGTGGTTACAAGGCGGGGACCGACAGGAAGGGGGCCTTTTAGCTCCTTATTGTGTCCAACAGCCGCCCCAGCGCCCTCGGCGGCCCTCGGCAGCCCTGTGCCCTTCCTGCCTCCCCCCTCCGGGCCCTTAGCTCCGGGAGGAGGACATGAGAGGCGCGCGGCAGAAGGCGGCTCCCGCCAGGAAACCTTCAAATCGTCCGCCCAGTTAGAATCCATCACTGTCACCGGGGGCTGCCGCTGCCGCTGCCGCTGCCGCTGCTGCAAACAGGGTGGCGGGGCGTGGCGGCGCCACGAGCCCTCTGCTGCCGCTGCCGCCGCTGCTGCCGCTGCCGCCGCTGCCGGCTCTAACGCTCCTTTTTCATATCTCTCCCTCCCTGTCGAGCCCGCCGCCTGCCTGTCGCCCGGGCACGTCCACAAACAAAAAGAATATCAACTATAGAACGTCAATTATCACGGGTCAACCCCTCGGCTGGAGCTCTACGTCGTCACTCCGGCCGCTACCCCGCGCTCGAGCGCCTCGCGCACATCGTCAAACGGGATCATTTCTCGCGGCCCTACGGGGCTGGAGTTACTTTATTCACGGACGGCCCCCCGCGGCGCCGCGGCAGCCTTACCACGCGTTTTATTTGCCCGGAGCAATTTCCCCGGGCGACAAGGCAATGACGGCCGTTTCGACGAAAGGAGGGAGGGGGGGGGGAGGGGGCACGGCGCCGGCAAGGATTCCCGTCCAACGCAGCAAAAGTCGCCGCGCGCGTGAAAATTCATTTCGACGCGCAAAGGCAAAGTCGTAGACATTTTTGGCGGCCGTCACCGCGGCGCTGGTCTTGGGGTGGCGGCTGGGGGCCGGCGCCTGGCAGGTAGGCCGCGCGGCCGCACCCGTGTACCGCGGCGGCCCACGGACCACGGCGCTCGCCGCCGCCGCCGCCGGCCGCCAGAGGCCGCCACAGGCCGCAACTTTCCTTACAGAAACAACGTCAGCAATCCCGAGCCTGCTGACTGTGATTCCCGATGCAGGGACCAAAACCGTCGGCCGACTCTCCCCTGCTCTCCTGTCCGTTCTCCCGCAGGGGCCGGAGAAGCAGAAGCAGCTAGCCGCATCTTTAGAAATCGCTCAGTGTCACAGACGCCCGGCCCGCCTGCCCGCCTCCCCCGGTGACCCGTCCGCTGTCATGTCCTGCTGCCACGCCAGGAGGGGGGGGGGGGTGTACGAGGGCGCAATCGGATGCGACAAGACTCGCGAATCTGTCACTCGCCGCCGGCACCAGAGAGCGCGCAGGCTGCGAATAAGCCCTAGCGCGCATCATTTTGAGAAGAGCCGAGGGGGAGGGGTGCGACAGAGACAGGTAGATAGTGGGCTACGGTGTGTAGTGTGTGTGAGAGAAAGAGAAAGTGCGTGTACTTCCCCCGGTCTCATAATTTACGACCGCCCCCCCCCCCCCCCCGCCATTCTGGGGGCCCCTAAGGCGAGCATCGGCCTGGCCTGGCCCCAGGTGCGACCGTGCGACCCCCCCACGAAAGCACAAATAAATCCTGTCGCTTTACGAGTCGTGTGGCGGCAGGCGGCGGGCGGCGGCGGCGGCCTAGCCGACCGTAGTTAGTGGAGAAGCCACTCAGAACCAATTAATACCAACTAATATTTTGCCAGCAGCGGCGGCGTCGTAGGCGTGGAAAAAAAGTATTGTAGGTCGAAAAATCATTTAAATTTAGTTTTTAAGCGTTTAGTTTTTGAAATGGGGTCTTAACTGACAGGGCGAGCGCAATAACAACTCGTTCTTTTTTTTGCGTCTACGTCACTGAAGTAGTAGAGGAAGCGAAAAACGAGTAAAACCAAGGTACCGAAAGATAAAAAGGGGTGGAACGAATTGGGCGACGCACTTGGTGGCCTTGTGCTCAGGTTGTTGTGGGTGCAGCACAGGAAGCCGGCGAGCGGCAACAGTCCGTGTAAAGCAGTGGAGAGGCGCGCTGCTGTCGCTGCTGCCGCTTCTGCCGCTGCTGCCCCCTGCCGCTGCCGGTTTGTGTTGCATCCCCCAGGAGCATGTACGCGTGCTGCAGCCAGCGGCGGCAGCAGCGGTAGCAGCGGCGGTAGCAGCGGCAGCAGCGGCGGTAGCTGCGGCCCTCTACAACACCGCCCCAGCCCGGGGTCCCCGCGCGTCCCCGCGGGTAGCGGGGGTAGCAGGGGGCATATCAGAGGGGGCGGCGGAAGTGCGCGGAGGGGAGGAGGGGGAGGGGGGGGCAACTTGATAGCGCGTATCTGCCACTCCTGGCGCGGGCCCAACCCCATCTCGGCTCGGCCCGAACACTCGTCTTCTTCTTGCCGCGCCGCGCCTCGCACGGTGATAGCCACCCCTTGAGCCAGCCAGCCTCTTTCCTAGAAATTCAAACTCGTTGTCCAGGGTTACCCCCCTCCCCCCCCTCTACCCTATATACCCCCCCCCCCCCCACCCCTCCCCTCCCGCGCTCTTCAGGGATAAAGTTGGTCTATAACGTTCGCGACCTGCGTTCTCCCTCCAGGGTTGTACCGACAGAGATACGACCTTCGGATTACACCCCGCCGCCGCCGCCGATGAAGACCCCGCCCCGCCCGCCCCGCCCGCCCCGCCCCACACAGCCGACAGCAGATTATTGTGGGCTGTTCTCTGTTCCGCCGCCAGAGCCCGGGGTCCGGGCTCTGGAGCCCAGAGCCCGGAGCCTGGAGCCCGGAGCCCGGAGCCCGGAGCCCGGAGCCTGGAGCCCGGAGCCCGGAGCCCGGAGCCCGGAGCCCAGAGGGCTACTCCTTATCCGAGCCGTATTGAGGCCAAGCAGGCAGGCGCGGCAGCCACCCGACTAATAAATGAATCGAATGATAATAGCTTTAGGACACGCATTCTCGTGGTCTCGCGCAGCAAGAGAGTCCGTGGTTTGTGTGTGTGTGTGTGTGTGTGTGTGAGAGAGAGAGAGAGAGAGAGAGAGAGAGAGAGAGAGAGAGAGAGAGAGAGAGAGAGAGAGAGAGAGAGAGAGAGAGAGAAGAGGGGAAAGGGAAGGGTGGGGGGGAAACAGGAAGAGAGCTACGCAGCAGCCTCTCCCCACTGCTGCAGCAATGATGGCGTATATAAAATCGCGGACCGGGAGATATATACACAAGTTTTCCGTCTGTATCCAGGCGTCCTCGTGGGTTTACGATGGCAATGCGGCTCGACGTTCGCCCCCCCCCCCCCTTCTCCCCTCCCCCGCTTCTCATTCGGGGAACACGGTCTGCAGAGAGCAGAGGCCACGAAGGCTGCTGCCGCTACACCATGTCGCCTCCTAGTCTACGCCCTTCTGATTCTTCTGATCATCCCCCAGCAGCACTCGCAAGTGAGCTCACCAGTATCGGGTTTGTTTGCTGACTTCCGAAAGCGAAAAGCTTTCTGCTCGGCATAATTTTCATATCGCTTCTTCTGCCACGAAAAAAAGAGAAGAAAATAAAGAAGCCGCCGCATCTTACTTACGATTCGGATGGGCCTCAGAGTTCATCACCCGCTGTTTTTATAGTTTCATAATTCGGACGCCCAGTCCGGCGAAAGGCATTTCTTCGGCGCAATTTCTCATACATGACATGTTATTTTTACCTAAGGGAATACGCTGCGCGGCGGCGGCAACCGGCTCGGTATCTGTAGCATCGGACTCAGCTCGGACGGGTCTCAGATTCTCCGCTTTCCGTTCGGGAACGTCTGTCCGATCCGGACGGTACTGGGGTCCCTGACAGGTCCCCCCCCCCCTCCTCCTCCACCCTCCGGTAGTGTTTGTATTGACGGGGACTCCGATATACCGTATACCGAAATGGACTCTGCTACCCCCCCCCCCCCCCTCTCTCTCCCTCTAACTTGCCACATACACCTCCCAATTCGAGGATGCCATAGTGCTCTGGTGTGCAGCAGCCGCAGGCTCACAGAGAGAAAGATAGAGAGAGAGAGAGAGAGAGAGAGAGAGAGAGAGAGAGAGAGAGAGAGAGAGAGAGAGAGAGAGAGAGGAAATGACGTTCGCTGTTTGATTCGGCTCCCGAACAATCCATCAATGCCTTCGTATTCATGCCTGATCAAACCCGCAGACCTCCACAACACCCCCATACTACATTTCGTTGTCTCCGTTCCTCTGCTTTTGTTTTTTTCTTTTCCTCAATCCCATATATTTTATGTCATTTTCAATCAACACACACACATGATCAGGCGCGTGCGTGTGTGTTTGTGTGTGTGTTTTGTGTGTATGTGTCGATCCAGATTTACGTTAGATGATGACGAGACTACTGGAGCAGAAGGATGGACTGGCCTCACCCCACCGCGGTGGAGATGTGCGTGTGTGTGTGAGTGTGAGTGTGTCTGTGTGGCACCCACACAGCCCCAGCGAGTGGAGGCCGCGTCTGTTCCTCGCCCTCCCGTTACGGCCATACACGGCACCAGTTTCGCTGTTCACGCGGGTTCAAGTACCGACTACAGAAGGTGTGTCATGTACGATTTTATTTTCACAGCGGGTTCGCATACTCGGCGTTGCCTCCCGCTTCATATTCATACCCGGGGAAAACGGGCAGCAACGGCACGACGCGATGGCATCCGAGAGCCGCGCGTTTGCTGCTGAGATTGGAATGCAATAAGTCAGAGAGCCAGCGTTGTCTGTCCCTCTCGCGCGCACACGCGGGGGCGTTATCGGAAAACGTTGCGCTGCCCCGCGGCACGGTGAGCCCTCCCCCTCTCCCTCCCTCCCTCCCCCTCCCTCTCTCCCTCTCTCTGTCTCTTTCCACTCGGCATAAAACACGCATGGCGTGGCCCGCGTCACGTGACAGCTCTGCCTCATTCAATTTAGCCCAATTATTGTCATCACGCAGGCCACGTCTCCGCAGTAGCTCCTATTCTCGCTCTCTCTCTCTCTCTCTCTCTCTCTCTCTCTCTCTCTCTCTCTCTCTCTCTCTCTCTCTCTCTCTCTCTCTCTCTCTCTTCGGGTATGCGTGTGAGAAATAATGCAGAGTGGTGCCGACGTGTCTTCTCCTGATGTTGTCACACACGGCGCTGCGTGGACATGGAAATAGGGGGGGGGGGGCGATGATAGATATAAATCACCTGTAGTGATCACGTGACAGGTCTTACTGGATGTCTTCATGATTTCCTCCCTTTTTTCGTGGATTAAATTTCGAAAGAATTTTCAAAACCTGACACGTCACCACGTCTGCCACCTAGCTGACACCAGAGGGCGCGGCTGCAGTCTCGTATAAGAGGGCCTTGCCTCTCTTTTGTAGGGCTCCTCCCGGAGATAGGAAACCATCGCGCGGGGGCGGGGGGGGGGGGGGGGGGGGCTGCTCAATAAGAGATTCGGCCACGCGGAGGGGAAGGGGGGGAGGGGGGGAGGGGGATAAGACGGTAGCGAGCATGGTGTGCCTGCCAGGCCGAAGTCAGGGATCCCCTGTCCGTTGGCACTGGGTCGTCTTCACACCCCATTTCGATATGACACACCCGAGCTCAAGTAGAGACAAAAATCTCTTCGAGATGAACTGAAAAGTTCAGTTCGCATATCCCCTCTCCCTCTTTCTCTCTCTCTCGGTACCACTACTATTACTACCACTACTACTGGCACGGCATATGATACGGTCTCAGATAGCTAATCGATCCACTCTCCGCGACCGATGGCCTCGCGGCTCGCGGCATCCCCAAAACACACACACACACACACACGCCTTAATCCCCCCCCCCCCCTCTTGAACATGACTAGTGCTATCAGGTCTTGTGCGGAGCCTGCTGCTCTAGGAAACACACACACACACACACACACACACACACACACACACACACACACACACACAGCTATCACGCTACAATAAGACTGTGGAGCCCAGATGATGGAGAGCGCCCGGGAGGTAGGCCACCCCCTCTGCCAGCGTGCACGGCTGTGCTCGGGGCTGCCTACCCTCCGGACTGCAGGCGCTCTTGGCAGCGGTGTAGCGGCTCCACACGGCCACACACATCTCCTTTGCTTTGCTATGCGGTGTTTCTGGAGCACCCGGCAAGTAAATTGAAAAAATGAGAAAAACAGAAATGGGAGGGGAGAAAACTGGGCAGCCGTGTCCTATAGTGAGCAGGCAGGAGGAGAGGTTTGTATGAGGAGAGACGGCCGCGGAAGCGCGATCTGGCCTCTGCAATTACAGGCCGGAACCAGAGAGAGAGAGAGAGAGAGAGAGAGAGAGAGAGAGAGAGAGAGAGAGAGAGAGAGAGAGCGGGAGAGATGAAGAGAGAGATGGAGAGAGAGAGAGAGCGAGAGAGAGAGAGATGAAGAGAGAGAGATGGAGAGAGAGAGAGAGAGAGAGAGAGAGAGAGAGAGAGAGAGGGAGAGAGAGAGAGTAGCCGAGCCTTACCCCTGGAGACACTCGCAGGGTGGCAGGGACATCCGCCGTACGTGTGAGTAATGGGTCATCCTGTTCTGGTACATCGTCGTGTGCTTCAGGATCGATTGGTGAGTAGTCTCTCTCCCTCTTACACGTGCCGCCTGCAATGGACAGACCCAAACGAGAGAGAGAGAGAGAGAGAGAGAGAGAGAGAGAGAGAGAGAGAGAGAGAGAGAGAGAGAGAGAGAGAGAGAGAGAGAGAGAGAGAGAGAGAGAGAGAGACACTCGGAGAGAGCAGAGAGTGCCATGGGAGACACGCCGGTGACGGAGCGAGAGGGAGGGAGAGGGGGGTCTTCTTGGTGAGGCAGGGGAGGGGCGGGTGGACTTATACAGCACGGGCTGGGTAATGGGCTCAGGATTGGTCGGAAACTCCTCCAGCGCGGTAGTGGGGGCGGGCGAGCCTAGCCGCCGGCCGTGGGCACGGCAGTGGTGGTCAAACCCCACACGATTGGAAATGGCAAAGGGGAGGGGGAGGGGGAAGGGGGGGGGGGGTCTGGAGATGCAAGCAAAACACAGTCAGCCAAACACGCAGATGAACTGCAGAGCTGGTCCGCCGCCTCGGCAATAAGGCCGGCAAGGCCCAAAGGGGTGGCTGGAGTCCATAATGCAGGCCCGCCAAAAATATTCCCAGAAAAGCTGGAATTTTTTCCCCCCGGCAATGTGTGTTTGAGAGGTCGGGAAAGTGTCAAAGTGCCCATTGTACCAACCTTGCTACACTGTCTACCCACTGCCCTGAGTTTCAATGAGGGGGCACAGTATAACTGCTAACGCCGCGGGGGTTGGGAAGCGAACCCGGAACCTGTGGTGCCGGTGCCGGGCAGCGGTGTTCCAACCGCTGTGCTACCTGCGTGGTTATTGGAGGCTGTAAAGCCGCCGCCGTGGTCCGCCGTGCCGCAGGGCCGCGGGAGCCGCACGACACGGGAACGCTCTCCACTAGCGGTCTGCATATTCATTCGCACAGGCCGCAGTGTGTGAGTGTGGGCCTCTGGTGCCACTCGTGGGTGTGTGTGCGTGTGTGCGCGTGCGCGCACTCAGTCGCGCGGTCAGAGAGCCTTTTGGCGACAGCGAGAAATAGAACGACGGAGAGGCCAAAGCGCGATAGACACACAGACAGACAGACAGACCCATGCGTACCCATCGCATGCATCTTTATACACGTTTTTACTTTTTCAAAATTTTTTTTTCAACGATCACACGGAACAAAAAAAAAACATTACGTCCCTTTTTTTTCTTCTTCTTCCGCAGTAACGCGGAAAGGGCTCGCACCGACCGGAAATTTTAGGGGGGGACACGGTGGTAAATCAAATCCAGCACCGGTTGGCGCGTCCCCACACATCGCTTCGTGATATACAGACCTCTCTCTCTCTCTCTCTCTCTCTCTCTCTCTCTCTCTCTCTCTCTCTCTCTCTCTCTCTCTCTCTCTCTCTCTCTCTCTCTCTCTCTCTCTCTCTCTCTCCTCACACACACACACACACACACACACACACACACACGCACACACATGCAGCCAAAGGAAAGGGGAAATCGCTTCCATTCCCACTACGTAACGTGTAGACCAGCGAGTACATACCATACGATTGGCATCTCCTTTTTTCCCCCTTTCTACTCGTTCTTTGCTTACTACCACTGCTACGACGTAGAAGCAAAAAAGAACGAGTATTGCACTCGCCCTGTCCGTTAAGACCCCCTTTCAATTCGCAAACCGCTTAACCCAAGTGTTGCGTTAAGTATTTTTTGTCTTATCAGAAACCAAAATTTCTAAGTTCCAAGTGTGTGAATGTTCTTAAGACAGGAGAACTTGTTTTACAGACAGAATCCTGTTGACTTCTGAATGAATGGCATACTCTTTTTAACTAGATAATTCATCACTCTCCTGACACTTCGCTTCCTAACCACTCAGTAAGAATAAAAGTGTCGGACGTGTCAAAAATGCCCAACTGATGCCCTCAGATCAAAACACTGGGGACGTGCGGAGGAGACTCGCCCGGAGACTAGAGTAACTTGCTGTATGTATAGCAGCAGCGCGAGCCAGAAAACGCCGTTGACCACTAGCGCCATCTCTCGGAGCCGACGGTGCTGCTCTCTGCGGGACAGCAGTGGCTAAAGTATCAATAGCGCGCTGCTCCCCTCCACCATAACTTCGTAGCGTAGTGGGCTAGCGGACCGGTCGCCGACCGCAAGGTCCGGGGTTCAACTCTTTGCCGGAGTAAAAATTTTTCTGCAGTCTGCCGACCGAGGATGGTGGGTAAAATATACCAAAAGAACGTGTAGAAAGTGTGTTGTCTGAGTGACCGCGGACGTTGGGCCGCGGCCATTCCCCGGAGTTGAATTCACTGCTGAGGAACAGTGGTTCGACGCCCGAGCAGGGGAATGGTGCTTGCCAAGACTCGGCAGAAGTTAAATGTAGAGGCCTAGGGTTCGGCCTTCTACATTTTTCAAGCGTAAGGCCTCGGAATCTGGAGTATTCGGGCAACACCTACTCGGTGCGTAGCGAGTAGAGTACAATCGGCTTCGGCCGTGTACGATCTGGGCATCCTACCTCCCTCTCAATCCGCGAGGGAGTGGCCTCACGGCCACAGACCAACTGGCTGGTCGAAGGGGGCTGACTCCTGAAATCTGGTCAGCGGAAGGGGCGATGTTGGCCGTTGCGGAAGCCTGCCTACCAAGGTGGCTGCGTCGTGCCTGTGTCTTAGCGGCGGTCAACTCCTGGTACACCGGTTCCCATCCGAACACCGAAGTTAAGCAGGAACGGTTCCGGACGGAAGTCTGGGACGAGGTAGGACCCACCCATTTTTGCCGTTTTTTGTTGTTGTTGTATTTTTTATTTGCAGGGTCTGAATCTTGAGGATTCAATATACTTTTGAATTTTAAAAAAATTATTGAAATGAAACGCTTTCTACCAATTAATAGAGAAAAGAGGAAAACCGCGAAAAACAAATTCGACCAATAGTGCATGAGTGTAACGAGCTCATCACTTCAAAAAAACCTTTCTATCATTTGAATTCAGATGGACAGTTGTGGACATTTCGTGAACCCCCTTCCCCTCTAAGTGTCCACTTGGTATCTGAACAGCCCCAAAGAACGAGCCTGTCCTAGAACGGTAAAGCGTTCTCCATGCCTGTCTTGTTTCCCCCTTAGAGGCCACGACGAGTTAAAAGAGGGAGAGGTTCGGGATTGAGGATGGGCGTGGGGGTAAGGATAGAGGGCGTGGGGGTAAGGATAGAGGGCGTGGGGTTGATCGCAGGTGTCCGGGAATCTGTACCGGACAGAGGGGGCGCTGGGTTCGGGGATCAGCTCCCCACTTAAACATTCCAACAAGCCAAGCCCCCTCTCACCCTTCCCTACCCGCTCTCTTTTTTCTCTCTCTCTCTCTCTCTCTCTCTCTCTCTCTCTCTCTCTCTCTCTCTCTCTCTCTCTCTCTCTCTCTCTCTCTCTCTGTACGAGCAGGTCGATAGAGACATACCACATGCATAGGCAGGCGGGGGTGTGCCCATGGCGGACACGTGGCCCCCGAGGCCCCTGCCCCAGACAGTTGGCAGACGCCGCGGTGTCCCCCCCCCCCCCCCACCGCCCCCCGCACCGCCCCCCGCACCGCCCCCTGCACCGCCCCCGCACTCGTGTCACCGCTGCCTTCTGCCGTCGCGCCCCTGTGAGCTCAAAGCAGTTGTGGGCCGCACCTGCCCTCTCCCTCCCCCTCCCCCATCCCCCCAACTGCCGCCGCCACTCACTCAGCCACTCTTTCCTTCTCCAGAGCGGCTCGTCAGGTGATGTCTCAGCTGCTGGAGAGCCTTCAGCGCAGCACGCTCCAGGATTCTCCAGGACCACCGGAGGAAAGGCATTATACAGCAGGGATGACAGCAAGCACGGCTTAGAGTGTGACATTTAGTCGGTCCGCGGTCAGTAACGTGACCCACTACAGCAGCCGGACAACCCACCGCGCTGTGACGTCACCAAACTGCTGTGTGGCATCACACTCCGTTTGCGGAACTGTTGTTGTTTGCTGATTCCGCGTAATAAAAGAGCGCCAATAAATCCCACCCCCCCCATCCCCCCTCCTTTTCCGCCCCCCCGCGCTGCTGCTCTCAGCGGCTCATTTAATTTGCCGGCCTAGCGAGTGGGGCAGTATTTCGGCCACGCCGAGATATTTCCGTCAGATAAGATTATACGGACGGGAAGTCCCGCGGCCAGCCAGCCGGGCCCAGACGAAGACCCCCCGCTGAGCAGGCAAAGGTCTGCGTCGTGCAGCCAGTGCTGCCTCTCTGTCTAACGCCCGGCAACAGAGGTTGGGAGAGAGAGAGAGAGAGAGAGAGAGAGAGAGAGAGAGAGAGAGAGAGAGAGAGAGAGAGAGAGAGAGAGAGAGAGAGAGAGAGAGAGAGAGAGAGAGAGAGAGAGAGAGAGAGAGAGAGAGAGAGAGAGAGAGAGAGAGAGGAGAGAGAGAGAGAAAGAGGGGGGAGAGAGAGAGAGAGGGAGAGGGAGAGAGAGACTGCGCACAGCCCGGCTGTAAACAGGCGCTGCATAATCAGCACGCGATACCGACACTGGGAGAGAATATTTTCCGAGTGTCCGGGTTCAAATACCTATGGTGCACATTTTATTTTTTGAGTGTCGGGGTTGAAATTGCGACATCCTGAATTTTTTTTCGAGTGCCCGGGTTCAAGTACCCACGACGATAGAAAATAAAAATCCGAACATCCGGGTTCAAGCACCATACCGCAAGAATTTTTTTAAATCCTGTATCTGCGGGTTCAAATACCACGGCTCTGTCGAGGGTGTGATTTTGGAACGCTCCGCGCGTTTCGCGGCTGGCTGGAACGTACCCTTGGCCAGTCTCCACCACCGGCCCAGGTACTGTATATTTCCGCGCCCACGGAAAAGGTTCCGCACGCAAACAAAACGCCCCACATGTCGGCACGACATGTCACCATTACCACGCCCTTGCATTAGCCTTATGTAATAAAAACAACGCAGAATTTTAAAATAATCACATTTAAGTTAGGTTTTTCTTTCTCCAGTCTTTTTTCGCCGCCTGCCCGCCTGCCGGCTGCAGCGCACCGCACACACGACAAGGCTGCGGCGGGTGGTGTGGAGACCGTGCTCCCAAGGGAGTGAGACCGGGCCTGTTGTTGTTGTATTTGTTGTTGCTGCTGCTGCTGTTGTGTATATATAGTCTTGGATTTAATGGACGTGCTACGTTGAAGCATATACAGAGTGGCGGGGGATTATTTTTGAGCCAAAGCTCGGCGGCACACGGCACGAAGGAAGTCGTTACTTCCAGAGAGAGAGAGAGAGAGAGAGAGAGAGAGAGAGAGAGAGAGAGAGAGAGAGAGAGAGAGAGAGAGAGAGAGAGAGAGAGAGAGAGAGAGAGAGAGAGAGAGAGAGAGAGAGAGAGAGAGAGAGAGAGAGAGAGAGAGAGAGAGAGAGAGAGGAGAAATCTACAAAAAGCATGGGCAGGCGCACCTACCCGTGCGCTAAATAAAACTCGTCTCGCGTTGCGTCTTATCTCGGATTTATTATTTTCGTTTCGTCGAAATAAAGGAAGATACCACGCGGTCGCGGGCAGCAGCAAGCAGTAGGGGGGGGGGGGGGGGAGGGCTTTGCTTTCGGGGCGCAGTGGGCGCGGTCATGCAGGGGTGCGATAGGAAACGCGGAAGTACAGCGGGTACTCTGGGGCAGGGCATGGCAGGTCGGGGCGGGGCAGGGAGCACCCAGTCACAGTCCGGACAGACACTGCTATGCGTACCGCCTCGTACCGCTGAGCACAGCTCCATTCCCGCCGCGCGTGTGCGCGTGTGCGTGGCCCGGTGTCGGTGCCGTGTCCAGGGGGACTCTATAAAACGACCCTTTTTCTCCGCCCCCTCTGTCTCTCTCTCTCTCTCTCTCTCTCTCTCTCTCTCTCTCTCTCTCTCTCTCTCTCTCTCTCTCTCTCTCTCTCTCTCTCTCTCTCCCCCTCTCTCTCACTCTCTCCCGTGTCCCGTCTCGCTCGCCCTTCATGGGTTTTGCTGCGAGCAAGGGTCACTGCCGAGTTTATTTCTGGGCCCCCGCTCTGGTGCGCTCTGTGGGCATGGAGGCCTATGACGGGGGCGGGGCGGGGCGGGGCGGGGCGGGACGGGGCGAGGGTCTTCCGGGACATCGCCCACTTCGACACCAGTTTATATCGCCCTGCCCTCACCGTACTCCACACGCCGCCCGGCCGCCGGGGACATTGAAACACGCGCCGCTTGCCGAGTTTTTGGACTCGGCACGACTTTTTCGGGAGGCGCTGCGTACTCTGTTAGCTTCTCCCCGCCGTGGTTGTGGCCGCGGTCCGGGCCGCCTCTACGGACGCGGTATCGGGGCGCCGTATCTCGGCGGGGCGGGGACGGGCGAGGGGTGAATCAGACAGCCCCGCCCAGCCCAGCCCAGCGGGGCCCGGATGCATGGGTAACCAACACGCCACCGCCGCAGTGGCCGCGGGGGACCTCCGGGGGGCCGCGGGGGGCCGCGGGGGGCCGCGGGGGGCCGCGGGGGGCCGTCTCCGCCACACGAGCACCCCACCGTCGTGGCCCTGGCACCGCTGCCCCGGTGTCTGTTTCAGCGGCCAAAGCGGTGACCTCCGCCCTGACGCGGACCGTCGCTATGCCTCGGCCTCCGACGGCCTCCACTACCCCGGCCGGGCCCCCGGATGGCCCCCGGGCGGCTCCGGGACTGTAGCCTCTGCGTCCGGCTCCGGCCCTCCGGGGCCGCCTCATCGGCTGATATATGGGGGTTGTCACGGAGCAGCCCAGCGGGTTTATTATGAAGAGGGTGTCGGAGGGGATGAGGAGCGCGGAGCCCGGCGGAGCCCGGCGGAGCCTCGGCCAGCCGGCCCCAGCACAGCCCGGATCCAGGACGAGGCACACCAGACCAGGATGGCCGAGCGGCCGCATGGCCCGAGGAGAGCGCGGAACTCCACCGCGTCCTTGTGGAGGGGGTTTACTGCTTGCTTGTCACGGTATGTCCAGTGCCGTGCCCCCCTCTGCTCCTCTCCCCGCTCGAACTGTGCCACGGCATACATGACGAGTCCAGCCTGGTCGATCACAACGACCACCAGCCACCAGCCCGTGCACACGCTGAACACCAACTATTCAGGGACCGTGTGGCGAGCGACGACAGAAAACATGTCCTCTGCTATCGGAACCCCTTCACTCATTCCGAACTGCAGCGAGAGTAGTCGTATGCCGTGTGACCCCCCCCGGTGCAAAGCTGGAACGCAGCGTACCACCCATGGCCCTCGGGATGGTTTAGCCCCCGAGTCGGTGTGGGGGGGGGGGTACACGGCCCCTGGGGATGGTGTACCCCCGAGTCGGTTGGTGGGGGGTACATGGCCCCTAGGGATGGTGTACCGGGGGGTACAGTTTCAGGGGGGGTAAGTGGTCCCTTTTACACATACTGTGGGGTCGCCGTACCCCGTCGGCATAGCGGGGCCGGCACGCCACTCAGTCCGCGTTACGTTACATATCCAGTTTATATCCATATTATATCCATGTCAGGTCCGCCGTGCCTGGCCGGGCCGCCGCCGACGCCTCTGGACCTCTGGACTGGGACTGCTTGTTGAATATGCATGTTCGTGTTCGCCGGCCGACGGGGAGGCGGCGGGGCGGGACGGTCTATTAATTTGTATGACTTGTCCTTTACTTTTCCCTCCAGTTTTATTAAAGCTGTGACCGTGCCACAGTGCCCTTGGAGAGCGAGCTGAAACGTTTGCGGACGACACAGGGATCACGGGGATCAACGCCCATGTTTAATGATGTCTTCATTTTTGAGCCGAAGCGGAGCGAGTGCCGTCTACATCGACATCCACGACGCTTTTTATTCCGCTAGTTCATCCCCACCACACAGTGCCATTGGCCTACCGACTGTTATCACGTTCGGGCTCTCTCGCACACCGCTAGGTGGCAGCACAAAAACGGGCGGAGCTATCCCACAGTTTTACCAACTTTCGCATTCGTCATAATTTTGATGTTATTAATATATCATCATTGGATACTCTTTTAAAGGCAACTCAGTGCTGGAACGGCTAGATTTTTTTTTCTTTTCGGCGATGTCAGTGACCTTTCTCTCGCTTTCGGACATCTCCTCGCCCTTCCCGCACCACCCGCGTGACATGCCACAGAGTTACAGGGCGAGAGAGAGAGAGAAGACAGAGAGAGAGAGACAGAGAGGGAGAGGGAGCGGTCACGCACGTCCCCGAAGTGCCCTGTCACTGTCAGCCCATTCTTCTCCAACTCACTTATTGCCCGCGCTCAGCCCACGAAAGGGGGGCGGATCGGCGTTTGCCCGCCGCCGCACACACATATAAAAGGGCGTCAAAGTTTCCTGTAGTCGTTTTGCCGACGATTAAGTAGTAAGTAGGGTTCACACTGCGAGAGAGGAGAGCGGAGCGGAAGAGTGAGGAAGAGAGGGAGAGATAGTGGGAATCGATTGTCTCCCCCTTCCCAAATTTCCCGCATGTCCCGAATCACCCTGTTCTACAGTAGTTAGTAGGTGTGCGACAGCCGTGGCGTGGGCCCTAGGGCCATAGGGGGCCGCAGGGGGCCGATGGGGCAGCTGCCATGGGCACGCCGCTGACACCCCGCTGACACGCCGCAGGCACGCCGACTGAGCACGCGGAAGAGCTTTCCACCTTCGCACAGGAAAAGATAATTCCCGGGGGGCACCATTACCGCACCTGCAAGGACATGGGGTGGGATGGGGGGATAATGTGGGGAAGGGGTGAGGGGGGGGGGCAGGGGCCGGGAGCGGCCATCCCAGCAGGTGGCTACAGCAGTATTCCCAATCCCGGGGGAGCCCGCTGCTGCCGCTCCGTGAGGCGAGGGGGTAAGCAGGAGAGGTTGTTGGGGGGTTGGTTGGGGGGGGGGGAAGCTCATGGGGGTTGAGGAGGCCCGGAAGCCGACTTGTCTGAAAAGGGGACCGCAGAAATCACCGCCTGGGACCCACCATCAGGCAACATTTATTTTTTCTGGAGAGAGAGAGAGAGAGAGAGAGAGAGAGAGAGAGAGAGAGAGAGAGAGAGAGAGAGAGAGAGAGAGAGAGAGAGAGAGAGAGAGAGAGAGAGAGAGAGAGAGAGAGAGAGAGAGAGAGAGAGAGAGAGAGAGAGAGAGAGAGAGGAAGACGGTGTTGCCTGATGACTGCCGCCGGTTGGCAACAACGTTGGATTACTCCCCGCCCCACGCTCCCCACTTGCCAGCGGATGCCAGCGGATGCCAGCGGATGCCCCACCGCGTGGCGGCGGCGTCGTCTTCCCCGTCGTTCCATATTTAATGCCAGGAGCGCGGCTGTGCGACGAGGAAGGTCACGGGGCCGCCTGCCGCCTCTGTCGCACCCCATGGCGCCCTCGGTACATGTGTGTGTGTGTGGCAGCCAGCAGGCCGCGGCGGTGGTTACCATTCTGACGGCGAGGAACACGTCACACGTAACTTTGGACCGGGCGGTGTCTTCCCGCGGTGAACGCTAATTGGCAGCCGCCGGGTCGTTGGAGAGGTTCGCAGGCCGCCGGTGGCCGCCGGTGGCCGCCTGTGGCTCCGAGGCAGGTCAGGGCGCAGGCCGCCTGTCTGTTCTGTTCGCGCCGGTGAGAAATGAGGAGCGGCCCGAAAATGGCCTGTTTTCCCCTCTCTACCTTCCCCTCCCCCGCTGCTCCGCTCCGCCCAAACGCATGTCTAATTCATGCGGGCCCTGTGCACGCTGAGCGGTGCCGGCCCGGCGGCAAGGCCAACACACACACACACACACACACACACACACACACACACACACACACACACACACACAGCGGGTGGACGTCTTACTCGGATAGATAGGGGGCATCAATCCGACGCCAAGCTGCTGCTGCTGCTGCTGCTGCTGCACCTGCTGGGACCACAACGCCGCCGGCGTCTCTCCCGCCCAGCACCAGCAGCCCGCGTTCATGCGAACAGAAGCACGTGGCTTATCGCAGACCGGCGTGGCAGTGACGGCATGCCTCCAGGCAGGCAGTGTATCCCCAGGGGCCATGTGCCGGGGGTACACTACACCTAGAGGGACCATGAACTCCCTCCCCGGGGGGCACAATAACCCTAGGGGCCATGTCCCCCGGGAGGACAAACGCCCTAGGGACTTTGTGCCCCCCGCTGACCACCTTGGGGCACACCAGCCCTGGGAACTATGTACCCCCGGGGAGCACACTAGCCCTGGGGACTATGTGCCATGTGCCTCCGCTGACCGCCTGCCTGGGCATGCCATCACACTGACAACACCGGCACCACCAACCTCTCCTCACTCGTTGACAGCCTGCAGCGTAGGCTGACCCGCAGCGCACGGGGGCGGGCGGGTGGCCTACCTCGACACCCGCAGGCGCTAGGCAGCGGCCCAGCAACCCAGCCTGAGCGGCCGGGCCGGGCCGTGTGCTGCTGCCGATGCAGCCGCTGCTGCCGCTGCTGCCGCTGCTGCCGCTGCTGCCGCTGCTGCCGCTGCAGCCGCTGCTGCCGCTGCTGCCGCTGCTGCCGCTGCTGCCGCTGCTGCCGCTGCTGCCGCTGCTGCCGCTGCTGCCGCTGCTGCCGCTGCTGCCGCTGCTGCCGCTGCTGCCGCTGCTGCCGCTGCTGCCGCTGCTGCCGCTGCTGCCGCTGCTGCCGCTGCTGCCGCTGCTGCCGCTGCTGCCGCTGTTGCCGCGTCCTCCCCATCATGCGCAGACAGCGGAGGCCACCGTGGCATCCCCCCAGCGGAGAGATAAAAGAAAAATAGAAAGTCTCCGACGGCGGCAGACTTTCCAATTCAAACATCGCGAAAGCCGTCCATTATCTTGCCGGCGCCGTCACATATAATCGGCGGATCAACAAATTAACGCGGCCAGCGGCTGGCGGGCGCGTGTGGGGGAGGTGGGGGGGGGGGGGGGGGGTGGCGCCTGTGCTCGGCACGGCGCCTGTAGCCGACCGCCGCCCCCCGCGGGCCCCCATTCATCGGTGGAGTCTTGTGGATATCGCCGCGTTTGCCAAAAGGGCCGTGCCTCCGGCCTCCATTCGAGTGTGTCTGCCCGCTCCGTCTCACTCTCCGTTTCACGGTCTCCTCTTTCTCTCTCTCTGTCTCTATTTGTCTCTCTTCTCTCTCTCTCTCTCTCTCTCTCTCTCTCTCTCTCTCTCTCTCCTCTCTCTCTCTCTCTCTCTCTCTCTCTCTCGCCCTCTCACGAGTCCTTCGCGCACCGCTCTGCCCTCCGCCCTCGCGCCGATACTATCTCCATGTTTTCGTCCCGATCCGGCCGGCAACTTACGCGGCGCGGCCGGACGGACTGCCAGAGCGGGTGGGCGGGAGGAGCCGCAGGGCCTTCATGGTGGGCTGGAGGATGAAGCAGGGTAAGCCGGGGGAGGAAAACAACAACTAGAAGTAGAAGAAAAGTAAGTAGAGCAGCAACTCTAAATGTGTACACTCTGCCTGATTGGAGGCCACGGCCGGCGGCCTTGCTGGCGGCGTTCGCATGTCCCCAGTCATGGAATATTACGAAGAGGCGGGGACCGGCGGGGCGGAGGAGACCGAAGGGGCGGAGAGGACCGGAGGGGCGGAGGAGACCGGAGGGGCGGAGGAGACGGAGGGGACGGAGGGGACCTCCCCTGCCCCCGACCGCCAGGACCGTGTGTGTGGGGAGCGCCGGCGACGCGGTCTGAAAAGGGATAGGATACGGGCAGCAGCAGCAGCAGCAGCTGTAGCAGCAGCAGAAGCAGCAGCAGCAGCAGCGCGGCGAGTCCGGCCAAGTCAGCGCCGGTATAGAAACGGCATCAGCGCCATCCTTAGTCAGCCCCCCCGCCCCCGAGGCGGCGGCCTCAGATACTACCACGCGGCCATTTCTTCCTCTGAAATTATTGGCTATATTTCCCCCCCGAAATGTAGTAGTGGTAGTTTTCACTGTTGATGCATTCCGAAATAACTGGTGAAATAAATACACGCGGACAGTTCTCGGTCGTGTAGACCCCCCCCCCCCCCCCCCCCCCCTCTCTCTCTCTCTCTCTCTCTCTCTCTCTCTCTCTCTCTCTCTCTCTCTCTCTCTCTCTCTCATCTCTATTCGAGCGTGCCCCTGCGACAACAACATCACATATTCTACTCGCGGTCCGTGTGGCCAGCAGGCGGCCAGCAGGCGGCACGGGGCTACGAGCTGAGGAGTTTGGGGGGTTGGGGGCGCGCTGGGCGCTGGGTGGATTCGGATGAGCCTCGCCGGGGTGGGATGGGATGAGATGAAGTGAGGGGTGGGGAGGAGAGAGAGAGACACACTCTCACATTGAGAGGGAGAGTGTAAAAGATGGGACGCTGGGGGGTCAACATGGGGAGCATGGGATCGAGTTGATCCCCAAAGCGTTTTTCGCCGCTTTCGGCGCGCGCCAGTCCAGCCAGCCGGGCCGTGCCCACCCCGCCCGGCTCCGCTGTGCCGCGGGTTCGTTGCCCCCCACGGCCTGCTCACCCGCCAGCTCGCTGCCAGCCCGCCAGCACTTGCCATACTTGGCGTGCAGTGAGCATTGCCATCATTTCCTCCGTGCTTTTCCTGCACCGCCCACCAACAGAGATAAAAAATAAAAATGTTGCTGAAATTTTAACACGGACATTTACGACTCGGCGGTGCCTGGGCGGCCACGGGGCCGGCGGGGGGGGGGGGGAGCACGGCACTGAGGAGGGAGCCTAACCAGCCCAGGAACAATTCAGCGCCGGGCTCAGCGCCGGCCGCAGTGGAGGACGCAGACCACAACACCGAGGCCGCCGAGGACACCGACGACGACCCCCGGACGACTCCCGGACGGCCGCCCTCGCCGCCGCCGTGCATGATGCAGCACCAGGAAGAGCACACGCGCGGCGCAGCGAGCAAGCAGTCTGAGGAGTTGCATTGATTGTACGGTGAGCGCTGCTCTGCTCAGCCCCCGGCCAGCCCTGGCCGCCCCTGTGGCGTGACAGCCGAAGGCGGCCGAGGCGAAGGGACGGGGCGGATGAATTGTTAACGTAAAGTCGCGGCGTCTCGTCATGACCTTGTCCTCTTAATCTCTCTCTCTCTCTCTCTCTCTCTCTCTCTCTCTCTCTCTCTCTCTCTCTCTCTCTCTCTCTCTCTCTCTCTCTCTCTCTCTCTCTCCCCCCCCCCCCTCTCTCGCTCTCCCTCCCTCTCGTTTCCCGCCCGCCACCTTCGCCTTACTGTTTCAATTAGTGCGTGAATAATCCCCCCGCCGAGCGCTGCCCATACACTGCCCATGGTGCTGCCCGCAGCACTCGCACAGCTTATTCGCAGAGAGGACGAACTAATTAAATAACGAGCCGTGGTGCCCGGCCGGCCCGGCCGAGAGGCCCCGCAGGCAAGCCCACGGCACAACACGACCCTTAGCAACGTCTTTCTTTGCGAACCCAGATTATTATTATTACTATTATGATTATTATTATTATTATAACTGTCACTGCCAAAGTTTTTGGAATTCCTAGCCAACACGCAAGAACACTGCTCGCTCAGAAAAACGCGCAGGTGAGCCACAACAAATTAATTTGCGTCTGTTAAAAAAATCGAATACGAATTTCACCCCTCTTCTCCGTACCCTTCAACCTACCCCCATGAGCGTCTCCCGCGGACGTGGGCTCGGACACAACGATCTATTACTTTACGATAAACTTTTAATAAAACGGCACACAAGAGGACTGCCGGCCGGTTTGTCGCAGGGCCGGCTATGATGGATCGTACGGCGGCGCGGTGTGGTTGGTTGTTTGACGGCGACAGTTGGCAGTCCTGGTGCTGTACTGGTGTGTTGTGGTGGCACGACTGGAGTCGCTGACCCTTGCCAACGCCACGCCCCGCCACGCCACGCCACGGCGCCAAGCTGACGGCGACCCTCCGGTCCGCCCGCGTCATCGGCCCTTCCCCCGCTGCGTCACGGGACACGACGTGAGGCCAGCCGGCCCAACAGCAGTGCTGCCATCGCAGCAGGGAAGGCGCGCGACAATAGAGGTTTCCAAATGAGACTTGGAAACGGAAGCTGAAGAAGAAAAACACTTCCTGACCGGAAACTTTCGAAGACAGGTATGAGAACATCCATGCGCAAGAGTCTCGTCAGATATAGGAAATAACCTCCACTTTCACTAAAAAACGACATTCAAGTTTCTCATACGTGCCCTCGAGAGTTTCCAATCTGGAAGAGTTTTTGTTCTTCAACGTCGGTTTCCAACTCTCAGTGGAAACCTCTTTTACCTTCCCACTAGGCAATTTATTGAATAGAAATCAAAGAGCTCTAAATACTTGAAAAAAAAAGTTCTAAAAAAAAAGTTGTCAATCTTTGAAAGGGCCACCGGTTTTGTTTAGGGCCGCAAGGCGAGTGTGGCCATCACTATAGCAACATAATAATGACGGCTGTTTGGTGGTCAACGAAGATGGCGTGCCACACACACACACACGCACGTACGCACACACACACACACACACAAGGCGAGTCGATTAAAAAGTACACGCGCAGCTATTAAAGGTCCTGGCCATTATTTAGCACCCCCCTCTCCCCCTCCCTCTTTCGCACCAACAGCCCTTTCGCACCAGGTGGCCGCTCTCTTCATTTTTAACGCACTCGCGTGGGAAAACCCGGGTGGTGGTCGGTGTCCTGTCTTTATTCCTTCCCCTTTGCTCTTTTTTTCGTCCTTCCAAACCTGCCACCAACACCTTACATATTTCGTGAGCGGCTTATGCTGTTCACTTCTACAGCGGTATGTGTGTGACACACGTGTTGCCATGCGATACGTCACACACACACACACACACACACACACACACACACAGAGGTGGGACATTGATTGAGCTGTTTAACGTCTGCCTCCTCCGGCACACACCGGGGTAGAGAGAGACAGACAGACATAGAGAGGGGTCGTAATTGCGGAGTGGGGTGTGTGTGCAGCGGTCGTAATGGTGTAATAACCGCTGGCCATTCCAGCCCACCACCAGCCCCGGGACTGCCGCGGCTGCTGCTGGCGACGGCCACACCTCATTCCTCCGCTCGCGGCCGCCGGCCCAGCCGCGGTGGTGATGCCGGCGCCCATATTCGGCTGCTGATGCACCCTTTCATTCATGTGCAATCACGTCCAGTCCAGTCCCATTCCAATCACCAGACACCGAAATGATATTCCGAAAAAAATTCAGAGCGAGAAAAAAAAGCCTGATGGCATGTTTGACCGCTGTTGACAAAACCTATGTCGTCCCGGCTTCCGCCAGGACCCCTGCCTTCAACTTCGGTGATCTTACGGGAACCGGTGCTTTACGGCTGCTAGTTGGCCCCGGGACACAGCACTAGAACCCGCTACCCGGCTTGCGCCGGACGGATCTCCCGGCAACCCCTAGCCCGCGCCAATGCGCGAGGCCCCCTCCGCTAACCACGGCCTCCGGGACTCCATCATACTGTAGTGCCCTTCAACCGCAGTCTGGTTTGGCCCCACTCATCGTGGGAGTCCGCCCCTGCGAAGATTTGGAGGACATAGGTTCCCTTCGTACACGGCCGAAGCCGCTGTACTCTACTCGCTACGTACCGAGTAGCGGCATGTCCGCACCTGCCAGATTCAGAGAGAGGAAAACAGAAGCTTCGAACCCTAGAAGCTCTGTACATCCCCCGAGTCTCCCCCTGGATTTCTCCAGAGGCACAGAACGCCCCCCGGGCGGGACCCTCGAATCTAGGGAATTGAACCCTAGACCCTCGGGACCGGGGGTTTGTGCCGGCGGCGCCTTAGCCCGCACGGTCGCTTGGACAGCCATACCTGTGCCGCGTTCGGAAGTATTCTCTAGCCACTGTCCTCTGAGCTGTGTCACAAGAAAAAGTTGAGCGACCGGCAAGATTTGAACCCCGGACCTGCCGATCGCCGGCCGGTCCGCCTACCCATCCGGCTACCGAGCCACGATGGTGCGCGCAGCGCGCTCCCGCCACTCTAGCTCCGCAGAGCAGAGCGGAACATCGAGGAAAAAAATTACACAAACCGCGTGTGGTGCCGGTTAGGCCGGCCGTTCTAAAATAGGGTGTTCCAAGCGAATCCTGCAACGGAAGTGTAGTGTTACGCAAAGTCGTGATGGTTGTGGGGGCTTCTTTTCATTCTCCTCACTTCTGTTTTCACGACGAGAGAAAATTGGTCATCTGACCTCTTAACGGAATCCGGCCAACAATCCAAATATTTTCAAACCCTCTCAGGAATTTAAAAAAAAAATCAAATCTTAAATGTGATACAGAAAGTAAAAAAAAAAAAAAAAGAGAAAGGTAAAAAGTGACCGTTGCCCAAAATTGGGCGGTGCTCATGACTGCTTCACGCTCGTCCCGGTGATTTCCGCGCGGCCCCTCGGCAGAGATGGGAATGAAGTGGGCGTGGCGCCTCGGGGCATTATCATCAATAATAGACAAGGCGGTTCTCTGCCGGGCTGCCGGGCTCAGGCCGGTGACACCGCAGCTGCTCTGCCGACACACGGTGGGATGGGCTTGCCGAGGGATTTCCTGGTGAGACCCCCCGCAGAGCCGGGCCCCGTCCGGAAGGTGGAATTCCCGGGGCCGAACCGAACAGGGGGAGCCCGGCGATGATGCGGACAGGGGAATCACAGCCGCGGCATTAGAGTCCGGGCGCAACGCGGGGACCGGAAAACTGGTTTCGCCTGACTGCAGCTTCAGACTGGCTGCGGGATCGAATACTATCACTTGTCACTTCCCTTTTCACCTCAACTTAAACTTTCACTTTCACCACAACTTTCACTTTCACTTTCCACCGGCGGCCGACACAGCCAGCGTAGGTCGGGGACGGGTGTCCGGCAGGTCCCGGACGACTCGCCCGTGAGGACTTGACGGCCGACTTATACTCACGTCGCATCACGGCATCGGGCCAACAATCAACAGATGACCGCCGGGCTGTTGGTTCCTGGCTGTTGGAGCTGGCGGTGGTGGTGGTGGTGGTGGTGGCGGTGGTGCTGCTGCTGCTGCTGCTGCTGCAGCCGGATGCGGCTGACGGCCACAGTGACGGCGTCGCCGCCCGCCGTCCTCCCATGTGCCGTCCGCCGGCGCGTCCCGTCCCGCCGCCGCCCGGGGGGGCCCGCGGCTCCGTGGTCGCGTGCCGTGTCGCGTGCTGTTCGCGTGCCGTCGCTCTCTCCGCGGTGTCCGGAGGCCGGCGGGCGGTGCGGCTCGTGCGGGCGCGTGCTGGCGCCGGGCCGCTGGAGGCGCTATGGCTGTGGGGGCGGGCAGCGGTCGCGGCGCGCGTCGGCTCCCAACTGCCGGCAGCGGACCAGCCAGCCCGCGCGCGTCCTGGAGGCGGCCAGTGGGGGCGGTGGGGGCGGCTCCCCACCCCCCGAGGCCCCCCCACGCAGAGCGCCGCCTCCAGCAGGGCCGCCGCCGGCCGCCGCCAACGACTACAACCGGGCCGCCGTAATCAGATGAATGGTCGCGTGTGATGTGGCCGCCCGCCCCCGCCCGCCCCCGCCCGCCCCCGCTTGGCCGCGTCCGCCCCTGTCGTCATGTTTGTTTACATGCTGTCCGACCGGCTCGGCTCCTCCGTAGGCCGTCCAGGAAACACGTAGCGCTCATCTCTCCTCGTCGCACTCGAGCGGTTCTCCCTTTTCTCTATCTCTTTTGCCTACTCTTCTTTTCGTAGTCTCGCTTCCTTTTCTTCGGTCCTCTGCTGTGCACCCTTTTGCCTGACCCTCGCCCGTCGCCCCACTTCGCGCGCGCGCGCACACACACACATCTCTATATCTTTCTTCAGCTTTCTTTCGCTCTGTCCCTTGATGTCTCCCTTATCCGAAAATCTATCAGGAAAAGACGTTCCTGGAACGCGTGCGCACACTCAGATCGTGGTATAGGAAACAGGGGTGGGAGGGGAAGAGAGATATATAGATAGATAGATAGATAGATAGATAGATAGATGGTGAGAGAGAGAGAGAGAGAGAGAGAGAGAGAGAGAGAGAGAGAGAGAGAGAGAGAGAGAGAGAGAGAGAGAGAGAGAGAGAGAGAGAGCAGAATGGGGCGACGTCCTTCAGTCCGGAACGAAACGCTGCTTTGGCCGTCGTTGGAAGTACAGACAGCAGTGGCTCGCTCTGCTGTTTCGAGGGGCGGATCAGAAACTCTCCGACAACGTTCTCGGCGAGCGGACCAGGAAGGGAGTGGGTGGTGGGGGCTGGTGAGGGGAGGTTGGGGTGGCGGTGGGTTCGCTCTGAAACCAGGTAAAGTGGTATTAGAGGCCCGTCCGTTAGTGTCGTCATGTCCTTGTTGTTGTTGTGGGGATGGCAGCAGGCATTTAGCTCAACTGTCTCACTCGTATCACATATAGCAAGTGTTGCGGAACGATATGTGTCGAAAACATTCCCTTTTTTTTTCTATTTTCTCTCCCACTTCTTCTCTCTTTCTCTCTCCGGCCTATTGTCCCCTTTCCTCTGCTGTAGAGGAAAGAGCCCCCCCCCCCCTCCCTTTCCACTTCCGGTGTGCGGCGCTGAGGTCCAGGGGGCGTTGAGATTAGCCCAAGTGGCCGGAGCCGCCCGGCTAAGCAGGCCAAGCCCCGCCAAGCCCTCATCGGCAGGCCCACCTCACTTCACTTCGGAGCGCATTAAAAAATATTTCAGAGAAGTCCTTCGATTACACACGATTACATGTGATTACATGAAATTCCAATCACTTGTGGTTGGAATCATCTGCAGATTATGACATGAAATTAAAATACGTCTGCCTCTACAACCTTGTACCCTGTTCAAACCTTACTCTGCCTTCGTTACGCCTTGTCCTACCTTGCTCCGCCCTGTTCTAACCTTGTTCCGATTTGTTCTACTTTGTTGGGTGCACTGAGTGAAACCCCGCTTGGGCCGGCCGCACTTGCCCGGCGCCGCCTTCTCTGGCAGCGAAAATGAAGCGGTAAGGGAGGCAAAGCGCGTCGAGTAAAAGGTGAAGCAGGGGATGAAAGAAGCAAAAGTGAAAAGGCCGGTGTGCGGTCTGTGCCATCTCTCTCTCTCTCTCTCTCTCTCTCTCTCTCTCTCTCTCTCTCTCTCTCTCTCTCTCTCTCTCTCTCTCTCTCTCTCTCTCTCTCTCTCTCTCTCTCTCTCTCTCTCTCTCTCTCTCTCTCTCTCTCTCTCTCTCTCCCCTCTCTGATGAGGATTGCTCCCGCGTCCGATAGCCTCGCCTGGCCGGGCTCCGTCGGCACTCGTTGGACTCTGGAGTCGGGGCCTCGGCCGGCAGCAGACCGTGAAATCGCTGCGCACTTCACTTGAGCTAGGCTGGGCTGCACAGGGCTGCACTGGGCTGCACAGGGCTGCACTGGGCTGCACTGGGCTGCACTGGGCTGCACTGGGCTGCACAGGGCTGCACAGGGCTGCACTGGGCTGCACTGGGCTGCACAGGGCTGCACAGGGCTGCACAGGGCTGCACTGGGCTGCACTGGGCTGCACTGGGCTGCACTCCTTCCTTCTTGATCTCCTCTAATCCGCACCGGAGCCTGGGTACCTCCGCCGGGGGTTTGTTGAAGAAGAGATGTGTCGAAGCCCGCGGGCTCTGGAGGCTCGAGGACTCGGTATTACGGCGGCTGATATTCTCATATTTCTGCGCCGCGGTGGTGGTCAGGCCATGGCGGCTCCACGGCACAAAGCGCCCTCTCTGGCCTCAGCAAAGGGGTGCGCGAAATTAATTCATAAAATAGCGTCGAAGGTGGAGTGTTTAGAGGCCAGCGTCAGGCTTGTTCACGTGCACCTCGACTTCCAACAGGGAAAAGTAGGAAACAACCGTAGGAGTTTGGCACGGGAACGAAAGTGGGGGGGGGGGGGGGGAGGGGGGTACCGTGTGGACAGGACAGCACAGCCTGTTCCTAACAACAGTACAGGTCTTTCATGCGAACAGCTCTGCATTTTACGGAACCGCGTAAGGGACGCAAACACAGTACATGAGGCAAACCTCTGCTGAGCACCTGCTGAGCACCTGCTGAGCACCTGCTGGCGGCGCCGGCAGCCGTGTCGCTCAGCCGCGTGCTCAGCCACGCCGCTCAGACCGGCGCTGTAGAGTCCACTACTTACCTGCAACAGAGAGAGACACACACACATTTAAGAAAACACCTCTGGCTGTGACAAGGGTTTGTCCACGAAAGCACGTCATGCCCATTTCCCGCAGCGATTGTGAGAGGTTAGACTCGCGCGCTCTAGCACCCGAGAAAAAGAATGGCTCTGCTAATCTAGCTAAGATTTTTGCTCCTTCAGCGAAATTTCCACTAACAATCCAGCGACCATTTTCAGGGCCATTTTCTAGCTGCTCCAGTAATATTTTTTCTCATTCAGCGAAAGTGTTGTTTTGGTTAGCGGATAATTCGCTGGTAACGCAAAGAAATCCAGAGGCATACATATTTAGCGATTTTTTTTTCTTTTTTCCCCTTTTTCCTTTTTTTTTGTGTGGTGCCGCGAGTCGAGGTGTGGTTACATGTACACCGCTGCATACTCGTCGCGCTCCGGTGGTTCCTGGACGATCCCTTCATCACATGACGTCGTTACCCGGCCCAGCGCGCGGCCGCGCATAAACCCTTCTGTGTCCCCTTCCTCCTTCCTCCTGGGGCCGCGTGCGGGGCCTCCCGGCCTCCGTCCTGCTCCCTCCGGGCCTGCGGGCCCGCCGGCGCAGCGGGAGGGACAGAGACAGGCGCGGCCGCGTTCCGGACCGGCCCTCGAGTACCACAACCACCGAGTCTCGACTCACGCCTGGCAGCCTCAGGGCAGATTTAATGAAAACGACGGGCTGAAGGCACGACGGGAACGGAAACACTAGGAAATAATGTTTACCCTGCTTCCTCAGCCAAGATGGCCAAGAAAATCAATACTGTGATTTGATGTTTCTGAGAAGTTGGCAGAGGAACTGAATCTGCAGGGCGGGAAAAAATCCTGTCACCCCCAAAACACCATAGCCTAGACTGTTTAGTAGCACTGAACTAACCCGTCATGATGTTGGGAGAGGTCAGGGATCGCGTTACGGCCCACCCCCTACGCCCCGGCACCACGACCCCTAGCCGAGATAGCAAGTGGGCAGAGCCAACACTGCATGCCATATTCGATTCAACGACCCCCCCCCCTTCCCCCCCCGCTCTTCTCCCCTCCCCTTCTGAGCTTCCGTATCCCTCCCCCCCCCCCCCACTTGGTCCCACGGCCACTTCACCAATCTCCTTCTTCCTCACGATAAGCCCCCCTGCGCTCCGGGGGCGGCTGTCCCTTCGCCCCGAAGCTCCGAAATTCTCCCACGCAACCTCAACGGATAGCCCCTGGCCTCCCCTGGCCGCCCCTGCGGCCGCCCCTGGCCGCCCCTGGCCGCCCCTGGCCGCCCCTGGCCGCCCCTGGCCGCCCCTGGCCGCCCCTGGCCGCCCCTTGCCGCCCCTGGCCGCCCCTGGCCATTGCCCCAATGACAACAACACGGCTGGAGGAAAACAAGCCTGCTGTCCAGTCTCTCCGGCACCAACCACACGGAAAAAAAAACACATACACAAAAAAAGAATAACAGGATTAAACGATTAAAAATCTACCCATGCAATCATACAGGTTCAAAACCTAACGGGCATTATTATCTACGCAAAGCAGCTGCTCACGGACACCAAACAAGTAAAGGGAAAAAAATACGGTCTACACTGCACATGCGTGTCGCAATATATTGGCCGCACCGCCAAAGCAGCAGCCCCCGCCGCCAACCTGCCGGGCCCAAACTTCTCTGCCAGCGGCGTACTTTTGGCGCGCTCGCGCTGCACTTTCAAAAAGGTGAGTATGGAGGGGTTGGCAGCGCCGAGCTGCGGCCTACCGCCGCCGTCGAACCAGACTTAGCGGCCCGGGCCGCGCACAAGTTTGGTGCATGCCAAGCGGAATGTTTCTCGCTCTGCTCTGCCCGCCTCCAAGACGAGCCCGCGCCTCGACGGCCGCCTCGCCTCGCCTCTAAGCGTACGGTTCCCGTCAGCTTTGCCTTAAAAGCAAAAGTGTGTAACACTGTTGTCCTTCTGCACTATTTTCACTGAAAAAAAAAACAACAAAAAAACGACGGGCTTTGCGGTGAGTCGTTCGCCGACGTCTTCGCCGCGTGGCCCTCAAACTTCTATGGTTCTTGCTATGTGAGCGACTGCAACTTACGCATTAGCAAAACTAAAATACAAATATCTGCAGGTGGTGAAATAGAAATTCAATTTTTGTGTCTGCACATTCATCTATTAGTTTTGTTTTGTATTTATATCGCTACGCCTCTACGGTTTCCGCTAGTCGGGTGTACCAACTGCAAGCAGCGCGGGAGTCCGGCACCTACACATTGTTTGTGCAGGTCGTGCGAACTGTGTGGCGTTCGGACGGGTGTCTTTTCTCGGTTCTGCCCCTTATGGTTGACATGTCCTCCGTCGGCTGGCTTGTTGCGCGCCTGGAACAGGAACAGCATTTCGTTGAGGTTAGTTTTAGTCGCCAAAAACTTATTTTTCCATCTGTTTTTTTTTTTTTAATAAAGCAAGATGGGGTTTTAATTAATTTTCAGTGATATAACGAGAGAGGGGGAGAGAGACAGAGACGGACACGAAGAGAGGGAGAAGCAGGAGGAAGGAAGCAGAGGCGGCTGACGGGGTATGAGAACACACCGCCCGCCCGGGCCCGGCGCCGACACGCAGTCGGAGCCATTATAATTTCCCGCGCGCCGCTTTTCAGATCCAGGAACAGCGAACGGGAGAAAGAGAAAGAGAAGGGGGCGCAAACGAGTCGCGCGGCGCGGCACGGCAAGCGGCCAATTACGGCGCGAAATACTTTCGCGTGCGGCTTCAAATGAAGAGAAAAAAAAATGAAAAAGCAAAGCGTGGCATGTTTTGTCCCCCCTCCCGCACCCTCCAAAAAAAAAATGAAAAATAAAAGCAAAGACAGAAATAGAAGGAGGAAGTTAATTCGGGCACGCGGTTCGACCTGCGGCAAATCGGCGCGCCGGGTGACATTTCGAAACTCGAAACTCGGAATCTCTCTCCGAGTGGTTGGCGCTCATTTCTTTATACTTCCGTCGGACCTCGGCGGGCCGCGGGCTGCGGGCCACGCCCATGCGGATAATGGGAGTGGAGAGGACGGGACGGCACTGGATGACCGTCGCAGCGCCGTGCTGCCCGGCGTCCGGCGGGACAAACGGCAAGCCGTTCCAAATGAGACTCGGCGGCGGAGGGGAGGCGGGGAGGGAGGGGAGGGGAGGCGGGGAGGGAGGGGAGGGGAGAGGGTGACCTTGCGGGGATGCCAAGTCGTGAAGTGTGTGGCTGCGCCGCGGCCGCGGCTTTGCTTTTGAATTTTTCCAGCTTTGGCGTTGGCGCTCCCCGGCCGTGCGAAAGTGCCCCTCGCCTTGGTTAAGCTATTGTCACGCCTTACAGGGGTCTCGTCGTGGTGAAGGTAACCAGAAGTTCTCTATTTCTTAAATTAGTTATTTTTGTAAAAAGATGAAATAGCTGTAATTTTTCATGCATTCAAAATCATCGCCAATCAAACGACGGGGATAAAGTTGTGGCAACTCGACCAGATTTCTTGAGGTGGGTCCTAGCATGATTACCAGTCGCTGCACGAAGTCCAGTGAAGTTGCCACAACTTGGTCGGGGACTTCAAGTACTCACAAATGCGTGACATAAATTACCTCCTATCAATATGTTGAAATTTTCATATGGAGAATTTTGTGACAGTGCTGGGCTGCTGGACGTATGAAGTAGGCAACAAAGCCACACACAGCCCCTCGGGACGTGGGCCCGGGCCCCACCGCTAGCCACTCCCTCTGCCCCTCCGCCACCTGCCCTAGATCTACTTCACCGTGCCTCCAGAGCGGAGCCGACGCAGAGAAGTTGATGTCTAGACCAAGTCTCCCGGCTCGATGCCCTACCGCTGTATACACGCCTGGCACCCCGTACCCACCGCACTGTTCAGGTGATGACCAAAGTTTGGATTGTTTTTGTCCCTCCTGCGTGTGGGTGTCCCCCCCCCCCCCTCCCGGGGACACTGTTCCGAGTCGCTCTGGCCCTTCCTGGTGGTGTCTCTGCCCAACGCTACAATCACGATCACAGCGAACATGCTCTGCTCGTAGAGCGCCCGGTGGGTAGGCAACCTCGGCCCAGGCACGCATGCGTGTCGAGCGGGCCGGCCTATCCCGGACTCCACAGGGGCTCCCCTCCGCCGTTGAGGCGGCTCCTTGACCTTTGCGCTACCTTTCCCCATTTCGCTCCGCTGTACCCAACTTGGCAGTCTGTTCAAAACGGCCTTTAGCCGGGGACCCTCTCTTTTCCCGCCGTCTTCGAAACGTTTCAGAAAGTTTGCCACGTGTTGTGCTGCCGCTGCTGCTGCTGCTACCGCTGCTGCTGCTGCTGCTGCTGCTGCTGCTGCTGCCGCTGCTGCTTGCTGCTGCTGCTGGTGCCGTCTTCGAAACGTTTGCAGAAAGTTTGCCTGCTGCTGCTGCTGCTGCTGCTGCTGCTGCTGCTGCTGCCGCTGCTGCTGCTGCTGCGCTGCTGCATGCTGACTGTGTAAGGTGGCCCACTCACACATGCATGCACACACGTGTGCAGTGCGCGCACTCTCTTTGAAACACCAACACACACACACACACACACACAACACACACACACACCCGTCGGCCGGGCCCCCACGCCCCACCATGCGCCCCGCCCGACACTGGACGAATCCTCGCCTGGACCCGGGATCGCCGCTCCCCAGGGTCACTTCAACTCGGCCTGCAACGGGGCCGGGAAAAGGGACCGGTGAGCTTTAGGACTTCTCCGGCCCCTCTCCCCCCCCCCCCCCCACTCTGCCCTGGAGTCAGGTAGAGAAGTCATTTGGCCTCCCACAGCCACTCCTCTGGGACCTCCTGTGAGTGCGTGGCAGCGTGGCGTGTCTGAGAGAGAGAGAGAGAGAGAGAGAGAGGGGGGGGGGATGGATAGATAGATAGAGCAGAAAAGGGGCGCAAAACAACCGTCGGGAAACGTTTAAAGATGAGCATTCAAAGATTTTATTTTTTCGCGGAGTACTGCGTAACGAAGATCTGTCATTGGGACAGGACAGCCATGGAGAACGCCGAGTTTTGAAATAAAATAAGTTTGTTGTGTGAGAATGATGTGTGAGGTACAAGTGCAAGGGGAACAGGGGGGGGGGGGGGGGAATGAAAGGGGGTGGCCTGACGTGGGGCACACAGGTATGAAAACTTTCGAAGTACGGTAGAAATGGCGCCGCTTTAAGCGTTGAAACTTTTTTCTCCGGCCCACAGAGTGGACTCGACGACATAATCACGCGCGGCGTGAACGCACCGCCTAGACTAGAGTAACTTGCTGTATGTATAGCAGCAGCGCGAGCCAGAAAACGCCGTTGACCACTAGCGCCATCTCTCGGAGCCGACGGTGCTGCTCTCTGCGGGACAGCAGTGGCTGAAGTATCAATAGCGCGCTGCCCCTTCCACCATAACTTCGTAGCGTAGTGGACTAGCGGGCCGGTCGACGACCGCAAGGTCCGGGGTTCAACTCTTTGCCGGAGTAAAAATTTTTCTGAAGTCTGCCGACCGAGGATGGTGGGTAAAATATACCAAAAGAACGTGTTCAAAGTGTGTTGTCTGAGTGACCGCGGACGTTGGGCCGCGGCCATTCCCCGGAGTTGAATTCACTGCTGAGGAACAGTGGTTCGACGCCCGAGCAGGGGAATGGTGCTTGCCAAGACTCGGCAGAAGTTAAATGTAGAGGCCTAGGGTTCGGCCTTCTACATTTTTCAAGCGTAAGGCCTCGGAATCTGGAGTATTCGGGCAACACCTACTTGGATACATGGCGTAGAAGAGTAGAGTACAATCGGCTTCGGCCGTGTACGATCTGGGCATCCTACCTCCCTCTCAATCCGCGAGGGAGTGGCCTCACGGCCACAGACCAACTGGCTGGTCGAAGGGGGCTGACTCCTGAAATCTAGTCAGCGGAAGGGGCGATGTTGGCCGTTGCGGAAGCCTGCCTACCAAGGTGGCTGCGTCGTGCCTGTGTCTTAGCGGCGGTCAACTCCTGGTACACCGGTTCCCATCCGAACACCGAAGTTAAGCAGGAACGGTTCCGGACGGAAGTCTGGGACGAGGTAGGACCCACCCATTTTTTGCCGTTTTTCTTTCTTTTTTTATCTGCATGGAGCGCTTTCTTGAGGATTCAATATACTACTTAATTTTACCGGACTGCACAAGAAGTGACCTCCTGTGACCCGTAGCGTGCCCGGCCCCGGCAGTAACCGCCCGGGTACACAGCCTCGACATGGGAGGGCGCCGCCAAGCGCCAGCCGCCACCACCAGCAGTGCGGCAGGGGGGCCTCTGAAACTGCTTCCCACCCCGGCGAAAACGGGGAAAGAGAGGAGCCGTGTAACTTCCGCCCAGTCAGCCGGAGGAACATTCACCTTAGTCCCCCCGCCCACACCATACCCTCCCGTTCCTCTACGTTCCTTCTCTCTCTCTCTCTCTCTCTCTCTCTCTCTCTCTCTCTCTCTCTCTCTCTCTCTCTCTCTCTCTCTCTCTCTCTCTCTCTCTCTCTCTCTCTCTCTCTCTCCCCCCCGACGTCCGGCCTAGCGTTCGGTTTCCCGTCCGCGAATAGCTCCGTTTGTTTCCCGGTAGTATCGGCTGGACACGGCACCGCTGACCAACCCTCGCCGCCGCCGTGGAACGTGCCGATGGGTCGTCCTTTCAGGGCCCCTTCAAAAATGAAAAAAAAAAAAAAAAAAAAGGATGAAAATCAAAAATTGCCGCTGGCCCCGATGTCAGCGACTCTTCCGGGGTGCGTTGGCGGGCGCGAAAGGTCGTGCGCTGGCCGTGTGCAAGAAGGCGCAGAAGTTGGGCTGCAGCCGCGGCATGGCAGCCGCAGCCCGCGCCGCTTTACCCGAGACGGCCGACAGCGGCGGGCAGGGCGGCGGGGCGGGGCGGGGCGGGGCGGGGCGGGGCGCTGCGAATAGGGGTTTTCGTACCTCCACCCTACTGCCGGTGCCATAGCCAATATCTTTTCCCTTTTTTAGCGAGCGGCAGGCGAATGCTGCTGCTGCTGCTGCTGTTGCTGCTGCTGCTGCTGTGAAAAGAGAAATGAACGAAAACGGCGCGTGCGGCGGTGAGGTGGAAACGGCTCTTGATTATGGCTCCAAGTTGTTGGAATGACCTCCGCGAGGCCGGCGGGAGGGAGAGCTCTCATTATCATCACCGATAAGGCCCTCAAAAATATCAAAATAAAAAAAAAATCACGAAATGAAAAGTGATATTGATGTGATTTGTGCGACGAGTAGCCTCCAACTGAATCGTCCACCGGCCTGGGACTCTCTCTCTCTCTCTTTCTTTCTCTCTCACTTGTGCGCGCGCCACACCGCGCCGCGTGGAAACTTAGTTTTGTCAGAGAGCGCCTCGCCATCAGACGTCGCTGAGTAATTAAAGGAGGTTGAGTTGGCCGCGGCAGCCCGTCGGCAGCAAAATGCGACAACGACGTGCCGTCAACGCTATTCAGGTCCGACGTGGCGTGGCTTGGCGTGGCGTAGCGTGGCGCGGCGTGGCGTGGCGTGGCACGCCGAGGTGGGGCGCAGAGATAGCATGACTTAGGGGTGGCGTTGGCGGCGCCGCGCGGCCAGGCTCGGCGGATAGTCAGTGGCAAAGTGGCGCATTACGTGCAAGAGCTCTTCTCTCTCTCTCTCTCTCTCTCTCTCTCTCTCTCTCTCTCTCTCTCTCTCTCTCTCTCTCTCTCTCTCTCTCTCTCTCTCTCTCTCTCTCTCTCTCTCTCTCTCTCTCTCTCTCTCCGCCTCTGTCTGTCTCTCTCTCCTTCACTTTCACTCTCGCGTGCGGGGCCCTACCTTACTGCTGCTGCTCGCTGCCCCGTGTCGTATCACGAGCCCCAGTGCGCCTCGCCCCCGCACCGCGGTGTGGTCTGAGTAAAACAATTTCCTTCCTCCCCGCGCCCGTTGTGGCCCGGTAGGGGGCCTCGCCTTACCGCCCGCACGCGGTCTCTTTAAAAACGTCGTTGAGTAGCGGACCGGGTGCGCGTCCGGGAACCGCCCGCCTATTGCGTTTGCCCGCCCCGCCCCGCCCCGCCCCGCCCCGCCCCGCCCCGCCCGCCTCAACGAAGCGTTTAATAAGTGACAAGGGGGCGGGAGGAAGCGGACCGGCCCCCACTGGTTCCAGTCGACAATGACTGCTGAGCACCTCTGAGGGCTTCCAGGAGGACGCGCCCTGCCCTTTCCGCCTTCCGCCAGATTTTGTTTGATATATATATATATATATATAGTGCACGCTACGCACCACCATACACTTTGCGAGAAAGGCTGAGCACAAAAAGGAGTCGGCTACGAGACCGGCGCGGAACTAAACCGCTTCGCCCTTCTCTCCAGTGCTCCAGTGCGCCGTAACGCGCGCTCGGAACGGCGGGGAAAGTTGTCCGACCCTCTGGACCAAACCCCTTTCTGGTACCTCGGCAGTACCATTACGTTACCACCCCCCGCTCTTGTACCCGCAGCAGGAGAAAAGAAAAGTCCTTTTCAGATAGGAAACAAAAAGTTTTTTTTGTGTGTGTGCGTGTGTGAATGTCATGGACAGGAAGTGTCGTAGTAACTGAAGTCGTATAAACAAGGGGGTGATAAAGCCCCGGTTGCGATGCCCCCCCCCCCCATTATTTTTGTTTTGCTGCTCTGTCTATTCCAGGAGGATCTGGAATTGGTACGACTGGCGCCCCCACTATCTGTCTAACATGGCCCGTGTCCAGCGAGCATGGCGCCCTCAACGCTCAGTGCTTTTTGAAGACGATATAAAATGTTGCTGCGGACGTGCTTCGGGATCAGTCAGAGCTGGCGGGCTCGGCGCGCACCTTTGGCGGCCGCGCCTCTGGAAGGGGTCTGTCAGTGTGTCAGTGGGGCAGGGCGGAGGGTGGCCGGGGGGTTGAGGTTGAGGCAGGCTGGTCGCTGCTGCCGCCCTGCCGCCCTTGAGCCGTCGCGGACGCCCCGCCGTCGGCGTCCCCAGCGCCCTCTAGCGCACGCCGGGGGGACTGAGTTGGTGCGGCGATACCCCGCGCTGCCGCAACCCCCGGCCGGCCGACCGTCTGCGCGGTTACCCCCTGCAGCCGGCGTCCCGGCGCCAGCGGCGCAGCCCAGTGCAGCCAGCCACACGGCGCGAGGCCTTCGCCAAATCAATGCCGATCTCCTCGGGGGGAAAATCGACAGCGACAACCACTACCGTGCTGTTGCCGTGAGTTCCTCAGTCTTCTGGGGTGTGTCCCATTGGTCGCAGCTCATGGCGCGGCGGCCTCGTCACAGAAACACCCTCCAGACACAGCTGCTGCTGGGCGTGGCGCCGCGACGGCAACCTCTGCGGAGGAGAGGAGAGGAGAGAGGAGGGGAGCAATGTTTGAGAAATGGCGCCGAAGTTGTCGCCTCTTCTTCCGCCGCGCCACACACACACACACACACACACACACACACACACACACACGCTCGCTGCGCTATTGGAAGAACCCAGGAACACGGCTTGGCCATCAGGCGGCCATCAATAGAGCTCATGGCACCTGTCACCTTCGCCCATGCCGATGCCGGCAAGGTGAGGTGAGGACCGGCACAGGGGCCGCTGCCGCCGTGCGTGCGTTGCAAGTGTGTTGTTCTCACTGAGAATGAAAAAAGAAGAAAAAAAAAAAAAAAAACTCACGGCCAGCAAATGGCCTGTGTAGCGAGAGCGCTTTGAGCGGTGCGGAGTGAAATATGATTCTATACAGAGTGGAATTCTGATTCGGCACGCACGCATGTCTGCCGCGCGTATGGTGGTGTATAAACTTCCACTAGTTCCATAACGCCCCCCCCCCCCCCCCCCCTTCTCCTCCCCCTTCCCTCGGGGCCTTCTTTCATGATGGCCTGTCTGTACGGACAACGATTAATGTGCGCGGTTAGGTCGTCGCCGACAAAGCTCCTTCCCCTCCCCTCCCCTTTCCTCCCCCGGGTCCATCAATAACAAAAGTGATACGAGCTTGTTGTGGTCGCGCGATCGCGAGGTAAACTTTACGAACGACGCGCCTGGGGCTCGGCTCGGCTCGGCAGCCCGGCCCGGCCCGGGCCTCATACACTGACGACGCCGTTACCCCATCACTGCACCCCGTGCGGAGGGTCCAGCAGGCCGTTTGCCCGGAACGAACGAACGGACCTGTCAAACTACGCACTCTCGAACTAGGATCAGGAAAAGCGTGCATCGCTCCCGGCCGAGGCGGGGGCAAACTTACAGTCACCCATGGTTATTCGGATAACGAGGGCGACTCGGTGCTTCCCGCGCTGGATCTCTTTTCCCGCTTGAACGAGTCGTAGTAAAGGGCTGAACACTCGTGTGGGTCCTCATCAGTGTCCTTGCTATATCGAACTCCCAATGTTCACGCCGTTCCCAAGACTCGTTCCGAAGTTATTTTGTCTCTCACCACAACCCTTTTAAAATCTCAGTTTCCCTTTTTCTTCGCTTCCGATATGATTTCTCTCTCTCTCTCTCTCTCTCTCTCTCTCTCTCTCTCTCTCTCTCTCTCTCTCTCTCTCTCTCTCTCTCTCTCTCTCTCTCTCTCTCTCTCTCTCTCTCTCTCTACCCCGGCGTGTCTCCTTCTTGCCCAGGCGCCACACGGATTCCGGTCCAGAGAGCCTGACCTTGGCAAAGGCCGGCGCGGGGTTGCGAGACGGTCAGGCGGGAGGGAGGGGGGGGGGGGGCACTCGCATCTCCTCGAACCGCACGACACAAGTTGGCGAAGGGGATGAAGCGGCGAGTGGAAAGGGGGAAGGGAGAAGGGGGGGAGTCCGCAATCCACGGAGCGTGCCATTATGTAAACGTGGGGCGCCGGCACAAAAGTACTTGGCTCCACAACAGTTATAATTACTGTAACAATACCAAATGTTTTTGTGCGATAATTACAGCGCAGGTGCCATGTCATTCCCAGAGGCCACCGCCTCCGCAGTGTGTGGGGCTAGGCTGTCCCGGGCGTGGCAAGGGACGACGACTCGTAAAAAAAAAAAAACAAGAAACATCTGAAGTGCAGAGCTACGCCGGGAAAAAAAAAAACAACACGACGTGATTTGAAAGAGGTAGCGCAGGAGAGCAACAGCAGGAAGGGAGTCCTTACAACTATACTCCCGCGCCGTGCACCGCTTGCTATATTAAACATGGCACGACTCATCTCCGTCCCTGTCTGCTTAGCATTCGCTCTTCTTCCATCTTCTTCTCCCCGCCCCTCTCTCTCTCTCTCTCTCTCTCTCTCTCTCTCTCTCTCTCTCTCTCTCTCTCTCTCTCTCGCTCTCGGTCCGCAACGCGTGATTACCCGGCCGCACACCTAATCTTGTTTGAGAAAAGTCCCGCGCGTCACGCGGCCGAATTTATACGTTTCTTTCTGGTCCGCACCCGGCGGAGCGCGCGCAGCTCACGTGTGACCTTGAGCGACCTTGGGCGACCTTGGATGACCTTGGGGCCGCGCACCTGCTCTGCCGTGACCGCGACGTCCCCGAGCGGCAGCGGCGGCGGAGTCCCGTCAAAAGAGAAAAAGAAGACACTAATTGCTCCCCAATCATTTGGCTGCCGGATGAAATGTAATTTGCGTGGAAGACGTATCTCTGCGATCGCAGCGCCCTCTCCAGGGCCAGTTACACCGACGCGTTCTACAGCAAGCTGGCAGCGGGTAAAGTTGTGTCCCCGTGACCTCGGCAGCTCCGGGAATATTGTGTGCCCAGGTCCCTACAGGGTTACAAGACCGTTTGGCACCAACGATTCTTGTAGGACAAGCGGAGATGGGCAGAGAGAGAGAGAGAGAGAGGGGGGGGGAGAGACAGGGAGGGAGGGAGCAGAGTGAAGAAAGAGGAGGAGGAGAAGGGGGATCAGGGCAGCACAGCGAGCTTTGCCTGGCCAAAGCCAACATTAATGAAGAACCATCCCCTCCCCCCCCCTCCCCTTCCATGATGCTTATTTCCACGCCGGGGGGATGTTTGACTCGAGGGCCGCGAGGGGACTGAGCCAGGGGGTCAAAAAGAGCATGCAAATGCTAAAACAGGTCGCTTTTTGTATATGGTCCAGAACGGACATTATTGGGGTGTGCTCCGTACCAGACTCGTTCACAAGGATACGGCGAGATAGATAGATAGATAGATAGATAGATAGATAGATAGAGAGAGAGAGAGAGAGAGAGAGAGAGAGAGAGAGAGAGAGATGTCGAGTCATGAAAGTGGCTCCTGATCCAATGTGCGCGGCTATCCTGGCAGTAGCCCCCTGCCCCCACACCATCTATGGTCCGGAAAATCGCTGAGTTGTTTTGCCAGGCGGCTGCTGCTGCTGCTGCTGCTGCTGCTGCTGCTGCTGCTGCTGCTGCTGCTGCTGCTGCTGCTGCTGCTGCTGCTGCTGCTGCTGCTGCTGCTGCCGGTGTGTGGGCGCGCGCGTACTGCGAGCCGGACTTGGCGGCGGCAGCGGCTCCGGAACTGTATTCGGATGACCGTGGGGAATCGAACTGCATGGGAATAAAACTTCCAGCACACACTCACACGCTCACACGCACGCACGTACACACTGTCCCTCCACTGACCCTCCTCTCCCTACCTCCCGATGCCATTTTACATCAGGTTTGCACAACTTTTCCGTTCCCCGGAGGCGGTGGGCGTGGCGGTGGGGGGCTCCTCTGGGAAAGGGGGATGGGGGAGGGAAGGCGGAGTAGGGGGGGGGCCACGCAGACACGGCAGACGAGTCTCACGGCATGGCGAGCTCTGAGTGAGTAGCGACAAATTAAACACGCGGATCAAGGAAATGAAAATAAAAGAATAAAATGAAGTTTTTTTTTTTTTTTAAGAAGAAAAACCAAATTGAAACGTATCTAGCGACATATCAGTTTGCAATCCACCACCTTGTGTTTGCCTCCCTGTCTTCCTCTGCGCGGGCCGGACGCCACTTTCTCTCGCTCTCTCTCCGTCTCTCTCCACTTCCCGCGCCTCTTCTACTGACTGCTTGCTTGTTTGTCTTCGTTAATAGCCCGCGACGGCCGGGGCCGCGTCCGGGATCGTCAGCTGCCTCTGTCTTGCTCACGCTCATCCCCGGAGGCGCGTCGTGAGAGACAGAGAGCGCGGCGAGCACTACTCCACACCAACGCCGACGGGTCTCTTGAAGAATAATAATTGCATGGCCATCGCAGCTGGCCGGGGGAGGGTGAGAGGGAGGGGGGAGGAGGGGGGAGGAGGGGAGGGGGTGACGGACGGTGCGGCCCTTACGCCACCCGCAAAGAGAATAAATAAAAATTGCCTGTTCCCCTCCTTCCTCCTCGCCTCTCAGTCGGTACGAATCCGCCAATACCGCCTTCTCGTCCTCTTTCTTCTTTTTTCGACGACGTTTACACAGCGAAAGGTTTCGTTACCTTTGCCATTACACTGTGCCAGGACACACGAGCCATGACCACGTGCACGCCCTGCCGAGGCCAAAGCTACCACCGAGTGGAGAGCGCCTGGGAGGTAGGCAGCGTGAGGACACGCGTGCATAGCCTGACTCTTCATTGCCTATCTGTCAGGCGCTCCGCTGAGGGGGACTTTGGTGGGTTGTTTGAATCTGGTGGTGGGTTCGAGACCCCGCTCTGTCCTTTTTTTTTTTCTCGGGGTAAGCTGCGGCCTGATAGCGTGGGTCGCCCGCTTCGCTGGCCGCACTCCGCGTGGATTACAGTGGAAAGCTTTCAGCACATGAACGTGAGGCACTCTATGGAGGCCCGACGCCGTCACACTTGTCCGCGACTTATCTATTCCAACGTTTTCAATTCTGCGTCGTCGATCTTACCACCAGCACACCATAACAACACTCACATAAAAAACATATGGCGAGAAGTGCACCTGCTCGACGTTTTGCAGAAATACAGACTCCTTGGTACAATGTTGTGCGTGTGAGTGCGCGCTGTAGAAGAATACTAGCGGGTGTTGATTGTAACGAAATCTACGTGCCGCCGAGAGTATAATGGAAGAATGTGAGGGGGAGAGGTGCAACTGCATAGCAACAGAGAGAGACGAAGCAAAGCAGTAGCGGGGCGCAGTGCCGTGTGTGGCCGTGGGGTGGAAATCCGTACAAATGATTTCATTCCCTTAAAACCTCCTGTGAGTACACCCCTCTCCCTGCCACCCCCTCCTTCCCCGCTTCCCGTCTCTCTCGCGCTCATGCTCGCCGGCTCCGTGCTCCAGATGTCAGCCCCCGACTTTATCCCTCTCGCCTCCGAGCGACGCGGGAGCGTCATCTCTTGGAACAGCCCAGCCAGACTCTTGTCGAGTCCATATGAAACTATTGTGCGAGTTGTCCTCATTTCCTTCAGGTGAGGGTCTCCATATTTTCTGGGGTCCAGGCGCAGACCAAAATCGACCAAAATCGACCACAGGCGATGCGAAGACGAGCCTTTCATATACAGCACTGACTGGCGGGCTGCGCGCCGCCCCCGTTCTAGTCGTCCCCAGTCTGCCATGACACAGCCCTGTGCCCTCCCCAGCCAGGTCCTCTGCAATGCTCGGCATTCTACACCGACGGAAATTAGCACTCTCCGCTCTCGGACTGTAATTACGCTTCGGCGCGACCAGATAATAGAGAACGCCCGTCCCGGCTCCGCCCGGCTCGTCCGCGCTTGTCTCGGCTGGACTGGGGGGCTCTGCTGGACTCGGCTCGTCACGCCGCCCGTGTCTGTTGGGGACCGTGGATGTGCGCAGCGTGGCACATACAACACGTGTGGCGCTCCACAATAAGAGCCGTCACCCTACCGTTCATTGTCTCGTCTCATTTATTTTAAACAGCTTGGCCGCGCGTCATGGAGGACCGAGGGCGGTGAATTCTTCCTTCTTTTTTCTTTTCTTTTTCAACAGTGTGGTGCTCCATCAGTGCGGCGTCCACAGCAGAGAGAAGACGGACAAAGAATGCACGTGGGCTCTCAGGGGGGAGCTGCCGGGACCTGCCAGCCCGAGAGAAGATTTCTTTTTAATTTTTTCGTTTTTTTTTTACTTTGGCCAGAGCGTCCGCGTGGCGTTAATGAAATCCTGTTAGAACCCACCGCCTCGAAGCTATCTTGGAGAGCGAGACACCGCCGCAAAAAGCTGAAGAAGAGGGAGAAAAAGAAGTAGTAGAAAAAGAAGAAGAAGAAGAAGAAGAAGAAGAAGAAGAAGAAGAAGAAGAAGAAGAAGAAGAAGAAGAAGAAGAAGAAGAAGAAGAAGAAGAAGAAGAAGAAGGAGGAGGAGGAGGAGGAGGAGGAGGAGGAGGAGGAGGAGGAGGAGGAGGAGGTGAGTGTGTGCGCGCGCTCAGGGGAAGATTAACACGGCTCCCGAAATCAACAACTAGGCGGGTTGGCTGCGGGGGACTGCAGTTCCAGTGGGCTGTGATTACTTTTCTGTCAACATGGTTTGGAATGGCGGATTGCTTCTGCTGCTGCTATGATGACCCTGACCAAATACTACGACTAGCAGTAGTAATTTGGGGAGCACACGGTCCCCAGGGCTGGTGTGCCCCCAACCGAACGTTCAGGAACGTTCAGGAACGTTCAGGAACGTTCAGGAACGTTCGGGAACGTTCAGGAACGTTCGGGTGAGCGCTGCGCGGCGCGGAGGATATGGTAGTGCCGTTTGACGAACAAATGTAAGTTGACGGGGCGGGCCGGGTAGCTACTTGTTGCTGGAGCAGCAGTAGCGCCATCTGGCGGCAGCGGGTGATGAGCGGGTAGTGTGTCTGAGGGGTGGAGGGAGAGTGTGTCGGGGGAGAGGGAGGGGGGGGGGGTCCGAGGGGTGTGGCACGCGCGCGCGGCAGACAGCACCATTCTGTCCCTTTTAGTGGCCCCGCACGTCCCGTTTTCAATTAGCGTCCCGCACGGTCCCTTCGCATCACCCCCAGAGCAGAGGCCTGGCCAGCACACACACACACACACACACACACACACACACACACACACACACACACACACACACACCACCGTGACCTTGGCCCCATATATTGCGTGCGTGTGAGAGAGATGCACTCGCCGTGCACAGAAACACGCGCAAACTCGGGCTCTGCCACAGTCGTTCCGCCCCCCGCCGCCGGCTGCTGGACTTTCCATCTGATGCGCGACTTTCTCTGCTCTATCCCCCCTCTCTGTCTGTACCTCTCGCTCCCCGACGACGCCACGTTGCGCTGTTCTCTCTCCCTCTTTTCCCACTCGGATCTGCCACACACCCGTTCCATTGTGGGCGCGCGCCGGTGGTGGCGGTGATCTCGCTTACGGGCCAAAGTTATTCTGTTGTGTTCCCTCCCCTCCCTCCCCTCCCTCCCTCCCCTCCCTCCCTCCTCCCCTCTCCCCGCTCCTCAAACCCTCTCCGCCCGCAAAAGTGCGGGTGGGTGTGTGAGTGCGACCCATATAAGGCCAACCATACGGGAACCCGCCTGGCTCAAAGCAGTCCACACTGAAAGGAATCTATTTTTTCCTAGACGTCTGTGTGTCCCAAGCCTCTACAGCGTAAACGAAATCCCATCCCAGAAAAGTCGGAAATTTGAAAAAAGAAAGAAAGGGAAAAAAATTCGCTCTGAAAATTGGGGCAGTTGCCCCCTTTCCCCTTTGGCCTTGATCGGATCCGCACTGAAGGGCATTCACTTTCACGTGAAGAACATCATCATGTTCGCGACAACCTTCCCTCCCCCTCCCCTCGATCTGACAGGCAGATACGGCAGCGGAGATAGCGCGGGGGAGAAGGAGCAAGAAGAGGAGGAGGAGGAGGAGGAAGAAAGAGAAAAGAGAATGAGGACCATCACCAATCTGGTATTTTGACCCCGTTTTGTGGTGAATTTCGGCAAGCTCTTCGCCCGCGCGAATGGCTCTTCCAGCAAGCAGCGACTGAGACTGTTTGGGGCGCGTGCAGGATAAAGGGTTCTGTTCGACAGCAAAGACAAAGCAAGGGCGGGGCGAGGGGCGTGGCCGCACAATGGGCTGTCTGTTTGGGATTCGGTACACTGGCTGCTGCTGCTGCTGCTGCTGTTGTGTTGTCCTGTTGTCGATCAGACAACTCAGCAGGTGCACCGAGAAGTCTATTTAACGTTCGCGACAGCGTCTGCCTGTGTAAATACTGGTGAGACCTAAATGTTTGGAGTTTTCCAAACACACACACACACACACACACACACACACACACACAAAATGCTCGTGTTGATGAATTTCAAAAATGGACAAACATATGTGTGCAATGACATTGTATGGGTTTGCGGACGTGTAGCTCCACCTACACGATTATGCCTACGCTCTCCTCAAACTTCTCCTCCAGCGCGTCCACACCATGGCCCTCGTCAGCGTCTCTCAGCGGGTCTGGGGTAGTCCGGGGGCGGGTGGGGGCGGGCCGGGGGCGGGCCGGGGGCGGGTTGGCGGCGGCCCCAGGAGGGCATCGTGCCGCCCCTGCATGGCGCCGCACGCGTCCACCCACATTCCAACCCGGGGCCCCTCCCTGTACACCGTCACCCTGAACCCCTCAAAGCTTACTGCTGGACCCGATAAACACGGCCACGCTCTCGCAGTAATTTCGTTTTTGCGGGGACCCAAACAGGTTCCTCCTATTGACACAGTTTCTCCCCCTCCCCCCTCCCCCCTTTCCCCTGCCTCTGTTTCTTCTCCGCACGCACCCAGCACGCACGTCCACATGGAGAAGGGAGAAAGGGGAAGGGGAGGAATAGTGGCCCCGTTCCGCGTTTCAACACTCCCCGAAACGTGAAACTCTCACCGGTGGCGTATTTTACGCGCTTTTCCACGAAACTCGACTGCGAGAATCGTTGACTTAACGTGCGGCTTTCCTTTGACGTGAGAATTACTTTCTGAGGGTGCGCTGTGGGCGCTGCGGCCAGAGCGACAGCACCCGCCTGCCGACATGGAATGGATATTGGGTTGACACAGGCCAGAGGCCTCGGGCAAGGCGGGCAGGCAGGCAGGCAGGCAGGCAGGCAGGCAGGCAGGCAGGCAGGCCAGGCAGACAGGCAGGCAGCGTCAAACAGCGCCGCCGGCTCTGGGGTTAGTGAGCAGGGTGAACGTGCGGAAGGGTGACTTTGACGCTGTTAAAAACCGCCGCCGTGTCCTCCGTAGCCCGGCGCCCCGCTGCGCGTGGTGTCTCTGGTAGTGCAAGGCGGTGTTCATGGGGTGGAGCCGGATCCGGGGCCGGAGCCGCTGCAGGCCTGGGCTCGGCTCGGCTCGGCTCGGCTCGGCTCGGCTCGGCTCGGCTCGGCTCGGGCTCGGCTCGGCTCGGCTCGGCTCGGCTCGGCTCGGCTCGGCTCGGCTCGGCTCGGCTCGGCTCGGCCGGCCATAGCCTGGCATTACAGTTCTGCGGACTCGTGCGCGGCCTGCCGAAGCACTGCTTGCCCTCCATAACGCCCCCGAGGTCCTGAGTCCTGCCCCCGCCGGTCCTGAGGTACCGCCGCCACGCCGCCGCCACCGCCGCCGCCACCGCCACCGCCACCGCCGCCACCGCCACCGCCGCCGCCACCGCCACCGCCACCGCCGCC